>CM076571.1:647227200-647818429 GCA_034641835.2 Pinus albicaulis
CCAAAAAACTGTCGATAAACAGTGCCATCCACTACCTCTGCCGATGTAGCATCTTCTTTCCTCCAACCACCAGGAAGAGGAGTGGCGATAGGCTTGCAGCCTTGCATGTGAAACATCTCCAGTATCTCATAGGCATACTTGCCTTGAGACACAAACATTCCACCCTTCCACTGCTAAATTTCCAATCCCAGGAAATAATGAAGGAGGCCCAAGTCCTTCATCTCGAACTCCTTTGCAAGATGCGCCTTGCATGAGTGTATCAATAGTTCATCGGCTAGTTAGTATTAAATCATCTAAATAAGCACAAAAGTACAATGATCAAAAGCTTACCCTCAACCACAATTTGGTATAGGTTTGCATCCGCCTCACTCTTGGTGAAGCCAAGTCCAATGAAATAGCTGTCGATCTGAGTGTACCAAGCATGGGGTGCTTGTTTCATCCCATACAACGCTCTTTTGAGTCTGCACACATGCGACTTGCTACTGAAGATCTCAAATACTTCAAGCTGCTCAATGTACACCTCTTCCTCAATGATCCCATTAAGGAACACAATGTTCACATCCATCTGATGAATGTGGCAACCCATCTGCGCTGAGAGAGCAAGGATGGTCAGTATGGAAGAATACCGTGTGAAAGGTGCAAAGGTTTCTTCATAGTCAATCCCCTCAATTTGTGCGAAGGCCCGAGCAACAAATCTTGCCTTATACTTCTCAATGCTCCCATCAAAAACTTGCTTTACCTTGTAGATCCATCTTGATCCTACAACTAATTTCCCCACCGGCCTTGGAACAATCTCCCAAGCACTTTTTCTGAGAATGGAGTCATACTCCTCCACCATGGCATCTACCCATGTGGGCTCCTCCAACGACTTCCTCGAGGATGGCCCCATCACGATACACTGCTCATGAGAGCCATGTATCGATCATTATTCGAGGTGATTGTCTACGTGCGTGATGTGGAACTCCTGATGCACGCGCATCAGTCAGTCACTCGGCTTAAACAGTGTGCTTGTACCTCTGATGTTTATTTTTGCATGGGTGGTTTCTTCCACTCCATGAACCTCCTCTTGTGGCTGATCCACATCTTGAGGCTCATCTTTAGGAACAAGTAGCTCCTCCTCTGCATGCAAGTGTAGCTCCCTCTCAAGCGACAACTTCATGGCTTTCTCCTCATGAAATTTGATATCCGATCGCTGGATCATCTATTTGTCTAGAAAATACACATGATAATTATGGGGTGTTTCTGTGTACCCCACAAATATCCCAACTTCTGCAGTCGGCTCCAGCTTCTTCCTGGCTTCCTTTGTCACATGAATGTAAACATATGAGCCAAAAATCTTCCAATGAGAAATATCAGGCTTCTTACTAGCAAAAGATTCTTTAGGTGTACTCATGACAAGAACTCTATGAGGACAACAATTTTGCACATATTTATGAGTGTTGCATGCCTCTGACCACGAAGTGTATGGGAAGGCCACGATCATGCAAAATCGCCATGACACCCACGATCATTGTTCTTTCTCTCAGTGACCCCCTACATTTGTGGGTTATGAGGCGGCTATGGAAGTTCTCTTTGAATTCCTTCTTTGCTATAGAAGTCTTTGAATTCTCCAGAGATGTATTCACCACCATTATTGCTCCTTAGAGCTTTCACCTCCTTCCCCGACTCTTTCTCAACCAGCTCTTTGAACTCACAAAACTTTGAGTATGTCTCGCTCTTCTTCTGCATGAAGAATATAAAACACTTATGAGAAAATTCATCAACAAATATCACATAATACATGTGCTTTGCTATTGAAGCAACCGAGAAAGGTCCACTCATGTCTGTGTGAATTCTCTCAAGGATCATCATGGCATGACTATCCTTCTCATGAAAGGTGGCTTTCACAAATTTTCCCAAAGTACATCCCTTGCACTGATCTGATTGCGCAAGTGTACCCTTGGGAAGCCCAGTAGAAATCTGCTGCAAAATTTTCAAAGCGCCATGGTGAAGATGGCCCAATCTCCTGTGCCACAATTCGCCCTCATCCCAGCTCACCACTCCTTCTACTTTGCCTGCCATTGTTGCGCAGCCATCTACCTGCAATTGATAAATATTCTTAACTTGAATCCCTATCCTCCTGGTTTGACCAGTTGTTTTATGGCGCAGGAAGGCTTTTCCCTTGCTAAAAACAACATCATAACCCTTGTCTTCCAACATCGCCACAGAGATCAGATTATTCTTCAATCCTGGAACATGCATGACATCCTTCAAGATGAAAGGTTTACCAGACTCCCTCTCAAAGGAAATGGTCTCGATACCAGTCGCCTTTGTATCTACCATCATCGCCCATCTCCATGTGCACTCCAAGATCCTTTTCCTCCAGATCACTAAACAAATCTTTGTCTCCGGTCATATGGAAAGACGCACCACTGTCAAGAAACCACACCGATCCCATCACACTTGAAACCAAGCATGTGATCAAAGAAAAGTTGAGCTCAAACTGCGAGGCTAAGGCCTCTCCTACTGTAGAACCATCAATTCTCTTATTTTTCTTCTTCTGTGGGAAATTAGTGGCGAAATGCCCGTGCTGGTGACAGTGAAAACACTTCACCTTGGACAAATCCTTCTTCTTGCCTTTAGCTTCAGATTTGGAAGATTTCTTCCCTTTTTCTTTCCGAGCTTTGGCCTCCAGAGCGCAATTTTCTTCATCTTCATTCTTCGATGAAGATCCATCCCTGGTACCCCGCCTTATCTCCTCCTGCACAAGATCCGACCAAAGTCGCTCCCATCCTGGCAGTTTCTCCCGTCCATTGACAGAGTCTTCGTAGCTATGCAAACTCTTCGGAAGCCCAAGGAGAGCCAAGCTCACCAAGTATTCTTCATCAACAGTAACCCCCACACTTCCCAGTTCATCCTTGCAGTGGACAAACTTCGTGAGGTATTTTGGAATACTGTCGCCTTTCTCCATTTTTATTTTTATGAGCTTGTCTTTAAGCGCCAACTTCCTCTGGTCACTTCTGCTTTGGAACAAGTCTGTCAAAGCCTTCCACATTAAGAATGGAGTGGCTTTCCCGTGAAGGCTGGACACAATGTGGTCCTTCACACCTTCCAACAGAATCCTTCGACACTTTGCTACCTTCTTTTTCCATGCGTCAAGTGCGGCTGCATCGCTAGAAGCAGGCTTCAGAATATCAACATCTATGAACTCCTTCAACCCATTATCATCTAGAACCATCTCCATCCTGTCCTTCCATGATATGTAACTCGAGCTTCCCTCAAGGGCATACTCCAATCGCAATCTGTTGAAAGACATTTCAATGAATGCTCAACTTCGACACCAAAAAAACACTGCAGCAAATTCGAATTCCACCAGCACAAAACTCAACTGCTTCAATAATTGCAATCTCCTCCAATGATCAACACTGCTCCAATACCATGTAGAAATTATATAACTTATGTGTTATATGTCCAAGATTCCCCTGATCTCACACTATTTTAACTTCATGCAAAATACAGAATCTATTCCACCATTAATCATTTGCGGAAATTAAATCAAGATTGCAATGCACACATGAAATAATAAAAATTCACACACATTAACACAGTTGTTTAACGGGAAAGCCTGAAGCTGAAAACCCCAACTATCTGTATATAATATATGTCATAGAGATCATGTAACAATCCTCATACAAAGCTGATCATATCAAGCTCTTAGTACAATACAATCGCTACACACTAATCAAGCCTGATCTTGCAAATCCATGCACCGATCTTTTCCACCTGCTAGCCTGCCTCTACTACGAGAACTTCGCCAAGAATGGCCTCACTAGGTCACCACTAATCTTTAACTGCAGTAACTCATTGGCATTCTCCACGAGTGTTGGTGTTGCAAATCATGCATCACTATAGTCACAACTGATAGTCACACTTGCTCTTTCACCTACCTCTCCATTGGTCTCCACTAAAACTGTCCATGCACTGTAGTTAACTGATGTATTCTTCAGTTGATTAATGAGTTAATATTTAGTGAATTATTTAATAATTAATTCACACCACTCTCACTAGTGTATCAATCAATTAGACTAGATACAACTAGCTCAATCGAGTCTAACCTATACAAATAACTAACATAACTCTACCCAATCATTTCGATCACCAAACTTCGCCACATGAGTTCTAATTGTTCTAACTGTCTTCTATGTCAATAAGCTCCAGTAAACCCTTAGGAATAGCGTAATTCCTTCTGTCAGCTGTTGTGCCACATCTGTGCACTTAACTGAAGTGCTCCAAGAGAATAAGATAATGTTTAGAGTCCAAATATTATTAAGAGCTAATAATATTTGACATATCTATATTTAGACTGGCAGTCTAAAAATAGACTCCGCCCAATATGTCTAAAAATAGAAGTCCATCTATTTTTCCAACTTGACCAACCATCCACAAATAGCATCCTGCAACTCATAGAATATGATCTACATGTCTAAAAATAGACATAGTCTAAAAATAGACTTTGCGCCAAAAATAGTCTTCACACTGTTCTTTATAAAGGCAGCACACTTTCACTGTTCTTATCATCTTGCTTAATCTCACATGGGATACACAGCCGACATGCATCTAACAAACATGCGATTCATAAATAGAACTTGCACATACATCTATAAATAAACATCATCTATAAATAGAATTTTCTCAACCATCTATATAAATAAGACATCATCTATAAAAGTTTAATTTTCATATCCATAACCCACTCTCCACCTAAAAATAGCCTGAGGCTCCATCCTAGTGTAGGTGCATAATTTTCACTAGGATCTTCTTGTTGAATCTCAACAACAATACAATTCTTTCTCACACCAAGAAAATCTTGCACTCTTCTGACTGTCTCACTCAGATCTTGCTCAAAACTTGCTTGCAATGCTTAGGAAAAATTGACAAACACTTAGCCAATTCTTAGCCTCTGCTAAGCCCAGCTTTTCTCACGCAATCCCTAGGGGAATAGGCCCTTATTAAATATGAAATTAAACCTTCCTTGATTGCACAATCCATCATGGCCTTCTCATGATTTTATAATTTCACCCGAGCAATTTTCTAATAATACAACTGATAGTTATGTCCCCTTTAACCTCTGTCTCAACTGGGTCTTGCTTAGAACTGACATGCATGCAACTATTAATAGTGAATCATCAATTATTTGATTTATTAGTACTTGTGAATTAAATATAATCTAATTCAATGGACCTCTCACTAATTCATCACTCAGTTAGAACTAGTTAAACTGATTTTAACTCAATTAATTTGAGTTAATTACAATCACACCACACTAGTGCTACAATTGCAACTGGACCCCCAAAATATTAGGATCACTCTACATGCCTCATATTAGACCCTCAAATAGAATTTCTTGACCTAACTCATTCATCATGACTTAGTTAACTGATGACTAATGGTAGGGAGTGGAATTTTCATGTGAAATTCCCAGCTTAGCAGCTAGTTCAGTCATCATATGATTTTGGAAATGCTCTCCTTGATCCATAACTATTGCTTGCAGAAAAAAAAATATGGCAATAACATGATTGAAGAAAATGTATGCATCCATTTCGCTAATGTTTTTATATGTAGGCATCACCTCGGCCCATTTAGTAAAGAAGTCTACAATGACAACAATATAACCATGTCCCCCAGTTGAATGATGGTTACATGTCATAAAGTTGACACCCCATTTAGAAAAGGGACCAACAACGATAACATGATGCCATGGAGAAGGTGAAGCACAAATCTTACGATTGTAGATTTGAGACACGTGACACTTCTAGACGGCAAGGATGCGGTCACAAAAGATAGTAGGCCAAAATTAACCATTGCGTAAGATCTTCTGCACGGTAGCATAATGAGTTAAATTTCCACCACATGCCCCTTAGTGGCACTCATTAAGGACTTTCTTGACCTCCACAGGGGCGAGGGACCTCTGTAAAATCATATCAATACCAAAATGATAAAGGGTGTCACCTTTAATAATGTAACTTTGGGATTGGTATCAAATATGTCGTTGCTCAGAGTGAAAGTTATTTGGCTGAAAAGTCTGGGTTTGGAGATAGATAAAAGTATCCCAAAGCCACAGGTTAAATGAAGTAATAAAAAACAATGACTCGTTAGTGACAGAATCTTTAGATGTAGATTCAGAATTAGGGTAAGGAAGGTCACACATTAGCTTGGCAAAAACTAAGGATTTCTTCGACTTGGACTTGATGAATTCCAGGTCGAACTCTTGCAAACTAACGATCCACTTAGAGTACTTACCCCAAAAAAAGAGACGTGAAAGGATATATGTCATAGGGTTCAAATCTGAAACAACTGTATTTTTCTGACTATATCTGATTTTGGTATCATTGAGGTTCTGACTCAGATAATAAATGGAATGTTCAGTCCTAATATCGTCTTCTTGGAATAATACCATTTATATAGTCGAAATGGAAGTAGAAAGATACAGGAAATAGTTGCGCTAATAATCAGGGTGGTGTAAAATAGATGTCTAAACCAGTACATATTTCAGGGCATCAAATGCTTTCTAAGCATCGTCGACCCATAGGAAGGGGACCCATTTTTTTAGCAGGTGAGTGAATCCTTTGGTCAACTCAGCATAGTTAGGGATGAACCTCCATGGTAAGTTAGATTTACCTTGGAGTATTTGCAACTAATTGAGAGAAGAAGGTGCATGAAAGTTGAGGATTGCATGCACTTTCAAAGGATCAATATGAATTCCTTGTTTTGAAACGAAAAAAACCAAGAGTCGACAAGAACCAACACAAAACACAAATTTTTGTGGGTTAAGTCAAATTTTATAGTGTCTACAACAGAGGAAAATATCCCTAAGATGCATAGGGTGATCAACCCGATGTTTAGAATCAGCAGGGAGATAATCCAAATAGGGTTGCATGATGTGTTTAATTTCTTGAAAAGCATAAGCCATCGCACATTGAAATGTGGCCCCAATGTTCTTTAAATACACCAAGGGAATATAAATGCAGTCTTAGTTTGGTTCGTTGGGAGAATGCTGATTTGATTATAACTCGAGAATCCGTACTGATCGATCCGATTTTCTATAGAAGGAGATTAGATCATATGAACCCATAAAAAATTTTATCAATCCAACGTGATAGTTTGTGAGAAATGACTGGCGAATTTTGTTGTAACACACCTTGTAACAACCTCAAGTAATAAAAAATAAAAATAATGGGGTAAAAAATTATGAATTGTATCTTCAATGTTTCCCACCTCTTAATGAAATTAAGGTGAGATCCATTTCTTTTGACAAGAGGATGAGTTCAATTGAAAATAAATACTTTAGCAAATAAATTGACTGACAAATGAATGCACTTAGACACTTGATTTTCTCAAAAATTCAAATTTGTTTCGGTAGGCATTTCAGTCAAATAGCTTTTTCTATTACTCAATTTTTTTTTGCTTTTATTTCATAAATTTCAATTGTGGTTTATTACAAGCCTTTGAATTTGTAAAAGAGATCATGGGTTTAATTCTAATAAAAGATAAAATTTATTAACTATTCAACACTTTTGACAATATTTAATCTGTACAACACCACTACCATGTGGCAACATTGGATTGGTCCACGGGCAACGTATTATTGATCAATATTACATAGTCATTGCCCCGTTGTCCACCATTTCAAAGATCCACGCACTCCCCGGTGTTGCCACGTGGTACCTTTTTTAAAATTTTTTTCACCGTTTCCTAAAAACTTAAAAAGGGTGCATAAATTTCTATACTGATGCTCATTTGAGGTGATTCAAATGTAATTGGAAATATTTCGAGACACCATAAATGAATGAGTTTTCATAAACATTTGAGAGAATAAAAATGGTCATTTTTTGGATTTTGCATCAATTGGACTTTAAATATCATTAGATCATTAAAACATGTTTATAATATGGATTTGATTTAATTTGTTTTTGACTCAATTAAAATTAGACATCAAAAGAAGCATATAGTCATATTTGATTTTCTTAAGAATTTTTTTATTTGGCATTTAATTATGCATATTTTTGTGTATGTATCAAGAGAAATTGATCACTTCTCCTTGAATACACTTAACATTTATTGCATTATTGGTGCCAAGTTTTTATTTGTGTTCTAAGATGATTAGAAGAATTAAAGACCAAATTATGCATGGAATTAGTTTTCAAAGACCTGATGTTTTTTTCAAGAAAACATGAAACCAGCTTAAATCCATTTCTATCATCCATAAATGCCATTTTTCCCTCTCTAAAATTTGTAATCCAACCAAGCATTTCGAGAATGACCAATCATTTTCTCGGCAAATGTCACATGTTCCATTCATTTTTCCATTCACTTTCCACCACCTCCATTCATTTCCATCCACTCCTAACCCATTAATAAAATTAATACCACTTACACAGATTGTCCTTTTTTCCTTTTACCGTTAATAAATCTTATATTTAATTGTACCTTTACCTATGGTCATCAAATTATTGTTTTGTACTGTGGTTTTCATGATGGATGATGCAATAGTGCTCTTCTTAATAAGTCTTGTCCTATCGACATTAGCACATTATCTCACCAAGATTTGTTTTTTCAGTACTCTGAGGTCAGACATTATGTCGGCAAGTCTTCGCCAATCTAACAATAGGAATAATATCAATGTCCCTGTTCTTGGATATTCTAAGTGAATCACTCGCGAACATCTATTTGTACCTAGTGAGATGTACTTAGGCATCTTGACTCTCATTGACATTATTGATGAGTAGTCTCGAGTTGGTTAATGACATTCATTAATGGTTTGCAATCTAAACTATTTCTTTCTATGTTTGACATCGCAAATCCATTCACATATATAAGAATTATGCCAATGTGGGAATGATATAAAGACTATAAGATTCATCACCATTTACCATTTTGTAGCATGCACTCATTTAGCTTCAACAATAAAAGGTCCATCATGACTTTCATCTACCACTTATGCAGCGTATCAACTCCTTTTTACTTCATATCCCATGATCCAAACAGAGCCATGTTTTTCACATATACACAATTCATCCACTTATTAGTAAGTAGTTGTATGTTCTTTTTTTAACTTTTAACACGTGATCTTCAAATACCGAAATTATAATTTTTGGAAAATACCCTCACCACATTCCTTCTCATTTAAATGTTAAACCTAAAAACATATTTAGTCGAGGGTGATATCCATTCATGTTTACTCTTTCATATCGCTTCTACTTCATTCAACGTGAACCACACATATTGCTTAAACAATACTAATGTATTGAAAAGATTTATAAAAGTTATGTTACAATTAAAGAATGAGCACATTAGATGGTTGATTAAATGTTTTCAAAGTTTTGGATCTAACACAAAAATAATAAATGTATTGTTACACAAAAACCAATACTAATAAAATTAAGGTTGTCACACAAGAACCAACCACAAAGAGAATAAGGGCAATCAAATGTTTTTCTTTAAAAGAACACTTTGGTAAAAGGAACAAAATTATCAATGATATGTAAAGCTGAAAAAAAAAGAATCAACATCAGCTGCCAAAGTCTACATAAAAGCAAGACAATTCAAAAATATCAAATCATGATTAAGTGAATTAATGTAACAGATTGCACAACATGCAAAAACTTCTGCCTAGGAGTGTATGTTGGGCCTCCGAAATGTCTTTCAAATGTCATACACTTTTACCTCATTGCCATTATTTCACCATATTTCTAACTCTATAACCACATAACGCTATAACAGCCTCCATTCTCATGGCTCATATGGGGTTACATTAGTGTTTTCCAAAGTTAACAATTTCATGTATTTAGAGTGGATTTGTGATTAAAAGTTATAAAAATAACATATATTTATTTATACCCAAAGGTGGAATGATTTTGGTGACATGTGGGTAGGTGATTAGGAAGTTGCCAAGACATCCTTGTGTGGCTTCTAAGGTTCAATTTCAATTTCTTCTTCTGGATTGGGAGGAGACTTGGATGGGGATTAACCATATCTCATGGAGGAGAATCATGAATAAACGGATATGTGTCTTATAATTAGCTAATTGATAAAACTTTTATGATCTAAGGAGAGAATGGTGTGATCTTTCATTAATGAGGTAGTTTTCTTAAGTTTTTGTAAATAGGAGAGCCTTCTCCTTCATTGTAATCTAGAACTTTGTAATGTAAATTTGGGAAGTTTAGAATCATGGAAGAGGGAAATGGATCATGTAATGAGATAGATAGTAGTAGGGTTATAGCATTTAGTTTGAGTATGTAATTAGAAGTTTTTTTGGAGACTAATGTAATTATTCTTTCATTTATACATAAAGTCATTTTGAGTGTGTCAATTTAAGTTGAGGTATGATTATGGTTTTATGGCGTCGTTGAAGAATGGAGGGCTCCACTGTGTCATATACTTTGGTAAAGGTAACTTAGAAGTTTGTTTTCGCTTATTTCGTTCGATTTTCAAGTATCCTTAATTTCATGTAAGCCTATGTGTAGATTAATTTTTTTTCAATTCATGCAAGTAGATTAGTTTTTCAATTCGCAAGTGTGAATTTCCATTCCCGCAAGAGTGTTTTATATTAAATAGTTTCAATTTCGCAAGTGTGCTTAGATTAGTTATTTCTATTTATGCAAATGTTTGCTTTCAATTATCGCAAGTGTGTTTTAACTTTGTGTGGTGTGATTTTCTTTCATAGTGCAAGTGATTTTTAATTTAAATTTTGTGATTTACTACTACATTAATTTATTTTCACGACAATTTTATTTTCGTCTGTTGATTAAAATTTTCTAAATTGCCGATCTCAGCACATATGGGGTGCACGTGCGCCCTCACAAGTCCACCTACCCCTTGGTTGACAATTTATGGAAAGGAATTTAAGTAGTTAAATTACCTCAACAAACTCCAAGAGACAATCATCGAACATTTCTTGTTGAGCATGTACACACAATCCAGAAGGAATCCTAGGAGGTACCTAAGGGGAACTATCAGATCTTATTAATTAACAAAAGACCAATGTCACCCAATTAGTGTCCCCCGATCTTTATGACTTTCGTCGTATGGAGGGAGCTCCCGCAGAGTGAGGGAACGCCCATTAACAGGATTAATAACAAGGTATAAGGTGATTTCAAATCTCATCCAAAGGAGCGGCTTAAATAATGGCTTCTACTGCTTTAAAGGCAAATAATAGCTCTCTCCAAGAAAGAAGCCAGAGGATGCTCAGACCTATGGGGGAGGGATACTCAACACAAGAGACACACCTAGGTCAAGGTTTCCTAAGGGTAACAAAGGGAAACCTCTTAGGGTTTTTGTGATAACAAGTATAAGAAGGTTGGGACTACAAGAGAGACATGAGGATCCAAGCAGGCATAGGAAGTCAAATATTTTTAAGGAAATGAGATACCTAGGGCAACCAAGGATGATAGAGATGAAAGAATGATTAACTCCAACGAGTTTTCAAGAGAAAAATAACCTTAGTAATTTTTCCAGCCAAGAAACCTATAGCATAAATGAGCTAGGGGTCAAGGTTTTCTCAATGTATCCACCAGATTTGCTTCAAAATTTGAGGATTCCCAGAGGAAATCCATCGTAGTAGCTTTAACTTACTCTTTAAGATGACCACACCAAATGCACCACACTAAAATTTGCTATCTTTTGGTAGGCAAGAATGTGGGAAAAGGGAAGAAAAAGGTTTAAGGTTGATCAACTTTAGATTAGGGACCTGCCAGTTCTATAATCGAGGGGAGAAAGTGAGTTAAGATTTACTTTGATTACTAACTTTGCCATATCAAAAGTCATATGTATCTTTGCACTAACCCTAATGAGGCACCAACCAAGAACAAAGGAATTTACACTTCGTTAGGCAAGAGATGATGGAGTTGCAAGGTTTGCAATATAAACAAAGCCTCTAGGAACATTGATTCACATTTCTTGATTATAATGCAAAGGCAATGTTTGAATAATTCATATGCCAAAAAAATTCGCATTAAATTAGATCATAAACAAGATCATGACAAGACATACCATACATTAGAAATGCACACATGCATTACATAGCATCGAAAATACACGTACAAAGAAAGTGTGTGAGTACATCCATCCATCATACCTGCAATTAGAAGCTCCAAGACAAGATTAGAAAAAATCCAAAACATTAAAATGCATCTAAAATATTCAAAATTTTACCCATCAATCATAAAAAAGTCCAAATGATTTTACAAGAGAAAATCCCAATCCAAGATGATGATTAAAAATGAGGTCATATTCTGTTTATATGATCCTTTAGTATTTATTTAGTCTAATTAGACTAATAATACCCCAAAATAACTTTAATGTGCAAAATAATAGTCCAATTAGTGACAAGCCCACCAAATAAATAAAAGTACTGCAATGCTTTCCAATGAGGCCAAAATGATAGAAGAATGTGATAAAAATGGTCGTTGAATACTTAGATAAGTCATCCATGCCAAGACAAAGAGGAGGGTCACAATGATGACCAAGAGGTTGAACCTTTGGTTTCCAAATCAGCATCTATGGTCCCCCCAAGTGGTCAGCACAAAAAATGTTCTCACTAGTTCCAACTAGATCAAGCAAGTCAACATGTTCATCAATAAGGACTAGGAACGATGATACAAGCCCTCCCATGTCTTCTTGGGTGAGATAAACCTCATTTGGGCTCGGGATCAGCTGCCATGTCTAGTACACCATGTGGCCGACCTTACAAATGTGGTGCAAGTGCATCATCATATTTGTATGATTCGGGAATGAACAAGTAATATGTGGTGCTAAAGAATCTCATGACATGGAAATCAATGTTTTGTTGTGGTTGAGGCCCATAGTTTCTCAACACTCACCCTTACAAGTGCCATCATGACTTTCTAGAGCTTATCATGTATATGAGGCCAAACCCAAGATGAAGACCCACTTGCAATCCCGAAGATGATCCAAACACATCTCTCCTCACCTTCCGTGACAATACTATGGGAAAAAGTTAACGTTCATAGTATGCTCCTTCCATGGGCTTTAGAACATACACGCGTTCCCAAGATCAAGAGGGAGGTTAATAAGGACCTATTAGGTGGTTCAACCCCCAAGGGAGTGAAGGTCCATGCAGGACATCCGTCAAATGGTAGGTGTCATGTGGACAATGGTGGAACAAAGTGGGCAACAGTAAAGGCCCAAATCCACATGCGTGCTGGAGCAGAAGTATGATAGGAACCCAAGCACATCCGTGTATAGATGAGGACAAATTTTGAAAAGTGATTGCCTGCCTTGTTTTTCCACCGATTCATATGCATTTTTCCTTTTATTGATTTTTATTTTCTTTTTAAATCGCTTAGGCTCTAGGAATGATGGGGAAGATGATGTGTATGATAAAGAAGCTAATACCATATTAAGGTTGCTGTTCATCTTTCTGCCTTGGGTTATCATCCATGTCTCCACGATGCATAAAAGCACAGAGCCCTAGGAACCAAGGTGATGGCCATAATGACAAGGGTATAGTCATGTTGAGCTCATGCTAAAGTCTTGCTGTCCGGGCCATATTTTGCATTTTATGGTACATTTCCAAGTTACACAACTACTTAACTTTCTTTTTTTTTAGTCAGGATTTTAATTGTAATTTTTTTAAGGCCAACCTAAAGTGTCGAAAAGGAAGGAGGCAACCCTTTTGTGAGACCCAATGGAAAAATGTGGACCCAAATGGGAACAGTAAGAGATATCTCGTATTTGTTGGAACACTGAAGGTGGGGGGGGCAATCAATATTCCTTTCAATTAGTGCATTAGTTAACTTCAATTATTATCGTTGTTTGTACAATGATATGCGAAACAAGAGGAACACATATGCACATGCCAGTGGAAACCCACCTAACAAAACCACCTACCAAGCTAATACCCTTAATATTCAACTCAATTGAAAAGGTGTTCAATCTCCAGAATATAAAATACCCTCTTCTCCACTCTCCCATCGAATGGATGCTCCAACGCCCGAGATTATTCAAGAAACTGAAGGATGCCTCAACACCCAATGAGCTACAACTCACCCTAGCACCACCCTACCACCCTATAGAAGAATAAAAGAAGAATGGACTCGCACCAGGAAATGGTCCACTTTACAACGATATAGAATGACATGTAAGAAGAAGATATACTAGACCATAAACCCAACTTTGACACAACCACCCAATGAGATCCTAGACCTCCCAACACTACCTCAACTTAAATAGACACTAGTGCCAATTTTTATAATAATGTATTTACAATGACTTAGCACACATACCCTTTACAACGTATTGTATGGTGTCGCTTTCACTTAAGATTTCATATGATGTTCTTTATCACACAAGGCACTTGGTTGCTACTCTTTTCATGCTACCCTCCGTCGTACCTTGTTTTTCTTTCCCATTACAGTGTCCGGTCCTTTGCAATCCTTTAACAATGGTGATGACTAGCTTTTTCTTTCCCCCCCTCTAAGAGCCTCGACAGAATCAGTGTATCTTTGTTATTTCAGATCCTCAATATCTGATTTTCGGTCCCCGTAGTATTCCTTCTAAGTCATCTTTCCAATGCCATAGGTCCCACTCAAATTTTGATTCTCCTTCGAAGAGAGAGTTATGCCCAATTTATCACACCTAGCCTCAATTATGGACTCAAGCTCAAAGAAAGCGCACTTGTACGGTGTGTGTGCCATGTCACTTATTCTTCATTTGGTTTCAAAATTGATAGAGAGAAAACTAAAGACTATGCACTATTCACAATTCTTACGGAATTCCAATCCGACACTCGCAGAGAGAGTTATGACGATTTTCCCAAGGTCACTTCTTTGAGATGAATTTCAAGAGTCGCAAAACCCTACTTAAAAAAATCATATCTCCAACAAATATTGCGCAACTTGATAAGGAAATTTTTTTACTGTAGCTTTTCCTTAGGATTTTGGCTTCGCTCAAAACTTCTTCATTTAAGCCTTAGTAGAAAAAATTTAGAATGAAAATTTCACGATGACCCGTTTCAGATGGTCGAATCCCATGCATATGATAAAACGAAGATCACAATTTATATGAATGCTGTTGAGAGGGGCTCAACAAGTGAACGTGAGGGATTTTCTGAGCTAAAAAATATTAATTATGACTTTTCAATGACCCATTCCCCAACCCCAGGTTTTAGCCACTAACCGGGTACAAACTTCAAAACATGAATATCTCTCAAACCGTGAAGAATTATAAGATGGTCATATATCAACGGAAACATCTTGGACAGAAACCATCAAAAGCATTATTTACCCATAATATATTAATTTTATAGGTCAAAATTCCCATGAAATATTGCTAGCCCCTCAGAGTCGCTTGCCGATACTCAATGACAACCCGTCACTGCACCCTCAGCTTTGATGGCAACATAAGTACTCCTCGCGATCATGACACCTCTTCCCACAACATTCTCTCCCCTTTGACATCAATGGCAAAGGGTAACCCTCCCCGAAACACAACCATCTCCGCGATCGTACACACTTCACTAACACACAACCGTCTCCGCACTGAGCATACCTCTTACCCCCCGACACACAACCGTCCCGCAAGAGACTGACCAGCAGATAGTCTGGAGAATCCTGTAAGCTTTTGACAAAGATATCTTCCAATGCTCACGAATATTTAATATGTGATTCTTTTCAGGCCGTTGAATCTTGCTACTTGTCCAATCGCTTGCATAACATCCGGTTGGGAGGTCACATATAGAAGACTACTAATCAGATCTGTACAACCTTTCGATCCACATCCTTAGATGAGTCGGTTTGCGTTTTAATCAAAATTCATAGACATTCCCCCGATCTAATGCTACCGATCATCATTACTACCAATTATTGTATCATCCTCTTTTTAGCTATTAGACATGCTTTAGTTGCGTCATCCGGTAACATATATGCGCTGGAGCCCACTGTCAGAGCCACCGATACACTTCGCCTTTCCCCCGATTTCACATTTCATGGAGTTGAATAGTATTGTGTGTCCTCGATCACACATTTGTCCAACACCTGGTGATTGTGATTCATGTTTTCAACCAATAGAACATTCTTGGGCTAGAACATCTTTGCTTCCAAGAGGACAGTGACTCGCATCCTATAACATTTGAAGATCCATCATTTCCAAAGGACACGGTTCCATCCTTTCTTCTTTCGTACATACAAATTTATTTCTATCTCTCTAGTCATACGCATTGAGCAACCGCTTATCAACATACCATACATCTTTGTTCTTTTGAGAGTCTGAGAGCTTAGTAGAGCACAATTATCATTCTTTCTTTCTTCTTCCATGTTCGTTCATTTTGCTTCAAGATTCTTCCGGAGGATTTTCAACCGCAGATTTGGCCATGTGTCCGAAGTTCTGGACATTGTACATTCAGACAGATATTTTAAAATGTTTAAACTATTGATGTTTCATTGGAGGCTCTGGAGGTTCATATTTGGACAAGATCTCCTAGAATTTTATTCGTTCCTAGGGTAATGTTAAGGCATTCTATAGCCTATACCAGAATTTTTCCACAGAATAATAGTCAGTAGCATGATGTTGGCAAATTTCCAGATGGAAATTCTCTTCGTCGAGGAATTTGTCTTCTGCTACCATTTTCTAATCTTTGTCCATCGAAGTCTACGCATGTCGCATCTCATAGGTTCATTGTATTTTGTTGTAGAAGGTCCCTGCTTCTTCTTCTTTTGTAACCATGCCAGCTTTGTCGTTGTAAGATTGTTGATTGTTGATGAGTTCTTCCAATGCTCGACGTTGGTGTAGTTTTGGATAGTTTTTCCTTTCTTCACTTTTCTGCTTAATAGACTATTTTGCCTGACTTTCCTTTCTGTAGGTTGCTTCTTCTGTTCTTTTGTATGACTTTGAATGGTCAGGTTTTCTAACTCAATTCTTTGAGACCTTGAATTGTTTTTCAAGAGTTTGTCTAATCTTTCTCATTTTAGATCTTTAAGCTGATTGCTTCGTGGTAAATTCACCTTGTTATCCATCCTTCTTATTCGTTGTTCGATACCTTCTTGCTTGCTGTGCTTGGCTACAAACAATACTCTCTCATTGGCTTCTTCTTCACTACTGCTGTCTTCACTTCTAATGATGAGTTACTTTTAGGAGAGAAAGTTCTTTTGGATCTGTTTGTTGAATTTTTAAAGTTCTTTCTTTCTTTTTTAGTTGCTATTACTTTTGTTTTTGAAATTTTGCTGCAAAATGCCCAACCTCATTATACCAAATATATCAATGGAAGTTTTACCTTTAGTTGTCCCTTACCAATTTGTAGTTTTTCTGTGAAGTATATTCTTCATCCAGACCTTCTTCATAAATCTCCTTTTCTTCACACTCCTGCGTGCATGTCTTTTCAATTGAAGGTTGTTTTGATCTTTATTATTTTCTAGATGCAACGTCGAATGCGCTTCTAGATGCCAAGGGTCTTCTCTTCACGCTAAGTTTATTTCAGTGGTGAGAATCCCATGCAATTCTCTCGCCTTCAGTTTGTCTAGATTTGCACCGTATTCTAAGACCGATACCTTTGGGTTGAATCTCCCGGTAACATTCTAAGCAATCTTCCGTATAATAGTCTTCTCGTCAATCGGCTCTCCCAATCCTTCCGCAGTATTGGTTATTTCATCAACGTATTGAAAGTATGCAACAATGTTGCAATATTCTTTCATTCTCGAGTTGCTCAAATTGGTTTATAGATTTGAAGCTTTTTGCCTCTTTGGATACTTCTGAGTCACTCCGTATATATATTCTCAAGTTTGTCTCATATATTTTTGGCGGTTTTACAACCCAACACCTTATGATAAGAAGATTCAATAAGTCCAATCGAGCAGAATATTTTGCTTTTGGCATCATTAACAAATTCTTTCTTACCTCGTTCATCCACTATTGGATGTAAACTATTTTTGGAACAGCATCGTTACCTCGTAACCTTTCGTGCCAAGAGATATACCTCCATTCTCTCCTTTTCCAAAGTGCATAATTATTTCTATTGAATAGAGGTACACCATTCTTGGTATGCTCCATGACTCCTTCCAAATCGTTAAACTCGCTATTGAAGGAACCAAGCTCGATACCAATTGTTGGAAATACTAAGAGGGGGGGGGGTTGGGGTGAATCAATATTCCTTTCAATTAGAGCATTAGTTAATCTTCAATTATTATCATATTGTACAATGATAGCATTAAACAAGAGGAACAATAAATGCACATAGTTTTTAAGGTGGAACCCACTTTTCGTGACAAAAACCACCTAATGCTTTGGGTTTGGGTGAATCAATATCTTTCTAATTACATTAGTTAATCAATTGCTGACGTATTTGTACAATGATAGCAGCAAACAAGAGTGTTCATAAATGTAATAGTTTTTAAGGTAGAAACTCATCAGACAAAAAACCACCTAATGATTTTCTAATAATTTCTTTAATATTCAACTCCAATTGAAAACAAAGCCCAACTTCCTAGAATCTAGCATTCTTCTCATTCTAACGGATGGATGCTCCAATGCCTTAGATTCTTCGCAGGGGTGAACTCCAATCTGATGCCCCAACACCCAATGAGCTAAAACTCACCCCATAACCAATTTTCACCAAATTCTATAGAAGAATAAAAGAAGAATGGACTGCACTGTGGAAAATGGTCCACTTTACAATGATATAGAATGATATAGAAGAAGAAGACATACTATGAATTACAACCTCAACTTTGACACAACCACCTAATGAGATCCCAGGGACCTCCCAACACCGCTCTTCAACCCTTGGCAGATAGACACTAGTGCAATTTTTACAATAATGTATTTACAATGACTTAGTACAATGATACCTTTACAATGATTGTATGTTGCTGCCCACTGAAGACTTCGTATGATGAACTTATTGCTGTCACATGTGCACCTGGTTGCTGCTCTTGTCATGCTACCCTCTCGCTGCACCTTGTTTTGCTTTTTCCGTCAGAGAAAGTCCGGTCCTCTTGCAATCCTTGACAACACATGATCTAGCTTTTTCTTTCTTCTAGGAGCTCGATATTTAACCGTGTATCTCTATTATTTCGCATCCTCAATATCTGATTTTGGGTCCCGTAGTATTCCTATGAGTCATATTTCCACCCACAGTGGTTCCACCCAATTTTGATTCTTCAAGAGAGTGTTATGCCCAATTTCTCACACTCATTTCATCTGAGGGACCTGTTTTAAAGAGAAGGTGATTTGCACGGTGTATGCCATGTGTCACCGTTTTCCTTCATTTGCTCCTTGAAATGAGCAAAGAGAAACTACGATCGTTCACTATCTACCCCTTTTTACAAAATTCAAATCCGATACTCGTAGAGATATTTAAGGACATTTTTCCATGGTCACTTCTTTGAGATGAATTTCGTGAGCCTCGAAAAAACCCTTACTCTGCTGCATCATAACTCAAAAAATATTGCTACTTGGTCTGAAATTTTTACTGCAGCTTCCTCAGGATTTCTGCTTCTCGCCTAATAAAAATTCTCAGCTTCTGTGCCTTCATAGAAACAATGTTAGAGTGAAAATTCCACGATGACTGCTTTCGTATGGCCGAACCTATGCATAAGGAGGAAAATGAAGATCACAATTTATATGAATGCTTAATTTGAGAGGGGCTTCAACAAGTGAAAGAGGGAGGATTTAGGAGCTTAAAAATATTAATTATGACTTTTCAATGACCCATGCCCCAACTCCCATGTTTGTCTTACCAATCAAAATAAACTTCAAAAATGAATATCTCTCAAACCGTGAAGAATTACATGGCGTGCCACATAAACGGAAACATCTCGAAAAAGTAGAATTATCGTTAGAATTATTGGACTCATAATATATTAATTTGATAGGTCAAATTCAGCAATATTGGGTTAGGCCCTGGAGCTACTTGGGTTGACATCAATGACAAACTCATTTATCAACGTATTGAAACAAGAATGTTGCAACTCCCAAGGCTACCAATTAAATGACAACTCAAGTTCGTACAAACTTAAAGAGGTGCTGCAATTACATGTGCAACATGTAATGTGTCCTCTTTCATTGATCTAATTAACAGAAGTACCATGAACCAAGGCTAAACTAATCACAGAGAAAGAAATGTTACTCATTTAAGAAACAGAAAAGCTATTCTACTTGCATGAATGTAAATGTTAATCCTATTTGTAGAGATGTGTTACTAACCTACGATACACTGCAAGAACTCAGTCTATGCACAGAAAATAAAAATGTTGAAAATGGAAAAACATAGCTTAATATGTATGAAACAAAATTAAGTAATTCTTCAATCACTCCAATTCAAGATAGATTTGTTAATAGAGTTCACATAAAAGCCTATAAAGCAATCATGAAAAATCATCATTAAGATCTCCAAGTCATGAATTTGTCCAAAAGAATCCAAACTGTGGGCAGTAGAACTACAATGGAGAAGAGGCAAGGCTTAAAAAGAGGTCTTTTGTCTTACTAACCATATTCAAAGCATATGGGTCATGATTCAAGCCTAAGAGAAAAAAACTAAGCTGAGCAAGATCAGTCATGTTTACACGTGCTGGGTTATGATTTTTATTATAGAAATATCTAAATGATTCAATCGATCTTGTAATGTACTAAAAAAAAATACCGAATCACTTCTACAAATTGCATAAACTAATTTTGATTGCATAATCACATAACAAGAGAGAAATGATCAACCGCACAACACAAGATGTATTTAAAGGAAATCCTACTAAACCCCACTATCCGTATATTGCATAAAGTCAAGATCATGAAAAAATACAACAAGTATTTCTTCCCAGAAACCAATGCACTCCCCATCGTACTTTCTTCTACCTCGATCTAGGAAAAATATGTCTAATACTTAACCAATCTTTTGTCTTCATTCTATTAAGTCCTTATTATACATTCTGGAGGGATCAGGCCCTATTAAATAGGAAATTCCCAAGAATTGATTTCGTAATTCCTTCAAGGAATCATGATGACATCATACATTATCTGTATACTTTCTAATTATACAAACTGGCATATTCTTCCTTTAACCTAACTTCAATGTAATTTCCTCTCAGAAAATGTATATGAAAAAACTATTTATAGAGAATTATTAGTTAACTCGATTTGATGACGTCAGAATTAAATCGTATTTAATTCACTAGACCTATCACTAACTCATCTTTTAGTTAGAACTAGTTAGAACCGATTTCAACTCAAATAATTGAGTTAACTAATTACAATCATAAATCCATCAGAATTAACTTCAAAACTTGGAGTGGATTCTACATGCCCTAGTTTGACCCTCTAACTCAATTAACTTAGCTAACTAAGTCTTCTCGACTTAGTTAACACTTACAAGTTGTCATGTGATGGAATTACAAATTTAATTCTAATTTAATTAAGGGAAAATCAAATCGTAAGCTCCCTTGGGGAGCCATTTCAACACTCCTCTCAACAATGGATTATCTCATACCCCGATCTTGTCTTTGTGGAACTCGGATATTTTTCTTGACGATGCTCTCCGTCAATATGTCCGTATCTTGCTCCTCCGTGGGAATGTACTCAGTCAAGAGAACGATTCCATACACCCTCGAGATGGTGATACCGATATCAATATGCTTGGACTTGTCATGAAAAACCTGATTAATTGATAGTTTGATGCAACTCGGTTATCATACAAATAACCTTTCTGGACCATCTTTCGACCCTAAACAACCAAACAAGTATCTTCTCATCCAGATGGCCTCACATGTTGCCTCGACCGGTCATCATGTAATCTTCCTCTCCGTTAGATTGAGTAACCCATCTCTCTCGTTTCCCACCGTACCATGAAACTATTGTTGATCCCGTGCTAAAGATGCCCCCCGATATGCTCTTCCGGGGCCAAGTGGATTCCCCGCTCATCTACACTCTGGTGAAGCCTTGAAGCTCACTCCTTTTATCTCTGCTTGTACCATAGTCGAGTACTCTTTACAGTGTCTCTAAGGTATCTCAACACATGCTTTTCCGCCTTCCAAAGAGCTTAGTAGGCTTAACCATAGCCGACTAAGTTGGTTAACCACACAACATATGTATGGTTGTGTGTTCACCAACACATGAGTGAACCCACAAGTCGTCTATAAACAAAGAATAACATCCACTACTTCGCCTAAAGTAGAATCCTCCTTCCCAGCTATTACTAGAGAGTCTCATGGGTTTGTTGTCGTCCATGTGTAACTTCCTAAGGATCCGTTGGCATAATTTCCTCTGACATGATCTAATCGGGATTGGGGCAAAATCAAAAATTCAAAGTGCTCGACTTACCAAATGAATGACCGGATCCGGCCCATTGCTAGGAATCCAATGTAATTCATTTTAACAAAACAGAAAGTATGTATGAGGAATTTAGAGCCCCCGATCATCGTGTCAAACAAGCAACTTAAAAAAAGAAGGTATCAGTTTATGGGTAAAATTTTTGGTTTTCCATTTCGCCTTAAACACCTAGATAAGTACACCAAGATTCACCAAGGTTTGAAGGCATTTTTTTTAAATGGTTGCTCCTAAGCTGAATTCCAGATTTTTTTTTATGTGGGATGACAAACTCCAATCCAGAAGATAGACAGCCGTGTGGCCGCCACGTGCTCCCTTTCGTGACCCCTCTCCATGGCTCTAAATCGCATTTCACATAGTCCAAGGTTCGAGTGATAATTATATGGTGTGAGGATTTAATATTTGGTGGCATATTCATATGCCAAAGTTCCCAAAGATTATATTATAGGACCTGTACCAGATTATATCCTATGGTCAAAACTATATTTATGGATTAAACATACATTATGTGGGCACGCATTTTATTTAAACTAAAGGTTTGATCAATCCAAAGTCCAAAGTCCAAAGTCCAAAGTTGGAATTGGACATGTTGCTGTCGCATGTTTAAATTCGTAATATTAAACCTAAGGTTTCAGACTATATACGATGGAAAAATTTGTAATACAAGCTGGTGGAGGCCTGGGCGTTCGACCCCACGACCTCCCCCCAAACCAACCGCCGCTCTATACCAATACACCATACAATTATGACTTAATTATATGGTTGCCACTTCTATTTGGATTTCA
Organism: Pinus albicaulis; assembly: GCA_034641835.2. Lineage (NCBI taxonomy): Eukaryota > Viridiplantae > Streptophyta > Pinopsida > Pinales > Pinaceae > Pinus > Pinus albicaulis. Next base: position 647,250,291 of record CM076571.1, read on the forward strand.
ACCATTGTAGCGACGGAATGGAGGCGGCAAACTTCGCCCATGCGACCAAACCACCAGACTGTTGGGGCCGAGAGCGGAAAACGCAGCGCAGTAGTTTTAAAATGTAATTGCATATTAATTAATATAATCTGTTGGTGACTATAAACATTGTTTATTCTAAATCACTTGTTACAATTAATTTATGTTTATGCGCCCATAAATCTAGTTTAACTTTAATTAAGTACCAGTTTAACCTGCGCTTTAACATTCGCGGGATTTTCGCAGAACTCTAACTGAGTGGCCCCAACTTTAGCGGCCTTAATCGGGAGTCCCCCTCAATTTTAGAGGCAATTTACTAGGCAAAATTGAATGAGGCCTATTTGGAGCAATTTTCGGGATCAATTTTTGCCTGTGAACAGTCATTCCTAGTAGATTGGCATGTTATGAATCCATTGGTATAGGTTGCGCAGGCAAAGGATAAATTTAAAAGTGTTTTTGTCACTTTGAAGAAAAATAAGCATAAAATAATTGCAGAGGGCCACTCAGATTTGTACCAAGACCAAATCAAGGAGAAAGAAGAGTTACCTAGATGACTTTTATGCTCTAAACACAATGGGCTGAGACCAAAGGTGTTGGAGCACTTCGAAAGTGTTTTTTCCACTTTGAAGATTAAGGAAGCTCAGGCCACCAAGAGAGGAGTTTGTCGTGACCATCTGAAACCATTTTCGCAGATCGAATAGTATATTTAAAGGCTAATCTTCAAGCCAATGGAGCAAAGTTGAAAAGCCATTGGAGTACTATAGGCATGTAATTAGACACTGACCATTAACGGTGAGGGCCTAGCCATCAAGCAGTCCATGGAGATGTGCTCAAGAGGGTGAACTCGTTATTAGATATCGTGTAATGTGTATGCTATGTGTTATTTATCTACATTAGGCTTGTTGCACATGAGTTTTTAAAGCTAATTAACTCAGAACTATTTACTTTGTGACATTTAAAATTTTTACACATAAACCTCTTCACAATTGGCTAACTTGAGACGATCCTAAACAGAGCTATCTAATCGATGAGGGAGATAACACAACAAAACTAGTTTGCCCATATTTAGATCACCCGAGATACAACAACCTCATCTCTTTTCAATATTTCCAATCCCGTGAAATAGCAAGAGCCTCATGTCCTTCATCTCAAATTCTTCACAAGATCTCGACAAGACTTGATGAGCCGCTCATCACCTCGTTACCGCATCATCAACATAAAGTGCAATAATCAAAAGCTTACCTTCTACCAACATACAAATGCTCCTATCCGCTTCACTCGTGAAGCCCAACTCCAAGAAATAATTGTCGACCTAGTATACCAAGCACGAGGTGCTTCGTCTAACCCACAATGCTCTCTATTCATACACAGACTTCATTCAAGGTATCAAACCTTTTGCTTATCAATGCACACTCTTCCTCAACTCTCCCTCCCATTGGAGTAAGGTTGTATTTACATCCATATGATGTATCTTCCATCCCATCTGTGTTAAGAGGAAAGGATGGATCCGATTGATGAGTACCTTGCGATTGAAAAGGTTCCATTACAATCAACTTTCCTACACCTAAGAGAACCTCTAGCTACTAATCCCAGCCTTATGCTTCTCCACACCCCACATGCTAGTTGATTCACCTTGTAGATCCACCCAGATCCCACAATTGACTTCCTCCGGTCTTGTAATAACCTCCGTTAATTTTTTCCGATAATGGAGTCATACCCTAACCATGGCATCAACCCAAATTAATACGCATTGATTTCTCGAAAGAGGATGGTTCTATCTCTATAACTTCACCATAAGAGCCATGTATCTAGTGTACCACTTTGGGACCTTCTTCACATGCACCGGTGATGTGGGTGCTCCCACATTCTCTCTCGCATCTAGAAACAACTCTCTCGTGCCTTCCGATGCACTTCCTTCGCCTCGTATGCCCCCCCCCCCCCCCCCGCATGAGTGGGTGCCTCTACTTACACCCTTCATGTGGTTGCTCCACATCTAGAGGTTCTCCTTTTCGAGCCAAGAGATCCTTAATTGTATGCGCTTGAAGCCCTCTTCAAAGGAAATTCACATGGCTTTCTTCATGAATTTCATATCTCTTTCCCGAACATTGTCATCCTCTCGTGCCGGAAAGTACACCCTATATTTGTGGGAGGTATAAATGTACCCCAAAAATATCCCCAACCCGCCTGCTGGCTCTAACTTCTTCTCGTATCTTTGAACAAGCATGGAACAAAAGTCTCACACTGAACCAAAAATCAGAAATACGATACATCTAGTCTCTTACCCTAAAAAATATTCCTCTGGGTACTGCACCAAGTATCCGATGAGGACTTCATAGCACAACAGTCAATGTTGTATTGCATGCCCTTACCTACGTACATGCAATGGTAGGCCTCCGATCATGCAATACAGACCTGCCATCATTGGCCGCAGTTTTGTTCTTCCTTTCTCGCAACCCCCATTCTATTGTGGGTTATGTGGTGTTTTCAATTCTCTTTACCCTTTTTGAGGCACAACAATTTTGGACTCGTTAGAGACATATTCTCCACCATTGTCGCTCCTCAAATCCTTCACCTTCTTCCCTGTCTTTCGACAAGTGCCTTAATCCACAAACTTGGAGAACGTCTCGATCTTTCTTTTTTGCATGAAGAAAATCCAACAATTTTGTGAAAAACTATCTACAAAATAACATAATACATGTGTGTTTTTTTGGGAATTTGCTCAGAAATGGTCCATTACGATCCTGAGTGAACTCTTCAAGGATCGCCTTTTCTCAACTTTCCTTATCCTCAAAGGTGGCTTTGTTATACTTCTCCAATGTACACCCTTTACATGTATCTCTCTCTGTGCATGCACCCTTTGGAAGTCTTGCAGAAATCGTCGCTGATCTTCAAAGCCCCATGGTGTAGATGGCTCAATCTCTTGTGCCATAACTCACCAAATATCTTAGCCTCCACCTCTGCTTTCGTGCTCAAGGAAACACAATCTTCTACATCCAATTTAGAGGTTCTCTTTAGCCAAACCCAAACATTTTTCACCCGTCCCATGGATTTGTGACGAAGGAACACTCTTTCCTTCAATGAATACCACATCATAGTCATTTATCTTCAAAACATAGAAACAAAACCAAATTCTTCTTTAAACTAGGAACATACATGACATATTTTAATGTGAGAGTATTACCCGACCACTCGAAAGGTAACCTGTACCTACCTGAGTGCAGACTTCCCGTCATCTCCCATATCAATGTGCATATGGAGATCCATCTCCTCCAACAGTTGTTCCTGGCTGTTTCCGTCATATGCAATGAAGTTCATTATCTAAGTAGCAATACATAACTCCATCATCGATGACACCATGCATGCAATGAGGGTGAAATCTGGGAACTCAAATTGAAGAAGCAAGTGCTTCACCTTTCTACTCCTCCAAAGGTCTTCTTGTGCCGACACTTTATAGCATAGTTTCCAAGCCTGACAAAGTGAATTTTTTTTTACCTTTGACAAGTCTCGCTTATTTCCCCGCATGACCAAAATAGCATTTGGAATGACGCATTTACATTTCCCTTTCTTTGCCTTTTCCAGCTGTATGTTTCTCTCATCATCAATATTTGATGAGGATCCACTGTGTTCCGTCGAATCTCTTCTTGTACCAAGTCATACCAAAATCACTCCCAATTTTGGTAGATTGTCCCTCCCATTCACAGAGTCCTCGCAGCTATGCCACCTCTTGGGAAGGACTAGAAGTTATAGGCTCACAAATCATCCTTGGGAAACTATTACCCCAACACTTCGAATCACATATCAACATTCAATGAACTTCGTCAAGTATTTTGGGATAGGCTCTCTCCACTTTCTCATCTTTCTCGAGTTTGTCCTTCAACACCAACTTCTCGTGGTCGTTTCTATTCGAAACAGATCTATTAAGGCCTTCCACATAGAATATGGAGTTTCCTTTTCTTTCCATGGAGGTTCTAGGACAATATGATCTCGAACGATTTCTAACAAGATCCTCTTTGCCTTTGCTACACCTTCTTCCATGCATCAAGAAGTTGAACATCCGCCGCCGTGTTTGGGAGTATCACCGTCTATGAATGATTTCAGCTTTATTTTCCTCTAGCACTTCCTCCATCCTATCGTTCCATGCTATGTAATTCTAATTTCTCAAGGAATATTTGAGTCTCTGCCATTGAATGACATCTTGATCTCATTTCGGTCTTGAAGAATAACCGCAAATTTGATGTACTTGTTCAAACAAACTCGGTTCTTCTCTTTATTGTGACCTATTATATACTATATAAATATCCGAATGGATTCAATTGATCTTGTAATGTACTAAAACAAAATATTGAATTACTTCTACATATCAAGTAAACCAATTTCGATCGCACAATCACATTACAAGTAAAGAGGAAGAAATTATCAATCGCACAACACCACATGGGTCCGGGGAAAGCAACTCATCAAGACCCCGCTATCATATATTTCAATTTCAGATCATGAAGAATATGAATGTTACTTCTTCTGAGAAACCTCACTCGTTGACTATCTCACTCGATTCAGGAAAAATCGGTCCAATACTTAACCAATTATCTCGTCTCCAATCAACAACCATGCTTATGCATTCTTGAGGAATTATGGCCTTATTAAATACATAAAACCCTAAGAAATGATTGTGCGCTCCTTCAAGGCATCCCCGAAGACCCTCATGTATGACCTATACGCTTAATTATACAAATGATAGTTATCTTCCCCAACTCATCTCAACCGGGCTCTTCCTTATAAATGACATGCAACAACTATTTATAGATAATTATCAGCTTAACTCGATTGACTACCACTAGAACAATGAAATCATATTTAATTCACCGGACCTATCACTAGCTCATCTTTCAAGTTGAGAACTAGTTAAACTTATTTTAACTCACAAATAATTGGAGTTAACCAATTATAACTCACAAATAACAAGAACTGACCCCTAAAACTTGGTTGACTCTACATGCCTCGCCACCCCTCAACTCTAATTAACCGAGCTAACCAAGTCTTACCGACTCAGCTTAACACTTAACAACTACGTGATGGAATTACAATTTTACCTAATTTAATTTAGAAAATTAAATCGTAAGCCCCCTTGGGGTGCCATTTCAATAGCTACATGCAAAGTACATAGGAGGCCTGCTGTTAAGAGTGAGATAACTTTCCGAATGCCAAAGTAAATCAAATGAAAATGAGATGGGAAATTTTTTATTAAGTAGGATGAATAGGAACTGCTCCAAGTGGAATCACTCCAAATACCCCTATTAACACGCAAGCAAAAACAGTAGAATATTACTACTCTAAAAACCTAAAATTCAAGAACTAGTGATCTAGTTAACCTACCAAATGCCTAACCTAATCAAGTGAAAATTTATGCAGTAAATTTTGTCATTAACTTGAATGTTTTTATGACCCAATACAAGTGGAATCAAATCAAAATGAAGCTCATTAACACATTCTAAAAAATAGCAGAAAATTACTACTATTTTGCTACAAGGACTTCCAAAATTCTAGATTTTGTGAACTAGCAACCAATCCCAAAGTGAGGCCCAACGATGAATATGTGATCTTCAAAGTTGTTCTAAGGATGCATCATGCTCTTGAATCAGAACAGCTCCTCATAAAACAACTCACTTAAATCATTTAACCAATATGACCTACAAATAAAAGAATCATGAATAGTAAATGCGTAAATAAGAGATGCATGAAAAAAAACATTCAAAAGAAATAAAAGAAATTGTATTAAGAGTGGCTCGAGGTTCTGGACACAAACCCAAGGAAATTTCAGAAAGTCCAGACAGAAACCAATATTTAGAAGCTAAAAATGGCACCAAACCGTTAGGCATTTACCGCAGTTAATAATAAAATTTACCGAGAGAATAATTAAACATGAAAAGAACCAAACAACAAATCACAAACATAAACACAATGTTTAACCGGGAAAACCTCAAATCCAGGAAAAACCCAACCAATGAAATTTCTCATTAACCATTGGCCAAAACCTCAAGCATCCAAAGAAAAAGTGAGCCTTCACCGCCACCTCCGTGCCCGCCGTACAATGAAGTCTTCCTGCCTCGATAGGCTCCATTATGGCGGCCACCATGGCCAGAAACCATGGCACAAAACCATGTGCCCCAAAACCATCATTATTTACCCCGGTCAACTTTGAATCTATCCCGAGTCAAGTTTACCCTAACACAAACTTCATTATTTGAATCAATCCAAGTACATCCCTCGCTAGAAATGAAAGTGAAGCTGCTAAATAACAAGTTTTCTCCACAAGAAGACTAAGAAATGCATACCTAGAGGAAAATTCGAATTTGCACTTATACAAAGTGATGAGGAAGAATTCTCCTTGAAAGGAGGCAAATTTCTCCTCCAAATTCCCTCAAAAAGTGGATCTCAACCCAACACTAGGATTTTCATTAAATGACATCGACCACATTCCTATCTTTCTACCTGAGCTCCAGAATTAGAAAATAATTTCGAAATATCTTATTCATTTATTATCCAACTTAATTTTACAAAGTGTATAAAGTCCAGACATTCTCCTGTAATTCTACATATGTCTATTATACTCATAAAAATAACAATATTAGGCATATACATGTAATTATCTTCTAACCCTCCTAATGAACATATTAAAGTTAAAAATATTTCTTACATAATGCAAAAAGAGAGTTTTAATGTGTTGAAGACAATAATACTTTAAATTATATCTAATCTAGAGGCCCATCAAGGGATTATAATGAGCTAATGGGAGTGATATATATGGTGCTCTTAAAGCGAGACCACAACCATAATTAGGTTTAGCATGTAGTACTACTCAGAAAGGAAAATCACACAAAAGAGATCACATAGGACTAGGATAAAGCACTAACCACCAAGTTAGGACAAGGGAACAAGAATACAGACTAAGTCTGATTCTTTTCCAATCAATCCCCCCACTAATCCATGTTCAAATGTGTCCAAGAAAAGGAAACCAAATATACTCAATTACATAATGAAATCCATACCTTCAAAGTTTGGAAGCGTCTTAATCACACAATGAGACAATCATAGAAAATGGGAGAGGGTACATAATGGCCGGCTTAGGTGGTAGAGAATAATGCAAGCACAGAGTTAACCGTGTTGCAAGGGGTTGTTTCCCACCGACCAAGACATCTAGGGGAGAAAAATACCGTATAAGGCCACCATTTAGTGAGGCAACATCCGGTTCATCTGGGACATGACCTCTCAATAGAGTGCACGATCACCGACTCGAATGAGGAGGTCATGAGAAAAAAATCTTTGGGACTGTGTGGACCTCTACATGTATGCAACAACCCTGGTGTTAAAATTTCATGTAATAAAGGTTAATAAAGGAAAATAAGACCAAGGTCGCGGGACATGTATTCCAAATTACGCACCATAGTGGGCATCACTTCTTTGGTTTATTAATGGATATGAAAATTGACAAAGGAAAATAGGAATTAATTGGAATTTATTTATGAGAAATAAAGGAAAACAGATAGGTATGAAGGGTAAATATACATATATTTTAGAGAGGGAAATTGAAGGAAAATTAAGGAAATTGAAGCAGTACTGTAGACATCAATAATAAAAAAGGCTTCATAAATTTATTCAACAATTTATTTATTTATTTATTTATTTCCCAATTTTTCTTTGGAATTAGTTTGAGAGAGAGATAGAGAGAGCAAGAAAGAAAGTAAAGGAAGTTGGAACCGAAAGCAAAGGATAAGCAAGGAAAGTAAGAGAAGGTTGGATCAACAACTTCAAATCGGAAGATTTTGAAGGAAACAAAGGTATGTGTGATTTCCTAGTTGAGGTGTGAATGCATGGTTCATGAATTTGTGTATTAGGTTCATTTGTTTTCATTGCATGCTTTTTCCAAGTTTGAAAGTAAAATTAACTCTTGCCTTGCCATTTCATCGGATAACCATGGTGATGATCTGAGTTTCTGGTTGAGATTTGGATTGCTTCAAGGTTTTGGAATTAGGTGAGGTGGTTTCAGAAAAATTCTGCATGATGTGGGTGGAGATGTTTTTCTCCAGAAGCTCCTCGACATGTGGTTGGAGATAGGAAAATTCCTCAAGGTGGTGAAGAAATTTTGGAGGCATCCAAATTGTTTTGGTTTTGTAGATCTTCGACCGGTTTTGGCGATATTGCGGTAGTTTGAGGGTGAGGTGGTTTAACCCTGGATTCCTTGGTTGTTTACGTCTTGGCTTATCCCATGAGATCCCGCATTCACATAATACATAGGTGTTTGGAGTATGAAAATATTTGGTTCAATCATCCACATTGCAGCGTGGTAAGTCCCCGACTTGCTATTTTTGCCAAATTAATAAGAGCTATTTTCCTATTGTGATTCATGAGAAATTGTACTTGTTATTATGTGGCTTTGATGACTCGCTCTCTCATGTTTGATATTATGGTTATATGTGGGTTATAGGCATGGTTCTATAATATGTTCTAGTTATGGTTTCGTTCTGCGTTTCGATAAGTTAATGAATGGTTTATGAATGCATGGGCTAATGAGTGTTATTGAACGATTGAGAGGGAATTAGACACTCTCGATTATTCACAACTAACATAGAACATTATACCATAGTACCCAGCATCTGAGGCTACAGCTGACCATGTGTTTGACAAAATTACTAGTAAATTCTTTTCTACTGAAAATGGGTTGAGACTGAAGAAATAATGTTTAGCATTGACATCATACAGAGAAGAAGCTAGGAAAAAACCTCAGACACTCCGGGTAGTGTTCGGAGGTTGGATTGAAAAGATGGCACAATTCATCGCACACCATTGGCTACCACAGTGAAACATATTTTTATGATGTCCTTTGATTGCCCATACTTTTATTAGTCCTAAAAAAGAATAAAAAATAAACAAAATTATGATTGAAATATTAATCTACATGCATCTAATATAACATGATAAAATATATGATGTTAGTTATAATGCAACAATCAATCATGCAACACATCCCCACTGCAGATGGATATAACATAGTGTCAAGGTAAAGGAAAGGTGTTTTTTCTCTTACGACTTATTTGACCACTGCCAAAGTTCATCATAAAGTCTAAAATGTAATAATATCCCTCACCAACTCATCATGAACCTTAACAGAAGCTAGGATTTTTATCAACCAACACAAAAAACTTCACTTTGAATCTATATTTTAGCCTTTCTACTTTGTTTGTTTTTTATTAGTTTTTTGATATGTAACCTTCTTAAGAGAGAATAATATGGGATGATTTCTCAACCTCAAACATCTTATAATATGGAATAGACCAAAGTTTTACCACATGGAGTTGAAAAAGGTTCTTATATAGTGTCCCATGGGGCTGCAAATGGATAGTGGGCAGAAGATTAATCCATTTAGTTGGCTTCCTGTTAAATGTACCCCATTTCCTAGAAAAAGCACATTCCACACATCGGGTATATCAATTACCACAACATCCATCCTTTATAAGGCCCTCAACTTAAAGATATTTGGAGCTAAAACCACACACATTATTATACTTAATGGCAGTTGTTGGATTGAGTTGTTTCTATAACTTTCAACGACATGATGTTCACAAATACTCAAAAGGTAACATACAATTTTGCAAGAGGATATCATTAATGGATAAGGTGAGAAATAATGCTAATTAATTTGTTAGTTATAGTAGAGGTGTATATCTTGTAATGTGATTGGTGGGTCCTCTTCTCAAACCCAAAAGCTTTTTACTTTCCATCTTTAGATGGGAGCTTAGCTAACTCCTATATATGAACTTGCAAAGTCATCTTCCTTGTAGCAGCACTCACATTAGTGTCAAGATCAACCCTTTTTCCTTAGTCTTGTGCTTGCTTCTCTGAGGGTCCATTTTGGTGTTGTTTTTCTTGGGAGGGCTCTTCTTTTGTGGGTTCCTTAGGAGGAGGTTGTTTACTGGAGTGTTGCTAGGTAAACACACTCTGCATTGCTTCTTCAGAGCTTATTGAGGGGTTATTATCTTTCTTGAGACTCTGCATTTTGAACAAATGTATACATCTATCTCTGATGTTTCACCCCATAAGGGCACTGCAAGTCCAAGTCATGCATCATGGGCTTGGATGTTAGTTCTTCAATGGACTGGCTCTTTTCATTCTCGCTATGTTCATATTTTGTTGTAGATTATATGGGACAATCAACTCCCTCTTTGATCCCAACCTTTCTTGTGGAAAGAAACAAGTTCTTTAGGCCTTCCTCTGCTTATATTCAATATCTTTTGACTTTCTCTGCTTGTCAAGTTTTCCACTTCAACTTTGAATTCTCGGAACTTGCCTACTTTGTCCTCAGTCTTTCAGAGATATATCCATGTCTTATGAGATAAGTCATCAATAAATGTCACATAGTACAATGAACCATCAAGCGATTTTATAGGCATCGACCACACATTAGAATGAACGACCTAAATCTTCCTTAGATATTTTGTCACAAATTGGAAAAGAAGCTGCAGCATATTCCAAAGAGCACAACCTTTGCATGCACCATCATTTTTAATTGCAGTTCAAAAACCCTCGACACTATTTGACTCAATTCATCTAAGGATCTAAAATAATATGTCCATACCTTTGGTTCCATAACACACTTGGATTTATTTCATTATGTAATAGTGATCGATCTAGTTGAATTATAATTCTATACATTCTTCCATCACGAATCCCAATAGCCCTAGTATCACCTATACTATATCCCTTTAACCAAACAAGTAATTTGCCATCCACAAAAAAAAAACTTCATCTCCTTTATCTCAGTAACCAGAAATAAAAGATTATTTTCCGTCTAGGTTCATAGAGAACATTGTTGAGATGTACACGTGGCCATATTCCAACTCTTATGGACACATTTCAACTCCTTTGACTGCATAGTTTTTATTATCTCCTGGGGCCTAAATCTTTGAGACAACTTATTTTATGTCATGCTTTGGAGACCTACAATTTCCTCGGTCATGTTCCTCGATGCTCCACCATCTACTCACTCACAGTCATCATCTCAGAAAGGAAACGTGTTCAGTAGTATAGTAGAAGAAATCCTTTCACTTTGGTTTCTTTGGTTTGTCTTCAAATCTTTGTAGAAGCATGTTGTTTCTTTCTTTTTCACAGCTAGTGACAGGAGAATGTCTCTGGAATGTCCATTTTCATACCAACATTGTATCTTTGATAGGTATTTATTATTCCTGTAGGAAGAAGATCCTTTTCCTGGATTTTTGTGTTGATGTCCAATATCATGTAAGGATCTAAAATAAGATGTCCATACCTTTGTCCAGAACACATTGATTGGTTTACTATACAGTGATTCATCTAGCTGAACATAATTCTGTACTCTCTTCCATCATGAATCCCAATAGCCTTAGCATCACCTATACTATATCCCTTTAACCACACACTATTACCCACAAAAATCTATTCCCCTGACTTATGAATAAACAAATAACAAGATTATTTCAAACTAGGTTTCATAGAGAACATTGTTGAGATAATACTGTTATGTATTGACTGTTCCTGGACACATTTCCAACTCCTTGATTGCATATTTTTATTGCCTCCTACCAGAATTCTTTGAGATGTCTTTTATGTCATGTTTGGAGAGACCCTACATTCTTCCTGCTATGTCCTTTATGTCTATCTACCAACATATGCTACCATCATCTATAAAGGAACGTTGGCCAAAGAAATAATAGTATAAGAAATCCTTTTCACCTTGGTCTTCAGCTTTTGTCTTCTTTTCCAACTTTGTCAGTATGTTGCTGTTTCTTTCTTTTCATATTAAAGGTATTAGGAGGAATGGCCTGAAAATGTCCATATTTTTCACAAACTATGAAAATTGTATCTTTGATAAGTCTTTATTATTCTTAGAGAAGAATATCCTTTTCCTGATTTTTGTGTTGATGTCTAAACTACTCTTCCTTATTCTTGAAACAGATGTACAGCTTTGAATTCCTCATCTTGATGATATCTAGTCATAAATATTGATTCTTATTGAGCACACGATGTCCATAGTTGTTAAAATGTAAGCTCTTTCCAACGTTGCTTAGTATTTTATGCTATCCCATGATGAGAAGACTAATAAATGTTGTAATTACTAGTTATCGATCACATGAATTCTCCAATTAATGAACTAATCCTTCATTGTGCCATTTATAAATTGTGAACCCATAGTATCACCAATATTATCTCATATTTAAATTTAATTTTCAAGTCATTGGCTATTCATATCTTTATCAGTAGAGATTCCTACGGCATCACATCTTCTTTAGTATCATCATATTGTAGGAATGTTATTTTAATGGAGTCCACTAAAGATTTCATAAAACATTAATTTCTATATCTTTAGACTTTTTTTTCCCCACCTATTTCAGTTTGAATAATCCTTTCTCATGTCCAAACTTGTCTTACATAAGAATATCTACTTAACTTTTCCGCTTTGAACACATCCTTTATTATTGTACCATAGTGGAATTCATAGAAACCATTATGTGAATACCTGAATAAAATTATATTTTAAGGTGATTCAATGTCTTCTCCATCACCAAAGCATGTGACACTAAAGATTTTTCAAATTATGGTTAGCACAATATTTATGAAATTTTTATAATTAATTTTGATGTTGATATTATTAAGCTATTCAATATCATTCAACAATTATACTAGAAATTCAAACATAAAGAACAATAGAACATTAGAGACTACAACACAAGAATTTTACCTTAGGAAACTCACATATTTATGAAACCAACAACCTTTTTCAATAGAGAAATTATTTTTGTTTGAATATAGAGTACATATCTCGGCCTATGGTCAAACTCTCGATTTTCCTTCCAAACAGCCACCATCTCCATTCATCAATTTTTCCTCCTTAGCTCTAGAATTATGCCTTCTCATGACATCCAGCCTGCCTGCAGCCTTTTAGCCCCACAATAGTTGCCCTCGCAACCCATAAATTTTGTCCCCCCCCGTAACAATTGCCTGAAAATTCAAACCATAGAATGAGAGATTAATTCATACAAGAAAGCCTGGAAAGAGAGAAGAGAGGAAAATTCCACCTTTATTAGTCCTTCTTAGTCCTTCTTATCCTTCGCCCACTTGTCCAGAATCTGCCTGTGTAGAGAACTTGAATGTGTTAATAAAGCAGGTTAATGCCTACATAGTAGTATGTCTGAAATAATGACATGTCTCTTAGTCAAAATGTCTGACCTCAGAGGGAAGTTGCCGCCATTGCCAAACCAAAATTTATACCCTGTAATCAAAATTTTCATCTTTAAAGCTGTTAATCTTTAATCAAATAAATTTTCTGACTCAAGTTAATATATATGTTTTCATTGATAAACAGAATTACCTATGACCAAGCATAATGTATAGATCAGACTATATTTCAAATTCAACATCATGATATGTTTTTAATTAGAATAAGATCATTCATGTATAAAAGAAGTCTTCACCAAGGAATACATTAAATGGACACCTTATCCACTGTCTGGCTAATCCATATGTTCATCCATTTAATGAAACTAAACAGTGGTGATAGAGAAACTTGTTAACACAATATAACTACCAAAGACTGCAGATTCTTCACTGCTCTGATTTTAGCTCTAACCTCTCATAAAGTCTATGAATTGTCACTCTATATCCATCTAGGACACCAACATTTCCATTGGACAATTCATAGTCAGTTCAGCATATATTAAAAGTTTTTTTGAAACACAAAATAATAGTGGTTTTTCACCTTGTTTGTCTCAAATTCTCACTATCAAATTTCTAAGGGTGAGAACATTGAACATATAGAGTGCCTAAATCTGAAACTGCAGTTCTCTTTCCTCATCTTTCCCAAAATATTAATTTGCTCTATCATGCCCCAAAACCTTTCCCGTGAGGGGTTTACCATAATAGTTAGGAAGAAGGGTTATCGTATATCCCCATTCTTAAAGAGAGGATGACTACATTGGTAGTCCATTCTCCCAGAAATCCATCCTAGATGACCCTATTGAAATTCTCATGTGTGAAGGGAAAGAAGATCAAATCCCATTTTATAAATTCAAATTTGAAGCAAATCTATGTCACTTTATCGCTTACTCAATTCTTTATTCCAATCTTGATATCATCCATAAAGAATTGTTCCATAGATGTTAACTATGGAGAGAGTGTTTTTCTCACAAAATTTTCCAAGAGGAGCCTCACATACTCTAACCATTGAAAATTTATAATATTTTTTTTTTTAGTTTACTTTCTCCTTTTGTTGTAGTGCTTTCCAAAATCCTATGGGGTTGTGTTTTCTAAGAGAGATTAACTCACTTTCTTGCATTTACAAATTTTTAATTTTTTTTTTTATTGCACTATTTTTTTTGTTCGTATTTCTTCTTGCTTTCTTTGTTGATTTTTATATATTTTAGTGATATATTGCTTAATTTGCATTATTCATTATACCATGGATTTAAGTGTAAAAATACTTGTAGCCCTCTACTTTGGATGATGCCTTTTGCATTCACTTAAGGTCTGTGATTGTTGGGATCAACATACTATTATGAACATGACTACCCTACCTTTGATGGTTGTCACATATTCCACACTATACTTTATAAACTGAAAATTCATTACTACATAAACACTAAATATTCCCTATTTTCTTCATTCATGAGGACTTTTCCTTTGGAAAAGTTTTTGAATGCGCAAGAACTTGAATATTGTGTGTGGACTAGTAGGAAGAAAGTCCAACTTAACAAATTGGGGTGCATGATAAAAATTTCATTTCTCTAATAGGACAATCCCCAATATCAAACTTCAACACTCTAGAAGTAAAAAAAATTTGGAGAGTAAATTATGTAATCTACTATACTTTGACTATCAGAAGTTTTTCACAATACCCCCCCGAATTTTACCACCCTCTCATTCCATTGAAAATATCTATGCCAAACAAACTACAAAGTCCCATAATTCTGCCCGAAAGTGTGCCACACCCCCATTTACATCTTGTGAATCTCTTTTCGCATGATTGATATTCACCCTCTTCCAACCATAAGGGATCATTTTCCCTCTATTTTCATTGTTTGACTGAGAGAGATTGGTTGCTATTTGTCCTTGCATTAAAATAACCCTTTAACATTATCTGAAAGAGCTTAATAAAGAGATATATTTTCTCAATGAGTAAGATTATGCCACCAATTTAATGTTCTTAAATTGAAAGAATAAATTATCGACTAGGTCGTTAAACCAATGAAGTGCAAGTGCACTATATGTGTTGTAGTTTTTGTCGTTAGACATGATTTAATTTTGAGTTTTGTTAATCTTTAATTTTGGATTAGTGTTGGATTCTTATGATTAGTGAGTTTTAAAAAGGTATTGTTAGACATTCCATCACCACATTAAATGTTGTTCCCATAGTTAATTTCACTGAATCGAGTCGTCAAAATGTTTTGTGAAATGAAACCTTTCATAAAAAGAGATGTTGGATTAACTTCATTGTTTTTTTTATCAAAATTGTTTTGAGATTTTTATGCCTAATTAAATATATAAATAAAAACTTAAATTAGTTATGAAAGTATTTAGCATTATTTTACAAACCTAGTTTTGTTAAAACAGAGATTTAAAAAACTAATCGAGATTAAAACCAAATGGTAGTGAAATAGCCAGAGTTTATCCCGCTCAAATTTTTTAACTTGAATAAAATGAAATAAAAGAAATGGTTCCAGCTATATGAAATATGGAAAGAATAAACGATGAATGAATTCCACAAAACAAGAAAAAATAGAGTAGCTGAGCTTATTTAAACAATCTTGAAAATGAAACAAAGTATTAACTGACTTAACCATGAAATGACAATGCAATTAAAATGAATTCTAAATACCTAAAATAAAAATGACTCGATCTCGCATGAAGGGGCTTCCGCAACATAGTATGTTTCTCGAAATCACAATGTATCAATGTACGAAAAGGAGTTTCAAATTAAGAGAAAATTTAAACAAAATACTCATAAAAATATAAATATCGCGCGCCCCAAATACACACAGAGCTCTCCATAGTTGTATAGAGTATATTAAAATAGTGTTTTATATTTAAGTTTTGTGATGTTCCCCTTTTAGAACTTTATAAAAATTAGAAACTTAAACAACTATCGTTATCTTGTCAATTTTCTATTAAGAGAGCAAATCAACAAAGTCATGACATTCTAGGACTCGTTTTTTAGTGCTACTACGTGTTGACTGCCACCAATGAATGTGTAATAACTTTGTGATTCTCTCGATGAATTGGCTCGAATAATCAAGAGGAGATCCATGTGTATGAATTATCCTTAAATACCTATATACTCCTTTGTCGACTCCGGCATTGAACCGTGTTAGATTGTCGGAGGTAGTTGGGGACCCTGAAATATACATAATTATGTTTATTTTGTAGTTGAATGTAATTCTTTAACAAAACAATAGGAATATTAGAAAATATGAAAAATAGACACACAAGTAAAACAACTTGTCAAAATCATATGATTTAGCTTTATTAGGTTGATAGTGATGAGAAAATAAGGAAAAACATGGATGCAAAAAGGGTGCGTTTAAAACAAAACAATTTTGGGACTCTACATTCCCCCACACTGTTTTGTATATCCCGATACAAACACAAAATTTTCCATCTCTCCGTTAAGTTATCGTACATCCTGACACTTCGCTGGCACATCCAATTTTATCTTTTTCACCTCTTCTCTATTATTATCATCCTTGGTTTCTTCATAATGATTTTTTACTTCGTATTAATGATTTTTCTAATAATTCCGTTTTTATTTCTTCAATTTCTGGTATTTTTATATCATAGACTTAAATGGTTGGAGGTTATCAATCTTGGAAAATTTTAACTTAATTTTGAGCTTTCAAAGATTGATTTTCACCTTTAATATACATGTTTAATGTCTCCAAGCTCGAATATTTCATTTCTCAAGATGTCAGTGTTCTTAGAGGTTCTTGTGGTTCATTAAACCGGTCCTTTCTCTTCTTCTTGATTTGGAACTGGTCTCTTGTTGCTTCTCTTTTCTCCAATGATTCTATGAAACCACAAATCTCTTGTTGTACGGGATCAACACTTAGACTTTGTCCCAGATTCCGAGGAGAAATGTAGGCATGTGGTGATGCTCTTGGAGAGTTTACCGACTCCCTTTCTTCCTGCCTCCACCAATTTGTTCAACATCTTTCTTTGAGGCATCATTTTACCCTGTTTATTCAGACACTTGTTCTACACCCTGACAAGGATCTCTTGATTTTTAGGTTTTTCTTTTCTCCAAAGAAATCGCTTTGTTGGCTGGATTTCTTTCAATACTGTATTCATTTTCTTTAAAAATTCTGCATCATATGTCATCTTCCACAAATATTGTTATTACTGTGTCTTTGTTCCAATGATGTTTCAACCTTTCCTTTTCTTAATATTCTCATTACTGCATGAAAACACGAGCTGCAATATTTATTATGAAGGCTTCCCATGTATCCTATAGCCTAAAGATGGAATTCAACAAGTATTTTGAATCACCTATGGTGATACATTATGTTTTCTATGAACCTAATAAAGTCATTCGAACATCCCCTCGACACATCTTTAAGACTATTCAACAAGAAATATGGAAGGTTCATTTCACGTTCTTCAAGAAAATTCATCAACAGCCTTATATGATAGAAAAACACACATCTAAATCACACTTACACGTAACAAATTTTTGGATTATTAAGAGAAAATTCCCCTCCACTTACTTTTTAGTTCGCATTAGGATGCCTTTCCGAAGACAATAATATCCATGATTGGTTTCTTCAAAAACCCTCTAGTCATCTTTAATTCCTCTGCTTCTGAACCATTTCTCTCCTATACGAGGCAATTCGGTGGCTTCTAAATTGAGATCTTCAATACCGTGAATTTAATATATCCTATTTCCACTCATCACCATAAAAAACCCTCGCAAAAATTTTGGTGACTTCTTTGTGGAAAATCATCGACCAAAAGAATGAAGTCCAACCACCGCACTTTTCTATAATAATTCCCTTTCTTGTTAATATCATCCAAGAATTTATTCTCGTTGGTTCGGTTTAGAGAATCACACCCATGGTTGGAAGATGTTTTGCCTCCATAAATTGTTTTTCTCGACGAGGCAATTAGCTTGGAAAATTTATTTTGTCAAGGTAGAAAGACGGATGCAGACAAAATTTAGAGGTAGGAACGTAAGAAATGAGGGTATAAGAGAGTGAATTATTCGTTAGGCATTCATAGTTATGATTTAGGTGTGGCTATTAAATCAATGAATCGTGTCTTGAATTGTGATATGATGAAACTGAAATGAAAAATTATGAGGGATTTGTCATGACACTATGACCTTTTCACAATAATGATTTTGATCTCGTTTTGTGAATGTTATGTCCGTATAATTCATACATGTAATATTTTGACCCTCACAGTTAAATTAAAGTATTACATACCTTTGATTTGTTTTCTTGCTAACCTTTAGTTGTCATCTTGGCGTGCTTTCAGATCATATGAGCTAATCACTTTTCTTTTAATCATCAAATGTTCCCCCGTCAAATTGGCTATAGAACCGGTCAAAGCCGTAAACTCGTCAAAGCTTCGTAACATCATTAATTCGTAGCTCACTTATTCTTTTAAGAAAGGGATTCTAGAATAATGGATTTTTATTATAGGTATCAAAATATAGCATGAAATAAAAGAATTTTGGTTTCTTACCTTAATTTTCTGTATAAAACATGCCAAAATCTGTTGTTTTTCATGTTTATACAAAATTTATTATATATATATATATTTAATGGAAAGGGAATTTTTTTTAAAGTTTGAGAAGAAGAATTCTTCTCAACCAAATTTACAACCGCAGTTGTTTTGGAAAATCTTTATTGAAATTCTTCTTGTCATTGGCTTTCATAGATCTTGAGTCGATGTCCATTTAATAATAAAGGAATTTTTTTATCATCAATAGCCCTGATTCTCAGCTTCTACATTGTCAAAAGCTTCTTCGATCTCATAGGATCCAAGCCGTTGAGTTTGAAACTTCCCTTGAAAATTCTTGAATTTTTGAGTTAAAGAGTAGCCTAGTCTACCGGATGAAATTTTCTTTCCTTGATGTATTTGTCATATCATCTAGATCGTCGAAGCCACCTAACCAAGATATTATTTTGACAACATTTTTCTTCCTATTTATCTATCTCATTGAGTTGGTCCAACCTTTTCTTTAGAAAGCTTCGATAAGTTCAAGTCCAAACTTGACTGCTTTATAGGTCTGGATCCTGGAACTCTATTGGAAAGGTGATCATTTTCTTCATAAACAAGTTCGTAGGGAGTATGTCCCTGGTAGTGCTCCTCCATATGTAATTGTGCCCATAAACTTCTAGAAGCTTTTCTTCCTCAAACTTCATGTGTGCAAGTGTACAATCTTGGTGAGAATGGCTTCAATCACCTTGCTCAGAGATTCAACTTGTGGATGGCAAGGAGTGATTATGGTCCTTGATTTTATATTCTTCCACCACTTATACTACTTTGAATGTGAATTGTGTCTCTCGATCGTTATAATTTCCCCTTGGGATACCAAAACGAGTGAAGATATCCTCAAAAAGAAATGAAACTACAACATTTTCGTAGCAAAAGAAAGTGTGCTTTAGCTTCTACCCATTTATTAACATAATCATTACATACCGCAATATACCTCTTTGTTTGGAAGGTGGATTAATTGACCAAGAAAATCCAACGCCCATTTCTCAAAAGGTTCAATGAGTAATCTCAGGTTGTAGAGGCATTTAACTTAAAGAAATGTTTCCATCCTTTGACAACTATCACATCTCTTAACATGTTCTTTAGCATCCTTGAAAGGGACGCACTAACAATATCCTAAGAGAATGATTTTATAAGTAATTCTTTTGTCAAGATAATGGCCTCTCACATAACCATCATGGCAAGCTATATCTTAGGTATCTCACCTTCTTGTACACACCTTCGATGATGAGATCCGGTCTTGTTTTGTACAATTTTCATTTATCCATGAGTAAGAAGCACGAAGGGATTATTTTCTCTTTTCTTCCTGGGAAACAAATGAGATGGTAATTTTCCTATAGCCAAATAATTAGCAATATCTCAGATACCAAGGTGATTTAGTAGATATCACAAATATATCCATATGGAAATTTGTCCCCCTGCTGTGCGTATCGTTATTATCATTTTGAATCCTAGATAAAATGCCGCAATTGTATTTTGTTTTCCCATGATCTAGAATGGTGATGTTAAACTCTTGCAAGGCATTGTAGCTATCCGCGTTCGCCATTAGTGATTGGTTTGTTCAATAGATATTTCATGGCAAAATGGTCTCTGTGAACTAAAGTTTAATAGCTAGTGATATAATGTCTAAATTTATTAATGGTATGCACTACAACTAAAAACTTTTCGTCATAATATAATTTAGTCACTGGAGTTAAATTTTTTTTTGGTATAAATGGTGCTACAAGGAGGATATTTTGTCCTAACACAACCCCTAAGTTTGTATTTGAAGAATTAGTGGATATGTGGAAAGGCAATTTCCAATTAGGTCCTTTCAAAAATAGAAAGCCAGACTTTCTTTCAAAGTTTCAAAGGCACTTTTGGAAATTAGAGTCCTAACCGAATTCACAATATTTGGTGTTAACGGAAAAGCGGGGACGTTATTTTCGCGAAGTTTTCTATGATTATTCTTATAATATCCAGAAAACCAATAAAGCTCCCACATCTCGTTGACACTTTACCGATAATTTGGAAATAATCTCTACTTTTAGATGAGTTTATCTTCTTATCCTATTTCTAAAATACAGGACGAAACAATTCCCTCATTAAACATCATAAAACATTTTTCATGACTTAATGAAGGATTTGCTTCTTTGCATCTTATTAGAACTTTTTCAAATTTTCTAGTGTCTCCTCAAAATAATTTCCATAAACTCGTGAAATCATTCATATACACTTCCACATGTACGTGAATAAGATCATAGAAAATTCCGAGAAATTCTTCTTTGGAATGTTGTTAGAGCATTGCACAATCCAAAGGGAAGTACTCGGTAAGCATAAGCTCCCCATGGATAGGTAAATGTGGTTTTGTCTTAATCTTCGTGTGCTACCTAAATTTGATTATACCCACTAAAACCATCCATAAATGAAAAATACTTTTCCCCATTTTATGTCTAAAACTTGATCTATGACAGAAGTGGAAAGTGTATCCCCAATGTTGCTTTATTCTGTTCCCCGTAATCGATACATACTCTCCATTTTCCATATTTCTTAGAGCGATCACTAGGGGTGAAACCCATTGACCGGTCTCTGACATTGGATAGATAAAATTTACATTCAATAGTTTTTATAGCTCTCCTTTCCTTTAACAATTTCTTTCAAATTTGGGTTCATTCTTCTTGGGGTTGTTCAATCGGTCTAGCATTCTCTCTCTTTCATGTCCAGATATTCCCATGTATAAGCAAAGTGTTTTTTCAAGGTCTCTATGAGTTTATTTTTTTGTAATTCTTCGAAATTTTCATTAATATTCAATGTTTTCCTTTAAAAATTTATATTGGAAGAATTTCCAAAATTTTCCATAGAATGTAAAGACATTTGTCTAGATGATAGATATTCGATATTACATTTTTCTTGAAAAGTTTGACTATTGTCATGATATAAGAGGTTCATTTTTTTCTATTGAATTTATAATTTGTCCCCATTTACCCAGTTAACAGTAAAAATAGGTTGTATATCATTATCGTCATCTATCCTTTTCTTCACTTTCTATATCTATTGTTGTTTTTGCATGCATATAATGTACTTTTGTAGAACGCTATCTAAGATAAACATATCTGTGAGGACTACAATTGATGAAAGCATCACCGTAGCTAACCAAGGTCTTCCTTAAAATTAATTGATGTCCTCCTGCAATATTCTTAAAAGTTAAAACCATGAAATCGACAGATATTCCAAGAATCTACATGTAAAATATCTTCTAACACACCACATCAAGTTTGATATAGACCTATCTACTAATTGTAACAATGTTGGCGTGTATTGAAGATTAGGAAGTTTCATTTTATCCATAATTTGTTTACTCATTATGTTTATGGCCATTCCTAGACGAATTGCTTTGTATTTCAATCCATCAATATGAATTTTCACAATGGGGTTTCTGGGTCTGAATATTTCCGAATTGTTGCCTTCCCCATGATGTCGCCAATTCTCCCACTAATTGGATTCTTTAATGTCTTTCTTTTTCTTCCCGATCTTTGAGTACTAATTCCTAATTGTTTTTGCAAAATTGCATTATAGCTTGCACAAATAAAATTTTATACAAACATTTTTCAATTCATCAAACATATCATAATCAAAGCGTATGATTTGTTTTTCTACCCTTTATCAATCTCACCTTCGTGAAAAGGTATTCTAATAATAATAATGTTGTTCTTACAATATATCATTAGAAATTATAGGAATATTCTCTTGATTTACTTTTTCCCAGCTTCAAGAGAAATTTCTTCTTCAAACATCTATTATTATTTTTTTCTGTAGAATTTTTCTTTGTTTTTGAATAAAACGTAGGGTTTCTTCTTGTCACTACCGCATCTAATGACATTATTTAGATCTAGTGGAGTTATTATATATAAGTTTGAGAATTTTTCCTTCGATGTTGTGTAAACATTTATTATTTGGATTTGGAAGCAGTTTAAATGGTAATTGGTTTGGTTTTTGTGCGACCGGTAAAGAGAGTTGTGGATTTGCATTTTGAACTTGAGCTTGAGGTAATTGACGGTTTTGAGGAAACAATTGTGGTGGAAAATTTTAATAGGGTGGTGTATATTATTGATATTGAGCATATATCTATAAGGATATTGCCATCCATGATTCCAATATTGTGGTTATGGCTGAGCTCATATCGAACAGCATACGTTGTGATTCCAATTACTTTGTGATTGTGCAAATTGTTGAGGATTAGTATTTTGATTTTGATTTTGAGGATTTTTCCATGGTCTTTTGGCAATAGAAAGAGGGTCCTGCTTTATTTAGCTTTCCTCTCTTCTTCACCGTATACAACACTAAGACTCGGTATAGAGGGGCATTCTTTAGTATCATTATTCTCCGTACATATTACACATGTTTCTATAGTTTCTTAAGTTCCGTTAAAGGACATTCTTAAAGCATGTTTCTTTCACATCAGGCCAAAAGATATAATGTATCCTTTTTTTAGATTTTTTCTGTTATGCATTGGAGAGTGTCAACTTTCTCACTAAGACCTAAAAATATTTTGTCTTAAAATTATCAAGAAAATTATCTAATTTTGCCCTACTAATTGTCCCAAATTACAGATTGATTTATTCTTGATAAGAGGATCCCTTGGACTTTTCCCGATCTTTGTGATATACCATTTTGAATATGTACACATAACTCACAAATTTATGCAAATGGTGATCCAGAAATGTATCTTTCCCATTACATTGAGGAGATCAATCCACTCATCTCTAATGGATTTGAGTAGAGGAGATTTCAAAGTTTCATCCGCATTCTTTTTTGCCTTTTTAATATTATAAAAACATCTTTCAACAAAATATTTAAGGTTTTCATATTCCCTTTGTGCCATTTTAAAAATCATATTTCATGTTATACTATGATACAATAATCCTTATATTTCTAACAATGCCTCTTTCATTTTTGCCTATGTCTTATAGAACGTCACTAAACTCATAAACTCGTTGAAAATTTTGGGAGGGGGGGGTGAATCAGTATTTCTTTCCACCATAATTAGTTAATCTTCAATTATTATCGTTGTTTGTACAATGATAGCAGCAAAACAAGAGGAACACAAATGCACACAGCTTTTAAGTGGAAACTCCACCTGTGACGAAAACCACTTAATGATTTTCTAATAATTCTTTCAACTCCAATTGAAAATAAGTTCAATTCCCCTAGAATCTAGAAAAGCATTCTTCTCTAGCTCCCACTAGATGGACGCTCCAATGCCCGAGATTCCTGCAGAGTCAACCAATCTGGGATGCCTCAACACCCAATGAGCTACAACTCACCCTAGCACCACCATACCACCCTATAGAAGAATAAAATGAATGGACTCCCGTACCAGGGGAAAGGTCCACTTTACAATGATATAGAATGATGTAGAAGAAGAAGATATACTAGTCCATAAAACCAACTTTGACACAAACACCTAATGATGATCCTAGACTCTAACGCTTCCCTCTTCAACCAAAGTAAAACAGATTAGCACAATTTTTACAATAATGTATTTACAATGACTAGGTAAAATGATACCTTTACAATGATTGCATGCGTGCTGCCCTATTTTATGACTTCATATGACAGAACTTCTCTGCCATCATATGCAATCTTGGATGCCTCTTGTCATGCTACCCCTTGCCACACCTGTCAGCAAGTTTTCCACGACAGAAAGTCCGGTCCTTTTCAAATCCTTGACAACACATGATCTAGCTTTTTTTCTCTAGGAGCTCGATATTGAACTGTGTATCTATGTTATTTCAAATCTTCAATATCTGATTTTCAGTCCCGTAGTAGTCCCTCGAGTCGTCTTTCCAATGCCATAGTTTTGACCCACTCCCTGGATTCTTCAAGAGAGAGTTATATCTGCACTTCACAAAAAATTCTGCCTTAATTATGACTGTCGAAGAGCGCACTTGTACGGAATTCCACGTGTCACCGTTTTCCGTCTTTCTCCGAAATTTGATAGAGTGAAAACAAAAGACCGTGCACTATCCGCCACCGTTTACGGAATTCAACCGACACACAGAGAGAGAGTTATGACGAGATTTTACCAAGGTCACTTCTTTGAGATGAATTTCAGGAGCTTGAAAAACCCTTACTTCCACAAGATCATATCTCCAAAACTTTTGTGCAAATTGATCTAAAATTTTACTCAGCTTCAGATTTTACCACCTTGACAAAATTTCAGCTTTTGAGCTTCGTAAAAAAAAAAAAAAAATTTAGAGCGAAATGCCACGAAGGACTTATTTTCTCAAGCAATTAATCCTCATTTCAAGGAGGAAATGAAGATCACAATATATATGAATGCTTAAGTTGAGAGGGGCTTCATGTGTTAGCAACGTGGGATGGATTTTGTGGAGCTTAAAAAATATTAATTATGAATTTTCAATGACCCATGCCCCAACCCCATGGGGTTTTAGCCCACTAACTCGGGGTACAAACTTCAAACATGAATATCTCTCAAACCGTGAAGAATTACATGGTGTGCCATATATCAACTAAACATCTCGACAAGAAGAAACCATCAAAAGTATTATTGGACCCGTAATATATTAATTTGGTAGGTCAAACTTCCCATTCAATATTGGGTTAGCCCCCAGGGCCGTTGCTGACATCAACACAATCGCTCGATCAAAATCCTCCCCTTGGCACGATGGCAACATAAGTACTCCCCGCGATCATGACACCTCTTCCTACCGTTAGGTCCCGTGATTTGGCCGATTGGCTAGCCAAATGACGATGTAACATCAAACCAAACTTTGGAGCCCAAGGACCCAGCCTTTCCTGGACTCGCAGAGGCCGCATGTGGTAGATGTCGGCAGGTTACCAAGTATGTTCTTAGAGTATTAGCCAACAGCATGTTTTAGCTTAGCTCAGTTTTTGGGAGAATGAACCCATCAAATACATAAACTGAAGGACAGATGTAGACAATTCTGGCTATGGTCAAACAGCCACAGTTATGAGGTGAGATGACAAGTCACTGTAGGTCACTTGATTCACAGAAGGGATCTCAAAGTAAAGTGATTAAATGAGAAATAATAATAAGAAAACAAGGGATTTCAAGTGAAAATCACAGACAGTATACAACATGAAGAAAAGGGGAAGTCATTTATCATACTAGGAATAATCATAAGCTAATTACAGAAATCAAACATTCTACCATATACAGGCATAAGACCTCTGTAATTTTCCAAGTACACATTTACTTAGAAAACATGAGATAAATTAATAACCTGTTGAATTTATGTTTAAATTACCAACATAGTCTTTCAAGCTATTGGCATTTATTAAATAAGTCACATAGTTTAGCAAAAGGGCTAGACCTTCAAACTCAGGCTTCCTTGGTTCAACAAAACACAAATCAATAAAGAGAAAGTTTCATGATTAACTACAAGTAAATTTATAGAGAGAAAACCATACATCCTACTCAATATATTATGAACTAAGGAAGAACAAAATTTAGCAGCTTAAATACCTAGTAGTTACTAAAGATGTTAAGAATTCCTGAGGACAATCCACAGAAGAAAACACCTTCATTATGAGATTCTGTGGATTTTGAGGTGCCTCATGGGCATGTCTCAGAAAACTAATTTTTAATTACCCACAGCAAGAAAATGGCAGAGTGAAAATCAGAATATAAAATAAATATTGAAGTAATAATTTGTACCACTCTGTACCCAGTTCAGATAGAATCCATCAACAAATGCCTAATATTCCCTGAAAGCATCCAAGAGGCATCCAACATCATAACTCATGGCATTTTGAAACAGCATGACTAATGCATTACCTTTCAAATGTTTTATTTTATTGTAAGAGAACTATGGACAATAGGTTAGAAGGAGGGAAAATCTCATGGTTATACACTAATAATCCTATTTATTGCTTAAAATATCAATCCTTATCTCGTAGTTTTGAAGTTCAGTGTACAAAATACCTAATAAAATATCTATAAAAATGTTAAACGAGAAATTATATTGACTTTACATGATTTTTTCCATGATAAAATATGAAACAATGAACATTTTTAAAAGTGATTAGAGTTCAAAATTGCACATTTGATAATGTTCTTAAAAATCCTCCATCATTGATGCAATGGGTTTCTCTCATGTTCAAACAGTCAGATGCCTGTCAAGTGCTCAGGTCTGCCCAGAATTCAAGTGAATCATCTCAATCACCCTCTGCAGCCCCAAAACTGTACCTACAAAAACCCAGTGATGGTGTCATTATAGGGCGGCATCGTGCAAAATAGTTGCTTTCTTTTCATTAATTTGGAGGGGTTAATGATCTTCAAATGTCTCGAAAATCGCTGGAGAGCCAAGCCATGAAATATGAACCCATTGGCACCACCCTCCTCCTTGATTAATTTTCAACCTGAAACACAATATTTATGAGTTTTTAAGAAATCTCAAAATACCAAAAAACAAAGTTTAAATGAAATGGTACCTAGCATGTATGACCCTGTTATCCATAGAGATATTAAGTCTCAAGTTGCTTAAAACACTAGGCATTGATATGCTTTTGTTTCTTCCTGCTTAGCGCCTTCCTTCAATTTCCTTCAATTTTTCTGTGTCACCTTCCATCTCCATGCCTCATGAATTGGTTTGTCTCCCACAAGGTTCCTCTCCTGAGTTTTTAAGATCTCTGTCACCTTCAGCTGGCTCCAAATGCTTTGTTAGCCTTCTTGTTTTCTTTCTCCTTGTTTTCCCTAATTTCTGCCCAAAGAGGTAGTGATGTTGCTCAATTGTTTGTTCTTCACCTTCTGCTTCTCCTGCCTCCCAAGCCCCATGGTCTCAGGGCTCTTCACTAGGCTTATCTTCGTCCACTGCTCCACATGTTTTCCACCTTACTGTTTCTTTCTGCCTTCCTTAGCTCTGAGGCCTTGCCCAAGTAGTAGCCATTTTATTAAAATTTTCATTTGTTTGTTCTCAAACTCCAAAGTGAGCCCACCAGTCTCGGCCCTTGGAGATCTTTTCCCACACCTCAATTTTGCCTCTTGTAGCTGAGATTACAGATGCACTACCATGCCCAGCCGCCCACACGCTGGGATGAGATGACACCATCACCATGCTCGGGCGTTTTCTCCAATTTTGTACTATTTTAAGGCCAAATTAGCGCTCTTTTCTCTCTCGGCAGCTAGAGCTATCTCCTTGGGCACTTCTTCTTAGGAACAGCTTTGAACATTCATGATATGGCCTGCCTTGCTGTCCTTCCCTCAACATCCTGTCTCAGCTCAGGTTCTGGGGTAAAGATGTCATGTTTGCCCAACCGCCCGCTCTTCAAACTCCTGTACCGCTCTTCTGCCTCCCCCGACATCTTGATGCCGGCCTGTCCTCTGTCCGCTCATTCATCAATATCCAACCGTCGTCCCTTCTAAATCAGCTGTCACGTCATCATCCTCCTTTTTTCTTCCCGTGTTTGATCGCTCTCTCTTCTTTGTACTTAGCTGTCGCGATCATCGTCCTTGCTTTGTAGTCTACCAGAGCATGTATCCATATGACATGTCGAGAGAGACACATGAATGAAGAGGGATGAAGAAGTAATCTGGTTGCGATGAAGAATGACCTTAAAACACAAACCCCTTTTCCAACCCAAAAAGAAGACATCTGATCATGAATGAAAGAGACATGGATCATTTATATGGAGCTTTTTTTGGACAAGAGTCTTGCCATTTTCTATGCTTTTGGACAAAGTATGAAGGTTGACCTCTGTTTTGCCTCAAAATGCACCAATGTTTTAATATTGATTAGGCAAGAGAGCCACAGTCTCCCCTTCACAAGCAATATCTCGCTATGGCCTTCACCAAAGGAGCATGAATCGCCACATAAGAGAGAGAGAAAGGAAAAATAGCAAAGGATAAGCCCCCTATGTTCCCGCTTATGAAAGGTCGAGAGAATCTCCAACCAAGATGTTACTAAACGATTTCCACCATGATAGCTAGATCTTGGGCTTGGAGGAAGGTACCTTTTGGAGATTTTGTGTCATATCTCTTAACTGAAGTGTTTGTCTTTGAATCTCTAAAAGCGCACAAATGTGTAAGTATGCAGAAACCTCTTGACTTCCTCTATTCTCTATTAAACCCAAGACACCAACTTCATGGAAAACTGAAAAGCACCAGGATGAGCATTGATTTTCCACACAGAGAGGCTCATATCTCAGAGCTGTCCGCCTGCATCCTGCTTTGAGGCATTCTGAGATTTTGAACAAAGCTTGAAGAGGCAGACATCGCTCTAATGTATGAAGAATGGCCTTCCCATTGGAGTAAGTCACCACCAACCATGGACAAATATGTGATCCTGATTTTAGCCATCATGTTGCTTCCTTGAATAAACCTCTTTACACTTATTAACAATAGTTCTTCAAATCTCATACACTTCATCACAAGGTATCTTTCTTAACAATGACACTCATGTGCAAGAACTGCTTTACATCTCTAAAAGGCCTGAGTCAGTCCCCTCTGTGATTTTGTTGGGAGAATCACATACTCAGCATTTGGCCTCACACTGAAACCACAGAAAAAAGAATAACTCGCTTTTTTAGGTTATTTACCTTGAAAAGACTCTCTGCTATAAGTATTTGAAGACTCACATAGCAAGAAGGAGGATTCTTTTGCTATGTGAAGAAATGATGAAAACACCTTTCACTTGTAACTCTTAGAAATTAACTGCCACCTTTATACATCCGTCTCAATGTAAACCTGATTCATCAAATTAATGCCCACCATCAACAACCCAAACAGAAATAGCCTGCTTTCCACCTTAAAGAAACTTCCCTATTAACAACTTGAATATTTACATACCAGAGGAATGAAAAAGGCACTTTTTATTAGCAAATTATAAATAAAGTGAGCTTTAGGAAATAACCCTCTGCTGTGAGTTTGTATGTTCACCTATTAATTATGTACTCTGTTTTCATATCAAAATGCAAAACACTGGGACACTGGGCTTTTGCATAGCGTGGGCTGCCTTCACTTTGTGAAGTTTTGAGAAAATTAAACACCACTTTCTCTCATACTGCCCACCACAAAACTAGCCATCAACAATTGGCCCTTGATTATGATGTCACCTTGAAGCTGTCATTGTTTTCAACTCCGTACCGCTTTTAACATTGCAATTTCTAAACACTAATAAACTGTTTTCTGTGTGTCTTTTCTTTGGGGAAGGGTTAAGAGAATAAGAAAAACCGTTTTTTTAATTTCTTCATTTTCCAAGTTCGTATTCACCACTAATAAACCTTGCTTTTCTAGAAAATGGCCCTATCCACCCTTAGGAATTCTTCCGTCACAAACTGTTACAGTGAAATCTAGTGAAATGAGAGGCAAGCATTGTTACAAGGAGGTTTAAAGACAGTGTTACAGTCATTCTCATTTGAAAACTCGAATGTTAATAGATATAACTAGACTTTATAAAATGACACAACTAAGCCTTTACCACAACCTCGTATTTCAATCACCATTCTCACCTTGTGTAGGGGAAACTGCCTGTTTTTTTTTTTTGTTTACAAATAGCAATGGTTTTTCAAACAGTTTTATCATTTATCAAAACCCTAAACACACAAGCTCTGAAAGCATTTCACCTGATGGATTGCCCGTTTATAAAGAAACCCAAGAATGGGTTGGTGCAGGAAGTGCAACCCCTCAGAGAAAACTGCTTTTACTTATAGCATGTCATTGTATTTTGTCAAGGTTTTAAAGTGGCACTGACAGGGGACTACCATGCGCCCTCGCTGACAGCACGCCGCGCCGATTGCTAAAATCCTTTCAGTCACGCTGCAAGACGGTCGCGCACACTTTCAGCCTGGCTTGGCCGCCTCAGAATGCGTGTAAAACCTCAATTTTGCTTTAAAATATTTTTTTTTTTTAATAGTGCTTGGAGTCATGTAATTTGTTTTTCGTATTCTCACAAGTGGTTTACTATTCTCTTATTTTATTCTTTGACACTCCTTCAACTGCTATATTCAAAAGATAAGACCCTATGTTATTTTGAACATAGTGAAGTTTGTCAAACAAAGGGCATCTACCACATGATACAAAAAAATGCATCAAGTTATTTTAAATAGCAATAGTTCATCACATTTGCCTGGTTTACCAGGAGTTAGTGTTCTGCTCTCATAAGAGAGATATTTCAACCCCACTTTGTCCTCTTTTTTGCATTTAGGTGGACAATGAATCAAAGAAAAGGTCACACCAAAATCAATAAATAGCCAGCCTGCCACAACATTGCCAGGAGACCACCTGCTTCTCAGAACCGCTTAACAATCTTAGTCCTGTGACGATGTTTCTTCGTCCGTGTTGTCTTCTTACCATTGTTTTCATAACATGATTCTCTGTCACAACTCATCAAAGCACATCCTCAGTTGCACTGCTTTTGTTACACTATCTTAAAATGAAACCAGTTTTTTAGGAGGATGAACATTGTGTCCGTTTTAGGAATATAAAAGAAGTATAGTCTATCAAAAACAAATTCCTTTCCGCCTAACGGTAGATCATATGTACCCATTCGCCTCTCATTTGAAAGACAAACTTGTAAAATACAAATCTGTATTTCTGCACACAAACTTTATTCTCGTTCGACTTCGCATATTAGACCCCTTGTTAATAGCACTCATTTCATGACCTGGACTATGTTCATTGCAAACATCATTGTGTGTCGTGTCATAAAACCCAGCTTATAATACCGTCTCCTTGCATTGTCCTAAGGGTGAATTAGACATTTGGCTTGTTCATCTCATGACTGATTATTTTGACAACAAATTTCTTTGTGACTATGAAGGCCGTGTTTTCTCCAAAAAAACCAAGACCTTTCTCCTCGCTCGTGTAATGACATTGGTTACCCTTCCTGTTCTATTTGATTTTGAACAAAACAAAGCCTCTTATGATTTGGATGTTTACCGGTGATGTGTCCTTCTAGAGTTCAAAAATCCATATGGTTTGCAAGTTTGAAATGAGGCTCTTTATCAAAGCCAACTTCCTTTCCTTTGAGCTTATCATACTTTCACCATATTCCCCGTTATGGTCGTTAAATTACATTTATGAAACCCGAAGAGATATTGTTTCATTGTTTTCAGCAAAGGCAAACCTAGACTTCTCGCAACCCTCTCGAGTCAACATCGGCTTGCTCTCCTCGCTTATGTAGAAGAAGGAGGCGCCCTAACCCTCTCGCTTTTGCAAATGAAGGAGGTCCTGGCTCACAATTTACCATTTTGTCAGACAAAGGCGACCCTTTTCACTCGTGATTTTCTGCGTCGGGAGAAACAAGGTCCCATTAGGTGACCTTTGTTTTGGCAAAATTTTCTTATCTCTGTGCTCATAATACACTTAGAAGCAGCCGTTTCCCTTCAATCAGAACTCAAACATTTACTCATGACATGAACATATTTCCCATCTTTGCAGTAACCACAGAACACAAAGAAAACCTACTAGTCACTTTGAGAATGGCTTGCGGCAAGGCCGAGATCTAGGGGGTGTGAGTGGCGCGACCAAGGTCGTTTGTTAATTTCACTAAAAGTAAGGGATCAGTCATGGTAGGTTTACTACAGGCATGTTTTTTGTTTTTTTGGATGATTGCCAAAGGTGAGGTGTCTTAAAACGCCACTTCCTAACACAGGGAGACCTTGAACACCAGACAGCAGGATTTTGTTTTTTAAGTCGATGTAAGGTGTTTGTTACCAGTTTCTGATATGAGGATTGTGTGATAAGAGGTTTTGATTTTGCTGTGGGTGGACCGAATAGGTAGAAAGGCGTAAAAAAGTTTTGGGAGGGTTTTCTGGATGACATATTGACATAAGGAAAACTGGCCAGAAAACTCATCAAGATATAGTCACCACTAATATAAATATTGATGGCTAACACCTACAACATTTTCTCCCCTTTTCGACATCAATGGAAAAGGGGTAACTCCCCCTAAAAACACAACCATCCCTATGCATCCGTACACACTTCCACCGCTACCG
Source organism: Pinus albicaulis (assembly GCA_034641835.2). Classification (NCBI taxonomy): domain Eukaryota; kingdom Viridiplantae; phylum Streptophyta; class Pinopsida; order Pinales; family Pinaceae; genus Pinus; species Pinus albicaulis. The sequence goes on from CM076571.1 coordinate 647,283,066, forward strand.
ACACACAACCCGCCCCCGGCAAAACCTCGTACACTTCCACTCCCTTTATATTCCGAAAAGGAAAATCTAATGAGAACTTGGGAGAATCCCAAGCTTCTCGCGAAGATATTCCAATGTCATAATATTCATTATGTGATTCTTTTGGTGCTGCTTGGAATCTTGCTACTTGTCCAATCGTCAACAACATCCGTTCGGGAGGCTTACATATAGAAGACTACTAATCATAGATTTAATAACCTTTGATCCACATCCTTAGATGAGTCGTCTATGCTAATTTGCAACCAAGTAAAGACATCTCTAAATCTGTTTTGCACCTTTGTAGCAAAATTCTTACTTAGTCGATCATCATTGCTACCAATTATTGTATCATCCCTCTTTAGCTATTAGACATGCTTTAGTTGCTTCATCCGCAATATACATATTATTTGGAGCTCGACTGGGCTTAGCCAGCAATTTCACCATACACGCCTTTCCCCGATTTCACATTTCGTGGAGTTGAATAGTATTGTGTGTCCTTGATCACACATTTGTCCAACACCGAGCGCATTGTGATTCATGTTTTCAACCAAAGAGAACATTAGCTAGACAGAAAATTTTCTTTCCAGAGTGACAGCATTCTAATCTTCTACAACATTTGAAGAGCCATCATTTCCAAAGGACACGGTTCCATCCTTTCTTCTTCTTTTCAGATAAATCTGCTCTATCTCCAGTCATATGCATTGAGAAACCGCTATCAACATGGTACATCTTTGTTCTTTTGAGCCTTGGAGGCGAGAGCACAATTATCATTCTTCTTCTTTCTTCCATGTTCATTCATTCTCAGGCTTCTCAAGATTCTTCCAGAACTTTCAGCCCCATAGCCTTTGTTATGTGTCCAAAGTTTCAAGTATTCAGGTTATTCAATATTATTTCTCTTAAAATGTTCAAATCTATTGATGTTTCATTTAGCCTCAGAGGTCTATATATTTGATGATCTCCCGGAATTGTATCGTCCTTGTAGTGTCATACACATTCGACAATTTTATGACCAAATTTTCCATACACAGTTTGGGTCAGTAGCCACAAAAAATACGTCGGTACCCAGATGAAATTTTCGTCGAGGAATTGTCTTCCAAGGTCGTTCAATCTTGTCCAATGAATTTTACAGTGCCTAACTCATAGGTTCATTGTATTTTGTTGTAGAAGGTCCCTTCCGTTTTTCTTTTCTTTGTAAATCGGCGCGCTTTGTCAGAAGATTGTTGATTGCCGATGAGTTCTTCCAATGCCTTTGAGCCGTTGGCATAGTTTCTTGGATAGTTTTTTCCTTTTCTTCACTTCTCACGCAAAATGAGACTACTTCGTCTCTCAATTTTCCTTTCTTGGTTGCTTTCTTCCAACTTATTTCTCATGACCTTCAATGCATTTGTGTTCTTCAATTGGCTCTGAGACCTTAAACTGTTCTCTTGTTTTGGAACGGATCTTCTCCTATTTTAGATTCTCTTTATATGCTTGATTGCTTCCTCATAAAAATTCGTCTATGGTCCATCCTCTTCTTCGTTGTTTTGGATACTTCTGCTTATTGTTCTTGGGTTTATTGCAGTTTGCCATAAACAACACTTCTCACCGGCTTCTTCTTCAATATCATTGTCTTCTACTCTGATGATGAGCCTCTTCTTTAGAGAGAAAGTTCCTTTGATCCTTGCTTGTTGAATTTCTTAAAGCCTTCTTTCTTTCTTTTTTAGCTGTTATTGTTTTGTTTGACATTTTTACGCAAAATGCCCAACCTCATTGCTAAAATGAAACATATCAATGGAAGTTTACCTCCTTTTGAATTGTCCCTTACCAACTGTAGTTTTCTCTGTGGAAGTAAAGGATATTCCTCTATCCGAAAGACCTCTCTTTCATTATCTCCATTTTCACATCTTTTCATATGTGCATGTCTTTTCAATTGTGCATGTTTATCCTTATTGGTTTTCTTATATGCACCCAATTCAGCAGTTTCTCTAGATGCGAAGTACCCTCTTCATCAAGTCTCATTTCATATGTTATGAGAACTCACAATTCTCTTGCTGAGTTTGTCTAGATTTCAGACCGTATTCTAAGACCTACACTGGGGTTGAATCTCCCCGGCACATCCAATAATCTTCCGTATAACAGTCTTCGCTAACCAGCTCTCCCAACTCTTCCGTAGTATTTGGGTTATTTTACCTAACGTATTTAAAGTATAGCAATGTCAAATCTTCTTCATTTGTCGTTCAAATTTTTCTTCTATAGATTTGAAGTTTTTGCTTCTTTGACAGCTGGAGTCACCGTACATATATTTCAAGCTGGCTCTACACATTTTTGCGTTTTACAACCCAACACCTTATGATATGATTCATAAGTCTCCTTCATAATAATATTCTTTGCTTTTGTACTCGTCACTAAATTCTTCTTGTCTGCTTCATCCGTGGTTGATGTAAATCCATTTTGAATATGGTCCCATACTGTGAACCTTGCGCTAAGAGATAGACCTCCATTATTCCTTTCAAAGTCCATAATTATTTTCATTTAAAGAGAGGTACACCATTCTTGGTATGCTCCATGACCTCCTTCTCCACCGTTAAACCTGCTATCGAAGGAACCAAGCTCTGATACCAACTGTTGAACACCAGACAAAGAATCAAATATTTTCTCCAATTAGAGAATTACTAATCTTCAATTATTATTAGTGTTTGTACAATGATAGTGAAACAAGAGAACACAAATGCACACAATTTTTAAGGTGGAAACCTACCCAGGACAAAAACCAATTAATTCTTTTCTAATACCCTTTTCAACTCCAATTGAAAATAAAGTTCAACTTCCTAGAATCTACATTCTTCTTGGGCCCTGATCGGATGGACGCTCCAATGCCGAGATTCTTCGCAGTCAACCGAATGGATGCCCCAACACCCAATGAGCTACAACTCACCCTAGCACCACCCTACCACTTCATAGAAGAATAAAATGAATGGACTCCTAGCACTGTGAAAATGTCCACTTTACAATGATATAGAATGATGTAGAAGAAGAAGATATACTAGACCATAACCCAAAATTTGACACAAACACCTAATGATGATCCTAGACCTCCCAACGCTCTTCAACCCTTGCAGATAGATACCAAGACAATTGGTACAATAATGTATTTACAATGACTAGGTATAATGATTGTATGTAGTGTCGCCCACTTGGTGACTTCATATGATGAACTTCTTGTCGTTATTATGCACCTTAGATGTCAGCTTGTCATGTTATCGCTGCACCTTACTTTGCTTTTCCTCGCCGTAGAAAGTCCGTCCTTGCAACCCTTGACAACACATGATCTAGCTTTTTTTTTTGTTTTCTAGGAGCTCGATATTGAATCCGGTGTATCTATGTTATTTCAGATCGTCAATATCTTATTTTTGGTCCTGTAGTAGTCATATGAGTCATCTTTCCAATGCCACAGTTCCACCCAATTCTGATTCTTCAAGAGAGAGTTATGCCCAATTTCTCACACCGCCCTAATTATGGACCTGCTTTCAGCAGATGTACTCAGAAGCTGTTCCGCCACGTGTCACCGTTTCTTCATTTTACTCCGAAATCGATAGAGGAAAAAACTACATACTATGGTCATCTGGCCAATTTTTAAGGTGTAATTCCAACCGACACTCAGAGAGAGTTATGATGATTTTACCAAGGTCACTTCTTTGAGATGAATTTCGTGAGCCTAAAAACCCTTACTCTGCCGTATCATATCTCCAAAAATATTGGGAAAATTGATCTGAAATTTTTACCCAAGCTTCCTCAGATTTCAGCTTCGCGTTTTATGTACCCCCAACTTCGATCCTTTCAGTGCCTTGCCTAGAGCGAAAATTCCACAATGACCTATTTCAGAGCACGAATTGCGTAAGGAGAGGAAATGAAGATCACAATACATATGAATGCTTAAGTTGAGAGGGGTTTTACCATGAACGTGGAGGATGTGAGAGCTTAAAAAATATTAATTATGACTTTTCAATGAGCCATGCCCCAACCCCATGGGGTTTTAGCCCACTAACTCGGGGTACAAATTTCGTACATGAATATCTCTCAACCGTAAGGAATTACATGGCGTAATATATATCAACGGAAACATCTCGACAAGTAGAACCATCAAAAGAATTATTGACCCATAATATATTAATTTGGTAGGTCAAAATTCCCATTCAATATTGGGTTAGCCCTCGGTGCTTCTTGTTGACATCAATGACAACCGCCGATCAACATAAACCATTTTAATGTCGAATCCTTTAAGGTAGCAAGGAACAATTTTAATTTTTGAGCATCATGTAGATAATCATATGATCTACATAATACTTCAAATTTTAAGAGAAATGTTTCGACCTTGTTGAGATTCAAAAATATGATGAGCTTAGTGAAAAATATTCGCCTTCACTAAGTGGGCCCGCGGCCTATTTTTGCCGCAAATTCTATTTTTAGACTTTGTCTATTTTTAGACATGTCGATCATATTCTATGAGTTGCGTGATGCTATTTGTGGATGGCTGGTCAAGTTGGAAAAATAGATGGACTTCTATTTATAGACATTTGGGAAGTAACTCCATTTTTAGATTGCCACTAAAAATGTATATGCTCTATGACACGAAGGCTCTTAACAATATTTGGACCTCCAAAACATTATCTTATTCTCGAGCACTCGTGCTTAAGTGCATGTATGTGGCATAGAAGTCGACAGAAGGAATTACGCTATTCCCGAGGGTTTACTGGAGCTAATGCATGGAGGACTTTAGTTAGAACTCATGTGACAGTAGTTTGGTGGAGTTGGGGAGAAGTAGTTGGTGGAGTTGTATTTAGTTTAACCTTAGCTTAGACCCGCCTTGAGTTAGTTGTATCTAGTCTAACCGATTGATACACTAGTGAGAGTGGTGTGAATTAATTATTTAATTAATTCACTAAATAATAACTCATTAATCAACCGAAGAATACATCAGTTAACTAAGGCAGCATGGCACTTGAAGGAGACCAAAGGAGAGATAGGTGAAAGAGCAAGTGTGACTATCGCCTGTGACTATAGTGATGCATCGATTGCATCCAACACTAAGGAGATGCCAATCAGGATTGCGTAGTGAAATCTTGGTGAATTCAAGTTCATTTAGAGCCATTCTTTAGCAGTGGTGATCATGTTAAAGAGAGGAAGGCTAGTAGGTGGCAAAGATCTATGGCATGGATTTGCAAGATCGTGCTCGATTAGTGTGTAGCGATTGTATCGTATTGGAGAGCTTGATATGATCAGCTTCAGATGAGGATTGTTACATGATATCTATGACATATATTATATGGGCGTATAGTTGGGGGTTTTCTAGCGGTAGGCTTTCTCGTTAAAAACCTGTGTTAATGTGCGTGAATTTTTATTATACCATGTGTGCATTGCAATCTTGATTTAATTTCCGCAAATGATCAATGGTGGAATAGATTATGTATTTTGCATGAAGTTAAAATAGTGTGAGATTAGAGAATTTTGACATATAACACATAAGTTATATACCCTCACATGGTATCGCAGCACGGACTGGAGCGTATTGCAATTATTGAAGCCAGCTTGAGTTTTGTGCTGTGAATTCGAATTTGCTCCAAAGGTTTTCGGTGTCAAAGTTGAGCATTCATTGAAATGTCTTTCAATTTGGTTACATTGAGTATGCCTTGATGGCATCTCAATTATATTGCATGGCGTATTGTGATAGCAGTCAGATGATAACAGTCAGACAGAGTTCATAGATGCCGATATTCCAAAAGCCTCGGTTCTAGCGATGCAAATGGTAAGACTCTGACGCATGGCAAAAGAAGGTAGAAAAGTGTCAAAGAATTTTGTTGGAAGGTGAAGGATCAGCATTGTTTCCAACTCGCGAAATCCACTCATTCTTAATGTGGAAGGCTTTACATACTTGTTCCAAAGGTGGCGACCGTAGGAAGTTGGCGCTTAAAGACAAGCTCTTGGGGAAAGGTAAAGCAGAAAGGCTACGCATACCAAAATACCTCACGAAATTTGTCCACCGGTAGAAGGATGAGCTCGAAAGTGTGGGGGTTATTCTTGATGAAGAAGACCTCGGTGAGCTTGGCTCTCCTTGGGCTTCCGAAGAGTTGGCATAGCTACGAGGACTCCGTCAACCGACGGAGAAACCAGCCAGATGGGAGTGAATTTGGTCGATATTGGGGCAGGAGGAGATAATTTAGGGAACTTTGGGGATGGACTCCGTCATCAAGAGAATGAAGATGAAGAAAATTGTGCTTTGCTCTCCAAAGCAAGGAAAGGGAAGGAAAAAAATCTTTCTCAATCCGGTGCGAAGGCAAGAAGCAAGATTGTCCAGGAAGTGCTTTCACCGACACCAAAGATGGACATTATGCCGCCTGACTATCCACAAAAAAAGAAGAATAAGTAGGTCGTTGGATCCGCAACGGAGAGGCCTTAGCCTTGCATTGAGTTGGATTTTTCTTTGATCGCATGCTTGGTTTCAAGTGTGATGGGATCGGTGTGGTTTCTCGACAAAGGGTGCGTTCTTCCTTCCACAGACTCAGAGACAAACATCAGGTCAGGGGTGATCTGGATGTAGGCGATCTTGGAGTGCACATCAAGATGGGCGATGACAGAGATGGCTGCGACCGGTATCGGGACCATTTCCTTTGAGAGGGAGTCTAGAAAACCTTTCATCTTGAAGGATGTCATGCATGTTCCAGGATTGAAGAAGAATCTGATCTCCGTGGCGATGTTGGAAGAGGCAAGCAGGATAAGCTGCTAGGAAAATCCTTCCTACTTAGCAGAAAACAATGGGTCAAACCAAGAGGATAGGGATTCGAGTTAAGAATCTTTATCAATTGTGAAGATGAATGCGTGTTAATGGCAAAGCAGTATGAGTGGTGAGCCGGGATGAGGGCAAATTGTGTACGAATATTGGGCCATCTTCACCACTAAGCTAGTACCCTGTAGCATTTTCACCGGCTTCCCATGGCACACTTGCTACTGCATCAATGGAAGGGATGTACTTTGGGGAAAATTTGTGAAGACCATTTTTCATGAGAAGGATAGTCGCGCCACGACAATCCTTGAAAGAATTCATACATACATGTGTGTGATCTTTCTTGTTGTTTAACAAGAAAGCACATGTATTATGTGATATTTGTTGATGAATTTTCTCGTAAGTTCTGGACCCTTCTTCATGCAGAAGAAGACAGACATACCTACAAAGTTCTGTGAGTTCAAGGCATCGGTTAAGAAATGAGTCAGTAGGCGGTGGTGAAAGCCTGGCGGGGAGCGATAATGGTGGTGAATATATCTCCGGTGAATTCAAAGACTTCGCACCAAAGAAGAACGAAGAGAACCCGAGGCCGCCTCATAACCCAGCAGGATTGGGTCATGAGATAGTGAGTTAACGATCGTGGGTGTTGAATGGTGATGTTGCATGATCCTGGCTCACCCATACACTTGTGGTTGAGGCTGTTGATCATGGGTTTAGAAGAAATTGTTGTCTCGAAGAGTATTGTGAGTAACCAAGGAGGCGTTTCGGGTAAGAAGCTTGATATTTCTCATTTGAAGATTTTTTTCTCAATTGCTTACATTCATGTGATTAGATGCCAAGAAGAAGCTGGAGACGACTACGCAGGTTACGATATTTTGTAAGGTAACACCACAATTATCGTGTGTATTTTCCAAGAAGCCACGGGACCCAGTTACCGGATACTGTAATTGTGAGGAGAAAGTCATGAAGTTGCTGCCGAGAGGGAGCCACACCGGGCATGCACATGAGGAGTTGTTTGTCTCAAGACAAGAGCCTCGTGACGTGGATCAGCCACAAGAGGAGTTCACAGGAAGAAACCACCTGCGTCGGGGCCAAACACCAGAGGTTAAGCGCACCACAAGCCGAGCGACCGAATCTTGATGCAAAAAAACAAGAAAAATTCAGGGAGCACCTACATCACAACGCGTACAAGAGACAAGCCACACCGACTATCATCGACATAGCTTTGATGAGCAAGTATCGTGAAAGAACCATCCTTGAGGAAGCTTGGAGGATTCTCGCATGGGTGATGCTGGCAGGAAGAGGCATGGATTCATTGTTTGGGGCCATGGCATGGAGATTTGTCCCAAGGCCGAAAGGGAAACTGGGCAGGTTCGTATATGGATTCACAAAGAAGCAATGTCACTGGGAGCAAGCGAGAAGGTAAGGCAAGATGACAAGTTCTCAAGCTCACAGATCGAGGGGATCGACTATGAAGAAACCCACCGAACAAGGTATTCTTCCACACAAACACTATCCTTGCCTTCACAGAGAAGCCAGTATCCATTTTGATGGATGTGACACCCGTTCCTCATTAATAGGTCATTGAGGAGGAGGTGGCATGGAGAAAGCTCAGTTGCTCTGCACCTCAAAGAACAGTCACATGTGCAAATGCAGCGCGAGTGGTTAGCAAGCACCCCGTGGCATCCTTGCTTACGCTATTCCCCCACCGTACCTGGTTTCGTCAAACATGAGGTGGATCCCAAACCCATGCGCCGATTGTGGTGGAGGGTAAGCTTTTGATCATTGTACTTTATGTGGATGATTTAATACTAATAGGTGATGAACCTGCTGATACACCTGCGGCAAGGCAAATCTTGCAAAGGAGTTTGAGATGAAGGAACTGGGTCACCTTCATTATTTCCCCGGGATTGGAAATCTGTTGTCAAGGGTGACCGTTTGTGTCTCCAGGAAAGTATGCCTGGAGATACCGGAGAAGTTTCCACATGCAAGGTCGCAAGCCTATCGACACTCCTCTCGTGTGGTTGGGATAAGAGATGCTACACTCACAGAGTAGTTCATGCCACCGGCGCACGACATTGGTTGGTTCGCTCATGTATTTAGTCAATACACGACCTGGACATATGCTATGCTCGTGAACGAGCTTTCGCTGGCCATGGTTAAGCCTACCAAGTCCTTGGAAGTTGGCATGCAAGCATGTCCCGAGGTATCTTAGGGGCACATCTCGGATATGGATTGTGGTACAAATATATGAGTTGAAGTTGCATGTCTTCACGAATGCAGATTAGTGTAGCTTCTCCAACGGAAAGAAAGAGCACATCCGGAGGGGATTTTTAGTATCGGATTCATAAAACAGCTTGGCAACAGAAACAAAGATCCGTGGCACCGAGTTCGGGCCGTAGGCTTCCAGTACATGGCAAAGCAAGTTTGGCTGCAGTGGGAGGCTATATGGATGAGGAAGATCCTAGTTGGTTTGTTCTTTCCACTTCACTTAGATCCTACCTTATATTGTGATAATCAGAAAGGTATTAAACTCTCATTAATCCAAACATTTAATCATATCTAAACATATTGACATCCGTACCACTGGCACGGTAGATTGTGTGCTTAAGATCATGTTGCTTTCTTACATTCTCATGAGGATCGTGATGCGTATATTCCGACGAAGGCGCACACCATGAGAAAATTCGAATACCATAGAGATAGGATCGGGTGGCGATAATCCTGTCTGTTGAGAGGGAGTAAAGGAGGATTCAACAAGATGATGAGCTTAGCAGCATGTCGCCTTCACTAAGTGGGCCCGCACAGGCTATTTTTGGCGCAATTTATTTTTAGACTATGTCTATTTTTAATAACATCATATCTATGAGTTGTAGGATGCTATTTGTGGATGGTTGGTTAAGTTGGAAAAATAGATGGACTTCTATTTTTATTATTAATAATCAATTTTTAGATTGTTAATAAAATAGATATGTTGAATATTATTAGCTCTTAATAATATTTGGACTTCAAACATTATCTTATTCTCTCGAGCACTTCTGGGCCATGCAAGGTATGCAAATATACATACCTCTATTTAAGGAATTACGCTATTCTTGAGGTTTATCAGAGCTAATGCATGGAGGGGACTTCAATTAGAACCTCATGTGATAGAGTTTGGTGGAGTTGTAGAAGTAGTTGGTGGAGTTGTATTTAGTTTAACCTGCTTAGACCAAATGAGCTTAATAGAATATCTAGTCTAACTGATTGATACACTAGTGAGAGGGTGTGAATTAATTAGTTAATTAATTCACTAAATATTAACTCATTAATCATTAACTCAAAGAATACATTAGTTAACTACAATGCATCGCAATGAAGGAGACCAATGGAGAGATAGGTGAAAGAGCAATGTGACTATCAACAGACTAGGTGATGCATTGATTGCATCCAACACTCGAAGGAGATGCCAATGAGGATTGTGCAAAGAAATATTGGTGAATTGGTTCATTCAAACAGCCATTCTTCAGGATTATGAGAGGCAAAGCAGTAGGTGGCAAAGATCGGTGCATGGATTTGCAAGATCGGGCTTGATTAGTGTGTAGCGATTGTATTGTACCCAGAGCTTGACATGATCAGCTTGTATATGAGGATTTTTACATGACTTCCACATATATATTTAGCACAGAGAGTTGGGTTTCTTTGCCTTAGCTTCGTTAAAATATCCGTTAATGTGTGTGAATTTTTATTGTTTCATGTGTGCATTGCAATCTTGATTTACTTCCGCAATGACTGAAGTATGGGAAATAGATCGTATTTGCATGAAGAAATATGTGAGATCTGGAGAGACCTCAGACACATAACAAATAAGTTATATAATTTCTACAATATTCACTTCTTATTCCATGAAAATTAGGAGTGATAGAAGTGAGATATTTTTCACCGTGTACATTGTATCCTCATTGAGAATAGAATACAAAGGGTTTTGGATCTCCTCACCCCTACCTCTACCTTTACTCCTCTTCCTCTTCCACCTCCCCCCCCCCTCCATTTCCCCTCCCCTTTCTCCTCCAATTCTAGGTTGTTCACCATCACATTGTGTACTTCTCCTTCTCCTCTTCAACCATGATGGATTCCTCGTAACTAATGTAAGTATCCAAATACAAAGGATTTTCTATTTTTCCTGCCTCCTCTATCAATGGAGAATTTGAATGAGTTTCTTGTCTTCCTTCTTCACCGGGAACTTCTATTTCTTCCCAGAATTTGTTCTCCCGTTGAAGATAAGAAGATTACTCCTATGGTTGGGGATGGAGGATTTTATTCTTAAAGTAAACATCAAAGAGATGAAGTAGGTGAACTCTCGGGGTTGGATTCTGGATTCTAGATTTCAGAAGTTCTGAGCCAGCCCACCACGTATGGAATTCGAGTTTATGGGTGGTGTGAACTTCGAGGTTTCGTGAGTGAGTGATGATGTATGAGTTATACTTCTTCCTCATCCTATAAAATAGCTTTAGAATCTCTCCCTATGCATATCATGTTTTTATTTCTAAGACTTCTATTTACACTTCGAAACGACGCCAAAATTTTTAGTAAATTTAATGTTCTTAAATTGCAAGCATAAATTATCGACCGCAGTCAAGAGAAATCGACAGAAGTGCAAGTGCACTATATGTTCTAGAAGTTCTTGTCGTTAGAGTGATGATTGAATTTTTAGTTTTGTTAATTTTTAAATTTTTGGATTAGCGTTGAGTTCCTATGGATCAATGATTTTGAATTAAAGTTGTCGTTAGATAAATCTATCATCTACATTAAATGTTATTCCTATACTTAGTTTCAATTGAACTATTCGTCTAAATGGTTTGTGAAATAACTCTTTTGAAAGAGATGTTAGATTAACTTCTACTTGTTTTTTTTTTTTTTATCAATTGTTTTGAGATTTTATGCCTAGTGAAATAGAGAACTAAATCTAAATTAATTATGAAAGCATGAAATATTGTACAACCTAGTTTTATGAAAACATGAGATATAAAATTAACTAGGGATTAAACTGAAAATGTTATAATATTAGATGCCATTTCAATTTAACTGTTCAAATGAAATAAAAAAATGAATTGGAGCTATATATATGGAAATAAGAAATTAAGAATGAATAGCAAAGTAACAAACAAAAAACAAAGTATTGAAATATTTAAACTAAGCTTGAAAATGAAATACAAAACAAAGCATTAACCAGAGCCCCAATTATGAAATGACACAATAAACAATTCTAAAGACTGAAAATAATAACCTGATATAAATACAGAAACTAACGCAAAGAGGTTTCTTAAAACTAACAACGCATCAATGCACGAAAAGGAGCTTCTAATTAGAGAAAAGTTTAAACAACATACTCAAAATATAAAGATGTATGCAATTCTGTCATATACATATTTTCCATAGTTTTATAGAGTGCATTTAAACAATACGCTATGCCTATGCTCTGTGTCTCTTTAGAATCCTTATACAAATTATAAGCTTAAACAACTATTGTTATCTTGTTGACTTTTCTATTAGAAATCAAATCGACAAAGTCGTACATATCTTAAGATTGCCTTGCTTCTTGTTACTACGTGTTGATCACTACCTCATTAACAACGTAAATGTGTGATTTCCTCGATGAATTGGCTTAGACAATCGTATGATATCCATAGTTAATAATCAATTACCTATAATCCTTTGCCAAGATGGCACACCGTAACCTTGTTATCAATGGAGATATTTTGCGTATCCGTGAATAGTCGTTAATTATGTTAATTATATAGCTGAATGTAATATTTAACAAAACAATAGGGTACATATTAGAAAATATAAAATAGGACACATAAGTATTTTAATTCTTGTCAAAATCATATATGATTGTTGCCTTTATTAGGTTGATAGTGATGAGAAAAGGAAAACATGGATGCAAAAGGAGTGTCAAAACAAAACAATTATGGGACTCTGCTGCATACAGCTTTCATTGTTTAAATTACTTTTATAAATATTTGAGTGTTTTGGGGAAAAATAACAAGCAAACAAACTCAAAGTAACCTCATTCTTAGTTATTTCTGTATCCATCCAAATTACTGCTGCTTTGACTGCCTTTTCCACTTTTACAATTCCACACCATTTTTCATTTAGTAGCACTTATCTTTGCATGTTTCCTTTCTTTATTCAAACTAAAATCTTTCTTGTAACCCTCAAAATCTGGAGCCAACTATCATACCAAAAGTCAGTAAGAATGATAATATATTTCTCACCGTTATGGGCCCCAACCCTCAACTTTCCATGGATAACCTTTGTAATCTCAACTTACTACATGTAAACAATCTCGTGGGGCCCATATTTCCTATTTCTTATTTGAGAAAGGATCATTGGATTGAGCTTTACCATTCTTCAACCATGCCCACTTTCTCTCATATCTCGTTGTTTCACTTTTTTTCCCACCTATTTCTTTGTTGTTCTCTTTGCTGACAAAGGAAGTCCCTACCAGTAGATGTGTGTGTTTCTCTAAGAAATCCACGTGGCCATTAAGATCATATTTTTGCCCCATATTCCTCAAGATAACTCTTACATGTATATCTCTTCCTCCCCCATATTCTTTCTAATTCGCTACCTAGTGAATACACCTCGTCCACTTCAACTTTATCTTCAAGGAAGTCCCTTGCTAGAATCTCGATCCTCTCATTTTCACCAAAGTCCCTCTAGAATTTCATAATGATACTTACAACCTTGCCTTGCCTATCTTGTTCTCCTTTTATTGGTATAATTGAGGGAAAATTTTAAGGATGAAAATTTATCATAAAGTTTAGAAACTTTGGCAAATCTTACTAGTTCCTCATATGAGAACTGAGGAAATGTTTAGGGATATTTATGTTGAAATATTCAAATTATAATGATTTTATATTAGTCTCTATAAATATTTTGTGATTTTAAGATAAAATAATTTTATAGTATAATATTTGGGTGAACTTTCTAGAAAAAAATGGAAATTGGCGAACACATTCTTTGAAAAACTGTGCAAAATTAGCCCACTTGAGAATATTATCCCATAAAATTTTCCTTGTTTGTATTCGGATTTACTTCTCCTTTCAATGATTTTTTTTTAACACCCACTTACAATTTGGTGACCATGATTTACTCTTCTATATCTTACCTTTTTAGATGATTTTCTTTCATTTTGAAATGGCGAATATTTTTTTTTAAAACTGGTAAAATTAGCCCACTCGATAATCTCATAAAATTTTCCTTGTTTGTATTTTAATTTACTTCTCAATGGTTTCCTTTTTTTGTTTGAAGGTCCACTTACAACTTATGACCATGATTTAGCCTCTTATATCTCGATCTTTAGATGATTTTCTTTCATTTCCAAGTTGGCTAACACTAATCGAAATCTTTTTTGTTTTTTGTGTTGTGCCCTCTTATTTTATCAATTTAAATCAGAAAAGGTTACAATTTAGTCAAAATTTGTTGACAAAATTTTAATGGAAAAACAAAAAACTTAAAAATAAATATACTATTTCTTATATTACATTTATCAACTACTATGTTATTCTAAATTTCCTTATATTTATCATAAGTTAATATCTAAATACAAATATCTAAAGTCGAATTATTAATCCCTATCCAGGCAAGATTCTAGTAATTGAACCGATTTGTGTGTACTCATTTGTTCTTTTGATAATTGCTAATTTACTATTCCCCCAATTCAAGTTATAATGTTTAACTATGAAAACAAATATTTATGGTGGAGTCTAATTAATAGACAAATGGCTCTTTGCCCCTTAATACAATCATGATTTATTATTGTTTAAAATGCACTTTTGAATGCATAAATGGATTAAGCAATTCTACAAAACCGCTAAGTCAATCAAAATTGCATATTAAACAATAACTCATGTTTCCTAAAAATCTCTTTTGAAAAATCATTTTTAATTTTAATTTCATCTTTTACCGCAAAAAGAATATTTTAGGTCTGGTGGTTAAAATTTATCTCCAAGTTAATTATGCTCTTTTAATTAATTGATTTTAATAATTAATTAATGAAAAATGGGATATCAACCTAAGGTATTGCCCATTGTATCTAACAAAAATTATTTACAGTTAATAAATTCATGTAGAGTGGGGGTGAATATCCATGAAAGAAAATATTGTTTAATTAATTTTTTTTTAATAATTGATAACATTAACAATTTAAAATAAAGTTATAACTCAATTAAATTTTTATGATTTTAAAATATAAATGCAGATGTCTGGGTGAGGTTTTCATGCTTATCATGGATCGATACTATTAGCATTTCCCAAACATTTATTTATATAGTTGAGCTTAGAATAATCCATACTCACATAAATTACATATTTACTATCATTATATGCCTGTAATTTAAGCAAAGTGTTTGTTAAAAATGAGAGAAATAAGATGTAAATAAATATAGTTATGAGGAGTTATTACCCACCACTATTTATGTGCCCTTGAACACTTTAATAAGTAGGAGTAAAGATGTAAATGCACACAGATGCTAATGATTACTACCCACCAAAATTTATGCAAGTCCTTGTCCTTTATTAGGTAATTAAATTTTCCATTTCATATATAAATTTGTATTTTTGATAAAAACATAAATTATAAACACACTTTGCATAAAAAATGGATAGAAACAAGATGTAAATAAATATACTTACTAGGAGTTATTGCCCACCATTATTTATAGCCTTTCTTTCAACACTTTAACATGTAATATTTTCTGTTTTACCCTGAAGTAAAAGTAAAGACGAAGAAAGGGAGATTAGGATTTATACAAATAACTAAGTTGAATACTTAGCTCGAGTAAGTGGCTTAAATTTATTGGCCTAAATGACATCACCAAATCGATGGTTTTCGTCACTTCCATATCCTAAACATTTTAGAATACACGTGTTAAAGATAGATGAAAGGGATTTTCATGTTTCGTGGAGAATAAATTTGGAATAAGGTCTTGAGTCTCATCACATAAAAGAGACATGCATTATTTTGAAATCACGTTAATTTCTGTACAGTACAAATTTCTTTATTTCATATGGAGGATCGTGGTCAGGCAACCACCTTGGCAAAGGATCGCTGGCCGACTGTAGAAATTATATAACTTTATGTGTTATATATCCAAGATTCCCCCACTACACACTATTTTAAACTTCATGGCCAAATACATAATCTATTCCACCATTGATCATCACATGCAGTAAATTAAATCAATGGCAATGCACACATGAAACCATAAAAATTCACACATTAACACAATCAAGCGCAATGGGAAAGCTTCCGAAGCTAAAAACCCCAACTATCCGTATATAATATATGTCATAGAGTCATGTAATAATCTTACAAAGTTTGGGAGAATACATGGTAATAAGCTCTTTACAATACAATTACTAAGACACTAATCAGGTCCGATCTAGCAAACCACACCCATCTTCTCTCCACCGTTAGCTCGCCCACTGCAACCGAAGAATGGCTCCCCGAATGAACTCGAATTTCTCCAAGATTGATCGTTGTGAATCCTCATTGGCATCTCTACTAAGTGTTGATGCAATCAATGCATAACTATAGTCGCTAAATCGATAGTCTATCTTTCCTCACCTATCTCTCCACTCGTCTCCACCTGAACCTGGCTCCATGCAATCGTATTTAATCGATGTATTATTCGCCCGATTAATGAGTTATTGTTTAGTGAATTAAATAATAATTAATTCACACCACTCTCACTAGTGTATCAATCGATTAGACTAGATACAACTAGCTCAATCGAGTCTAACCGAGTTAAACTAAATACATCCTACCAGTTCACTTCTTTATAACTCCACCAAATCCTCATCGTTGAGTTCTTGTTCAGAAGTCTCCATGTGAATAGCCTACAGTCCTCAAGAATAGCGTAATTTTTCCTCACAAATTATTTGTATACATCCAGGCATTTGAACGAAGTGCTCCAAGAGAATAAGATAACAAGTAGAGTCCAAATATTATTAAGAGCTAATAATATTTATACACTTATTTTTAGACTAGCAATCTAAAAATTGATTCCGCCTATCATGTCTAAAAATAGAAGTCCATCTATTTTTCCAACTTAATCAACCATCCACAAATAGCATCCTACAACTCATAACATGATCGATATGTTCAAAAAAAATATAGTCTAAAAATAGAATTTGCGCCAAAAATACCGCGGCCCACTTAGTGAAGGCTACCCTTTTCACTAAGCTCATCATCTTGTTGAATCTTCATACCTTCAACAAGATAGGATTATCCACACCCCGATCCCATTCTCTATGGTATTCGAATTTTCTCCTGGGTGTGCGCTCGTCGTAATATCTGACCTCAATCTTCCGTAGGAATGTAAGAAAGTAACATGATCTTCCGCCACACAATTCATATAAAATTGATGTCAATATGTTTAGATATATGATTAAATATCGGATTAACCGAGAGTTTAATGCAACCGATTATCACAATATATCACAAAGAGGATCTAAGTGAGAACCGAACAACCAATCGAGATTCTCTCATCCAGAGAGGCCCGTTGCACAAACTTGCTGCCATGTACTCGGCTCGGCGCCGACCAAAGGTTACTAGATCCCGTTTCCCCATGGCCCAAGAAACTCGTTGTAGATCCGATACTAAAAAATCCTCCAGACAGCTCTTTCTTTCCGTTGGGCTTCTCGCCTAATCCGCATTCGCGGGAAGACATGCAACTTCAACTTGCAGGACTGCTGTGCCACAATCCATTCGTATGTGCCCCCGAGATACCTCGTGACATATGCGCTTGCTGCTTCCAAGAGCTGGTAGGCTTAACCATGGCTTGTGAACGCCGGTTAATAGCATATCATATGTCCGGTCGTGTATTGACCAAATACATGAGTGAAATCCAACCTAACTGTCGATAAACAAAAGGGTATCCACTACTCTCTCGCTAATGAAGCATCCTTCTCCAACCACCAGAAGAGTGTCGATAGGCCTCAGCCCTTGCATGTTGAACTTATCCAAAGATCTCCCGGCATACTTGCTCAAAGGCGAACAGTCCACCTTCGCCGCGACCAATCCAGAACAATGAAGGAGGCCCAAGTCCTTCATCTCAAAATCCTCAAGATCTTCATTGGGATGAGTGTATCAGCAACAACATCACCTATAAGGTCAATCTGACCACAAAGTACAATGATCAAAGAAATTACCTCCACAATCAGCAGGTTCTCAGATCCGCCCACTTGGGTGAATCCAAGTCCGGTGAAATAACCGTTCATCCATGTGCACGTGCCACCAGCGCCGTTTGCCCACATCGCTTCGAGCCCCGCACACATGCGACTCGTTGTCGAATATTTTGAATTCTTCTGTGCTTCTGTACACCTCCTCCTCAATGACTCGTGAGGAACACGCTCACAACCATCCGATGAATGTGCCAACCCATCCGTGCTAAGAGAGCAAGGATGGTCTAGATGGATGAAACATCTTTTCAAACAAAAAAGGTTTCTCTACAAGCTTGATCCCCTCGTATCCGTGAAAAGACCCGGCAAAAATCTTGCCTTGTACTTCTCGATGCTCCCGCGCAACGCTTGCTTCACTTTTAGATCCATCTCAAACCTACCACCGATTTCCCTTCCGGCCTTGGGACAATCTCCCATGCACTCAAGCTTCGACAATCGAATCATACCTTCCACCATGGTATCTCATCTACCCACATCATGATCCTCCACAACTTCCTCGAAAGAGGATGGTTCGTCACGATACACTTCCTCATCGCAGCCATGTATCCAAGAAATCGGTCGTGTGACCCTGCCTCCGTTCGCGCCGTGATGTAGGTGCTCCTACATTTTGCGCCGCATCAAGATTAAGTCGCTTAGCTTTTGTGAGTGCGCTTCCCCGCTTCTCCTCGATGTTTGGCGCCGCATGAGTGGGTTTCTTCCACTCCATGAACCTCCTCTTGTGGCTGATCCACATCTTGAGGCTCATCTTTAGGAACAAGCAGCTCCCCACCCAAGATGGCGAGCCCTGGCTACAACCTTCAAGTGATTTCTCCTCATGAAATTTGATATCCCGTCGTACAACAAGCCCGACTATTCGAAAAAATACACACACGATAGTTGTGGGTGTTTCGTGTACCCCAAAAATATCCCAACCTCTCATGTTGGCCCCAACTTCTTCCGGCATCCTTTCGTCACATGAATGTAATAGGTGAGCCAAAAAACTTCAAATGAGAAATATCAAAGCCTTACCGAAACGCTCTTCGGTGTACTCTTGCCAAGTACTCTATGAGGACAAATTCGTTTTGCACATAAACCAGAGTGTTACATGCTTCTACCCACAAGTGTATGAAGTTGTCGGATTGCGCAACATCGTCGTCAAAACACCCACGATTTACTCTGTTTTTCTCCGCGACCCCATTCTCATTGTATTTATGAGGCGTCATGAGATCTCTTTTTAATTTTCTCAACATGAAAGTTTTGAATCACGCAGATGAATTCACCATCATTATCGCTCCTTAGAGCTTTCAATTGCTTCCTCAATTTTCAACCAAAGGTTCTGAACTCACAAAACTTTGAGTATGTCTCGCTCTTCCAACACTTACGAGAAAAGTCATCAACAAATATCACATAATACATGTGCTTTTCTGAAGCTACCGAGAAAGGTCCACACATGTCCTGCAGGAATTATCTCAAGGATCGTCGTGGCACGACTATCCTTCATGAAAATTGGTTCACAAATTTTCCCAAAGCATATCCCTTGCATTACTCCTCGATCGCGCAAGTGTACCCTTGGGAAGCCCGAGAGAAATATGTTAAAATTTGCAAAGCGCCATGGTGAAGATGGCCCAATTCTCCTGCCACAATTCGCCCTCATCCCGACTCACCACTCCTTCGCTTTGCCTCGCTATTGTCGCGCATCCATCTACCCTTTCGCAATTGATAAAGATTCTTAACCCAATCCCTATCCTCCTCGTTCTGACCTCGTTGTCGCATCGCGCAGAAGGCTTTTCCCTCGCTAAAAAACAACATCATAACCCTTGTCTTCCGAAACACTGCAGAGTGACCTTTTCCTCAACTTCGGAACACAGTGACATCCTTCATAGAAAGGTTTACTGCATCCTCTCAAAGGAAATGGTCTCGATACCGCCGCACCGTATCTACCATCATCGCCTCATCTCGATGTGCACTCCAAGATCCTTTTCATCCGCATCACCAAACAAATCTTTGTCTCCGGTCATATGGAAAGACACCACACTAAGTAGCACCACACCGATCCTATCACACTTGGGGCTGCTACGCGCCTGTGAAAATCTAGCTCAAACTCGCGAGGCTAAGGCCTCTCCAGCTACAGATCCAACATCCTCGCTTATTTTTCTTCTTCTGCAGACAAATTTAGTGTGAGGACTTTTTGCGCCGTGACAAGAAAGCACTTCACCTTGGACAAGTCCTCGCTTCTTGCCTTTCGCACCGACCGAGAAAGATTTTTCTTTCCCTTTCCTTCTCATATGGCTTTGGCAGCCAAAGCGCAACTTTTCTATCTTCATTCTTCGATGAAGATCCATCCCTGCACCCCACCTTATCTCCTCCGGCAGACAAGATCCAACCAAATTCACTCCATCCTAGCGCTTTCTCCCGTCCATTGACAGTAGTCCCGTAGCTATGCCAACTATTTGAAGTCTAAGGAGAGCCAAGCTCACCAAGTCCTCTTCATCTATAGTAACCCACACTTCCCAAATTTCATCCTTGCATTGGAAAAACTTCGTGAGGTATTTTGGTATACTGTCGCCTTTCTCCATTTTTATTTTTCCGAGCTTGTCTTTAAGCTACCAACTTCCTCTCGGTCGCTTATGCTTTGGAACAAGTGGAACAAGTCTCATAAAATATTTCCACATTAAGAATGGAATAGCTTTACCATGAAGTCTAGACACTATGTTATCCTTCAATCTTCCAATAGAATCCTTCGACATTTTGTCATTCTTGCCATGCGTCAAGCAAGTACCAGATTTGCTAGGAAGGTGTTTTGGAATTTCTCCGTATCTATGAACTCCTTCAACCCATTATTATCCAAAGACCGCCCATCCCTGTCTCTTTCCATGCAATATAATTCCTGCCTCAAGGACATACTCCAATCGCAATCCGTTGAAAGACATTTCAATGAATGCTCAACTTCGACACCAAGAAAACACCGCAACAAATTCGAATTCCACTAAAGACAAAACTCAACCGCTTCAATAATTAAAATCAACAGATCAATATCGCCTAATACCATGTAGAAATTATATAAATTATGTGTTATATATCCAAGATTCTCTTTATCACACACTATTTTAACTTGCACAATACATAATCTATTCCACCATTGATCATCACATGCGGGAAATTAAATCAATTGCAATGCACACATGAAACCATAAAAATTCACACACATTAACACAATTTTTTAAATTCGTGAAAGCCCGAAGCTAAAAACCCCAACTATCCGTATATAATATATGCCATAGAGATCACGTAACAACTCTCATACAAATCTGGAACATGTCACGCTCCTCTCGCATATACAATCGCCACACACTAATCAAACCGATCTAGCAAATCCATGCACCCATCTTTGCCAATTCCTCGCTAGCTCGCCCCCCACCGCGCAACTCACCGAAGAATGGGGCTCCAATGAACTCAAATTTTCTCCAATATTGACTCCATAATCCTCATTGGCATCTCTCTATCGAGTGTTGGATGCAATCAATGCACTACCATAGTCACAACTAATAGTCTATCTTGCGCTTTCTACCCATTCTCCACCATCTCCACTGAACTATTCATACATTGTAGTTAGAACATGTATTATTCAAGCTTGATTAACGAGTTATTATTTAGTGAATCAATTAATAATTAATTCACACCACTCTCACTAGTGTATCAATCAGCTAAACTAGATACAACTAGCTCAACCGAGTCTAACTAAGTTAAATCGAACACAACTCCATCAACTACTTCTATAACTCCACCAAACTCTCGTCACATGAGTTGTAATCAAGTCCCCATGCATTGTGTCTACAGAAACCCTCAGAATAAAGGACTCATGTTAGCTATCAGAACATATCCGTGCACTTAACTAAAGTGCTCCAAGAGAATAAGATAATGTTTAGAGTCCAAATATTATTGTTAATAAGATTCTGTTAGACATCGATTTTAGACTAGAAATCTAAAACAGATTCCGCCCAATATGTCTAAAAACAAGTTCATATATTTTTCCAACTTGACCAACCATCCACAAATAGCATCCCGCAACTCATAGAATATGATTGACATGTCTAAAAATAGACATAGTCTAAAAATAGACTTTGCGCTCTAAAATAGCTTGCGGGTCCACTTAGAAGGCGGACACTGCTTCACTAAGGTCACCATCTTGTTGAACCAACACGCCGTGTCAAATTAAGGACAATTGGAGAAGAAAACGTTATGGTTATTGAAACTTTGAATGTGGGAGGTTCTTTGTTCCTACATTCTAGATACAATTTGCATGTGTGATATCTATGCTCACATATTGGTTCTTCATTAAAATTCTTTCCATTATGGCTTCGATTTTCCCGAACAATTGGTATTTGTGGTCAAGATGACTTTTAATGACGAATGCAAAGGATTCAAATCAAGGAAAGTATTGTCGATTACATATAGAACACTTAAGCAAGTATGGAAGCATAGATTTAGGGATTAGAGCAATAATTTGTCATGTTTTTTAATAAAGCCTAAGTGTAGGCTCAAGTTCATGGAGCACATTTTTGGAATTACAAAGGAAGAACTAGACATCTCTACCTTTAAAATGAAACTAATATTAAAAACTTATATACAAATTTAACATAATAAGATATTAATAAATCAGTAGGTCCACCCTAAAGGGACCACACCTCCCCAACCAAACTAATTAGATCCTAACCGTAAGGGCATTGAGGAGAATTGAACTCGTGACCTCTCAATGGAAAGATGCATTAGCAATGGGACCTTCAACCAATTGACAAAGAATTTAAGGTTCATAATATTACACTTGTTTACATCTTGTTCCTATCCATTTTTTATGAAACTACTTGCTTAAATTATGGTGGGAAACTATCCACATGAGATTGTGTTGTGCAAACATTGCAATAGCAACACACAGTTATGACACTTCACAAATATTTATTTTTTATCGATTTTTATTTTTAATATAAATTTTATGTCTTACAATAATTTAAAACCACATAAAAATTAGTCATCAACCAATTAGAAAAAACAATTTACATTTAAAAAAAATAAAATTTATATTTTAGTTTTTTAAATATTTAGTTTAATGTTTTTTTTTCAAAACTTTAATAAACTTCATAAATCTTTTAAAAATTTTGAATAAACAATTGAAAGCCAAAGTAAGATTTTTACAAAAATAAAAAACAATATAAACTTTGCGTATATAATAAGTAGGAGTAAAAATGTAAAATGTAGACATACTAATGCTTACTACCCACCAAAATTTATGTGATTCCTTGTCCTTTAGTAGGTAATGAAATTTTTCTCCGAAAACATAATTTACAACTTGAGAGATAGGGACTAAGTTGCCTTGTAACACTTGTTTAGATTAGATTTAGAATTATATATCTAATTTTTTTTTGTTAGGAATGCTACTTTAGTTAATAAGTTAACTACAGAGAATTGTTAGTTTTTTAAGATAAATCAATGGACTATATATAATATCTAAGATTCATATTTTATTTCTAAAATTTACATTGTTATAATCCTTGAAATTAATGACAATTACACATCTAACATTGCTACAAGAAATTTTGTCGCATCTAGTCAATAGGTATGTTAACCGGATCAATCAACATCCATAAACACTTCGTCATCATCTCTACAATGTCCCCAAGCACAACTCTCCCAAATCCTTGAATTTTTTACCTTGATTGCTTCATTCTAGTACTTTTAAGTCCCACCGCACCTTGGCCCTTTAGGGACCCGTGTTCACAAATGGGTGGGCACTTCTAGTTATGCACCCGCTATGATCAAAGCAATTTGTCCCTTGTTGGGGGTGCAAATCGACTTCTAGAAATTCGGGGAAAATAAAAGGAATCCTAAAGCTTCCAGAGTTGCTCTAACCATTTACCTCGATAAGACCTCCAAATCCTATCTTCATACTACCTGGATATTTCACCCCTATCCCTTGAGCTCATCCTCCCATAAAGAGGATCTCAATCCTAGATTAGTAAATGGATAAGAATTCCTAACCTACCATCCTCTCCTAGATATTTACCGCCATCCACAAGCTAGGGGTTGAATTTTGGAGATTGATTACCCTCTATGTCGCTACTTTAGGCCTTAAGAGAGTCACTACTCCAAAGTGTTGAGGTGACATAGAGGCATTTTGTGGCAAGGAAGGACAAGTCAACTTTGGGAAGTTCTCTACATGATCAACTCCTATATTTGCAGTAATATCTCTCCATTTCTATTAATACAAGGAGTAAATTTTTTTCTCCTATATATGATGTTGATGTTCGTATGTTTCAATGTTTTGCCGATCTATTATGTGAAATGATCGATAATGTTTACAGATACTTATATTCTGTCTTGTTGTGTTTGCATGTGTAGGTTCTAATTATAGCGATCGAAGATAGGATTGGAGCATACAAGCCAAGAAGAGAGTGAAGCTTGCTACGTATTCTAAGTAAACCTAATCTCACCGTTCAATTACTTGCGAAACATTATATTCTTTGTCCTTCTCTATTGTTCTAGACCAAAGCGACTGGTCTAGGGAATATACTTGTCCACAAATGAGATTCCACATGTCAGTCTTGGCGAAAATGCGAATGGGACCAACGCTCCTCAGTGGCCTTTGTCCTGGGCACTTGCTTGTACTCTCTGCCTGCATCATCTCACCCGTCCGAATCGACCCTAGAAGACATTTCATTGAACTTCGCTGTATTTTTTTAGAAGTCACGTAACTTGCATTCTCACTAATGTACCCCTGGCCCCGAGACAGGGCAATGCACTCAGCCCTTTCAACACATGAACTAACCCTTGTTTGATGTAAAAAATGCATTTTGTGATTTTCTCTTTGAGTAATTTTGTTCCATTGGTCCTCCTTGTGTACCCGAGTGTGTCTTGTCTCGTGCCTCCATTTGATTTATTTTGCTCTTGTGTGCCTTCGATAAGAATTTGTTTGGATTTTCTTTTTCTTATCAAATAGGTCATTAGTAAACTATTGCTTGAAGGAGTTGATTCAACCACTGTCAATAGTTTCTTTTATCAATGATTAGGAAAATATCTTAGTTTTCATCCTAATATTAAGTGAATCCAAAATAAAAATCTTATGCATCATGCATTGCATATAGGGACTTTATTTTAATTGAAAAATCAAGTTGATGAGATCGATTGTTGTATAAATCGTTTGTTGCATTGTTGATTTATTTCTTCTTCCCTATTTAGATAGGCCTTTCATCATAAAAGGAAAATGAAAATAGTCATTTTTTTCATAATATTTCATCATAGGCTTGTTCAAAGATATCGAGTTTTGAGCCTTGAAAATTGAAACATAATTCAAAATCAACTTTAAAATTTACATCGAATCAACCCAAGAACATTTATAGCATTAACGAAAACATATAGAGGTTCAATGTAGATGTGTTCGCGTCTTTAAACATAGGAATTGCCATTTTTTGTCAAGATTACAATCTAGGGGTGATATCTCGTTCCATGTATGTAAGTGTATCAAATCATTCTGCACGTACTCCTCCGGGTATATTGGATGGCGCTCCATGCATGATAGTTATATGAGAACACTTTATAAAAACAAACTTACACATTAGACAACACTACTACGAATCGCACTTCTCCACGTACCATCGAGTATATTTTGGAAGTCCTCAGGCTCATCCCCACCTTAGGTAACCGAGTCGACTTTTGTATACTATGATACAATGTAATCGATTATTTGGGGATATTTCCTTCTTTTAAAGTAAACTGCCCAAGGCTGCCACATTATGCTTGCGCTTGCTTGGTAATCCTTATCTCGCCTAGTTACCCCTTTGTTTTATTTTTGGCCCTTATTTCTAAAATAAATTAATTGATCGCGGAATAACATCCTGTGAACAAATCCTTAATGGATATTATTTTGAGACTAATGGAAAACAATTCCTATTCCACCAAATGCATGGAAACCCCTCTGACAGGAATCTCGCTCCTTTCTCCTTTTTTTAAGTTGTACCTTATATGGCAACGTTTTCCTTCTCGATTTACCATTGGTTTTCCAAACTTTGTTGTTTTCGACCCTATAGTTCCGAATGTCCAAAATTAATTTCAATAAAGTAGTCCTCCACCTAAACAAGTTTATCCTAACATCGACCAATTTCCTTCTCGCACATGTTCAATATTATTCCTCTTATTCCGGTAAAAGCCTCAAAGTTAGTAAATTGTTGGATAAGAAGAAGAAGCATGATGAAGAAGAAAAACAAGCAAAGGGAACTAAGCAAACACATTGCCACCTGGGTGAAGCCAGTATGGAAACCTTTCTTCCAACTGGGGCCTCAAAGCACCTGCAAGCAGTAAGGTGACCACCTTCTTAGATATTTCCTAGTATTCTCAAGGTATGAAGTGTGGTCCATGTCTACACTTAAACTTTGTCATCAACCTATAGAGGTCATGTTGGTGAGGAAACCATCAACGAATGATAGTGTTGGTCACTTTAATTGCTTAATGATTTAAACAACCTATGCTACATAAATTGTCAACCTGTGGAAGTCTCGTTTATTTCAAAGGCAATCACACATCAGATATGCTAAATCTCAAAAGAAATGAAATGTTGTAGTAAAAATTACACTAATCACACCTTGATTAAAAAACCGAAGTTCACTTGAGTTATAGCAAAGGCAATCTTTCTATTGTAGACAATCACCAGAATAATCCTGGATTACATTAAAAAGATAACAATCTAGGAAAGGAAACCAACTGGAGAAGGAAAGACCAATTATGCTATAACAAAGAGAATGAAGACCCTATTCCCCAAGTAGGAATCTTCATGACCTATTTCTGATTACCAAGCTTTCACAAACTCATTCCTAAAGGGATTACTAATTAAAATAATCCACAATTACCTAGGAATGAATGTATGAAAATAATGCAACAAGTAACGGAAACAACAGTTTCAACAATAGATAACAGAGTTCCAACACTGTGGGAAAGCGATTTTCAGTAAAATATGTCGAAACAAGGCATAAATGAAAAGATCATTTAACAAACTACGGAAATAAATGGGTGAATCTTGTGAAGAAGGCGAAGCCCTTTCCTTCTCACAAGATTCCTAGAAGAAGGAATTAAAATGAAATGCTCGTAACAAACTTTTATTCATCTCTGTCGAAAGTACATATTACAAAGGATTCAATGCTTCCTTCTTCACGAAAAAATAAACCTCCGTAGTTCCAATTCCCCTTCATCGTCGATGTCTCCTCTTTTAAAGAGGAGACATATGTTACAATTACCATTATAGAAATCCTATTTTAAATTCAATTCGACTTTCATATTGAAATAGACCTTTCCGTTCTTCCATAGAAAAATTCGTTACAATGGTTACGATAGTATTGGCTTCAAGGTGCGCTAGTTACGGCTGCCAGTAACAACTTCCTTACTTATCTTTCCCCCGTTGTTGTCGGCTCGAAATACTTCGAAATCGCAAATCACAGGTCGTTTCAGCAACGAGATTTGTGTGTACTATCCGACTATTTCAGCAATGCGGTCTTCAAACAAACTCATGATGAATAACTTAGTCTTCAAAACGGTTTCAACAACGCGGTTCAAACAATCATGATGAATTAATCCCATAGCCTTCAAACTCGTTTCAACAACTATATATTTTCGATTAATGATTAAATATGAAAGTAATGTAAAATTGCATGTAAAACAAGTTAAACATATAGTAAAGAGAAGAATGTTAAGACACTTTTGGAAGAATGGATGAAAGCAGCAGTATAGGATTTATATATGGACCGGAAAAGAGTGGAATGATAGAAAAATGTATGGTAAAAAAGGTACATTATAGAGTCCTAACACCCCCCCCCCCAAACTAAAAAGGTCAATCCTCAAGAAAATTTAATTTGAATCAAGAGGTCCTGGATACCGAAGCTACGGTTACTTAGGCAAGAGTTATGGAAGGTATTGTCTCTGTTAAGGCTCGATCCTCGTGAATTTTGCAATTTTGCCAAGATGCTTCTTCATCCTTGTTGGCCAACCTATGATGAGCATGGTATTCCTCTGTCAGCATCCATAAATAGGAAATTGAAAGTGGTCCCTATCCACTTTTCAAAGACATTGCCGAACACATCCGATGTAATTGGGCACTCTAGAGAATGCGGTTTCCCGAGATTAGTAGGATTAAAGGATTGTAATTTCGCTTTTCCTTAGAATATTGTTGCCAAAACATATTATTTTCTCTTAAAGCAAGAGATTCTTTGTCCGAATAAAATGTTGGTAGTCTTGGAGTACCGAAGCTTGTAATCGCTGTGATGTGTTCAATTATCCTTGGCTTCTTCAAAATTGACAATATTCTTCCACAAAGATGCATGTGGTTTTCCGTTATGGCCTTATCTAGAGAAGACTTCCGTTGTCTTCGTTATGCCTGCTGGTAAGAAAAGGCACCACATGTAATCCTGGTCAGTTAGCAAGGAAAGAGGGGCCCCGATCCGAATGTCGCCAAAAAGAGGGTTAAGATTAAACCTTATGTTTTCTGTGATGGCTTCATTGTGAAGGTACAACCCACATAGTACCGATCATCGGTGGAGGCTTCTCGCAAATGCTGCCAACCGTTCATGTAAGCACCTCATGGGGTCTTCCATTTTTGATTGCTTTCAACCGAAAGTAAACAAGGCGTTCCGAGAGGAATAGAGAGTAATTTAGAGATGGTTTTCTAGTAGCCGCAATTTTTGTACCAGCTCAAACATTAGGAGCAAGCTTTGCCTTTAGTTCTTTATTCTGGCTTATGAGCCCCAGATTCCCGGAGTGTTTGCTCCAAGATCTCCCGCCTTGAATACATATTATTCCCGCTATACTAGTTTGTGCTGCCGCATGATTTTATCTCGTGAAATGGCATATTCTTTTCTTCCATTTATTCATTATTTGTCGCTCATTCCATGGTTCAATTTGTGTTCCGCATTGCAAGTGGTAAGCCGAGGTATACAAGTAGAAATAACAACAGAACTTCATATTTAACAAGCATAAAAGAGGGTCGGGGCTTGTAGGACAACTTTTTCTGAAATTTTAAAGGCCCCACCGGTTCTTGTGTACAAAGAGGGTGTTCCTTCTTTCACCTAAGATGTAGATGCTCCCGGAATTGGGACTTGAACTATCTTATATCCTCGTTACTATAATGTTTCCACATTGGCTGCACATGTATTCCCAGGATCATTTTCTCCGTATGTTTATCTGCCATGGATGCCGTATGGGCTAGGCATGTACCCTGAGCTCCCTATCATAGGCTTCTTTGCTGTCACTAATGCTTGCTTATAGGTTTCCACCTTCGATCTTAGAAACTCATTTTCCGTAAAAGGAAGCCAAAGTGACTAGGCTTTGTAGCATCGCCTTGCATTTCGTGAATTGACGTTATGTTTCTGTTCGTAATGTTCTTGTGCATACCAGAGAGTATTCTTTCAGCATGCCATCGGTTGCAAGATCCTCGGGTGTCTAGTTTTTTTGTACATCGGCATATGGTTCTTTGGTGGTGCTGCCTAGAGCCAGTTCCTTGTGGCGTGCTTACCGAATAAGGAAAGATCTTAAAGCTCAGTTCTGTAATTTCAAAGATGGTTCTTGTGTTTCAGCTACTAACCGAGTGGTTGTTCTTTGTGGACAGCTACCGACCGAGTAGTCGGTTCTTGTGTGACAACTACTTGTTCTCGTAGAAAATGATGTCACATTACCCCCGAACATCAAGTTCTTGTGTTTCGTGTTGCCACAAGGTGAGACAGTAATAATTCCTGGCCTAAGGGTGGTGATGTGGAGTTTAACAAAAATGGTTATGGACTGTGGGTAGTAGGAAATGGTTGCTACCTCGTAGACGTCCCTATTCACCTCCTAGGTAAGAAGGCAGTAAAAAGCAAGAGTTTGATTTTTCCTTTATAAGAGTGTTTTTCCGAGGAGAAGTAATAATGAGTAAAAGTGAATGCTGCTTAGTTGCAAATTTCCTTGCTTGTATTTTTGGTAGAAAAGGCGGGGATGCGCCTTTTTCCTTTCATTAACAGAGGAATATTGTGTGTCATTCCAGAGCTGGACACAATATGGATAGTAGGACGATGATTCTCGCCAAGTGGTGGGATGGACTTGAATAAGATTAGCCCAGATTATTGTTTTTGTGATGAATTATGGAGGGTCGTGATATTCTCTCAAGGCCGCCCGTGGGAACTTTCGTAACTTTCGGAGGATTTTCACAGCCTTCTGAGGAATTTCCAGCCTGTTCAAGGTCTAGTGGTGGGGGTTGTTTAGAGGAGTGGTTTTTGTTGAGCAAAACCCTCTCCGAATGGTAGAGTCGAACAAGGTGGCAGATGGGTGGGGAGAGAAAGGAGTGGGGGAATTTACCTGCTCGCGTAATGTGACATATTTCTAATACACCCAAGTAAATAATAAGGAATATTTAGCAGCCGACCATGTCGTAAAGGATTCAACAAGACAAAATCATGCCGGTAGACTACTCGGTAGACCCCTTCGACAAGTAGGCCACCACGGACCAAATCTTCGCCAAGGAGGGTGTAATGAATGAAGTCGGACACCCCGGCCTTTTGCCTCGACTTGTTCTCCCGGCGTGTTGAAAATCTTGTTGTGCAGCATCGAAATGATATGATTTCGACTAAACCATCGAGTGCCGCGACCTTGCGCATCTGAAACTTGTGCTATGCTTCTGTACCGTAGACCGGAATTCAAACCTTGGGACAAGAGAATGTTTTTCCGAAGATTTTGTGCAAATTCAAAGACCCGTTGTGGATCAAACTTTTTGGGCCTCTCGAAAATATCCGTTCGTCCGGCCGTCAAAATATTATACACCTCTCGGGTAATTCAAGCAAGAGTCATGAGCCGAGCTCATGTCGAGAAAGGTGTCCTCCCATAGTTAACCATATTCGTAAAAATGCACAATTAAAAGCCAAGCACGCACTTGAGCAATAGTAAATTTCAGAATGAGAACATGGAATAATGGCATGGAGCGAGGTACTCGGTAAATATATTTGTGAATTGCATGTTGTGAAATGATGTCATATACCTCCCGATATTCCCCCCAACTATAGCCGGAATGATAACTCTTTTAAGTGTGACTGTGGTCATAATAAACGAAATCTTCTCTTTAAACCATATTGGAACGAGACGAAAATATAAAGCTTATATACCCTGTGAAGCTATTTTTGATTTGTAGTTCAAAAAATATAGTGCTTGCTTATAATGGCTCAATAGTCATGGAAGAACTTGGGAAGTTTTTGAAACATGAGGAAGACTATATTAGAGATCCGTTTTATCATAGAGAAGATAATGAAAGGACAAATTAGTATAAGGAATAGAAGAAGTGAAAATGAAAGAATCGAGGAAGATGGTTTCTATGAGAGAAAATGCTGTATAGTCATATCTTTGGAGAAAGAAATGGTGTTTCAAAATAATGGAAAATGGATGAAATGTCACGAAAAGTGGTATTTCAACAATGGGAAAACAAGGAAAATGTTGCCGAGGAGTGGTGTTAACAATGGGAAAATGGGGAGGGCTGTTGTCACATGGTGTTTTGCTGAAGGAAAGTGGGGAAAGTATTTACCTGGTGGATGGTGTTTCAACAACGGGAAAAATAGGGAAAATGACATGAAAAGGGAAAAAAGGAATGAAGGGAATGAATGATGAAATGTCACCGGAAGATGGGTAAGTGAACTATGAATGAGTTGAAGTAGGAGCAGCCGTTCTCAAAAATGAAGCTTGATCTCGTTTGTGGTGAAATTGTCCTTCCCTGGTAAGCTCTTCCTTAATCAAGAATCTCGCAAAATAATCAATTGTAACATGCCAGGCTCCTCTTTGACAGGGATTATTAGTTTAATAAATCTAATCTAATACTAAAAATACAATGCAAAAAATTGTACTCAAAAGGAGGAGCAAAAATAAGACTCCCTAAAATAGAGATGTGGATTCTGCCATATAAGCATAAAATCTTCTTTGGAAATAGGGCTACTGCATACACGGTTTATGACCATTTACTAATAGTGGTGTTTCTTTAGAGTCATCAATTGTTAAGAGCCTTACCGTTCCATTGGGAAAACAATATCTATTTCGTAAGGTCCCAGCCATCTTGTACGTAGTTTCACTGGCACTTAAACCGAGAACTGCACAATAAGTCAATACTTTTTTTTTAATGGTTTATTTCAATAGCCTATCATGCCACTTTGTTCTTTTTTTATTGGATCATAGTTGTCCGATGAATGCATCTAATATTTTTTCATTCAATTATAGCCATTGCACCTTTAGTCACGGCATTGCTTAAATTAAAGTTAATAAAGTAAAGTGCCCAAGGTTTTAATTTCAAATTCCACAAGAGAAAACAACATTTTTACCATAAACCAATTCATAGGGAGAAAATCCCATAGTATTTCTCCAAGTAGTTCTATAAGCCCGCTTCTGGGGAGCCTTTTGAGACCAATCCTTCCAAATGCTTGTCCTTCACCGTTTTTGTTATAATGGCTTCTATTACTTGTTTGTACTCTCCACTCCCGCCATTGGCTTGGGGGTGGTATGGTGTAGTCATTCTATGATGAATGTGATATTTCCTATGTGCTTTAAGTTCATAGGAAGGAAAGGATAGGTCCTCCATATGTAACTAGCTCTCTAGGGACTTCCAAATCTAACAAATACTTTTCTCAAATAGGAAAGTTAGAACATAATCATTAGTCAAGGAGTGCTTTAGCCTCCACCCATTTAGTCATATAATCTGTGTGTATCAATATATAAACTCTTTTTCGTTGGATGGAGGATTAATGGGTCCTATAAAGTCTAAGGCCCATCTTTCAAATGGTTCAAGTATTACCTCGGGGTTTAATGGAATTTCATCTCTATGATTAGGTTATCCATTCTCCGACAACTATCATGTTCGAACATATTTCTTTGCATCCTGAAGAGGTCAACATGACCCATCCTAAAGAATTTCTATGTGTCATTCTCTTATCAGAAAAATCTTCCGCAAGGGCCATCATGACAAGCTTTTAGTATCACACACCTCATCCTCTCTAATACATCTCCGGATTTCATGATCAAGTCCCTAGAGAGAAAAGACACCTACTTTCATCTGCCTATACCGAGCACTTTGTTGAATTATTTTTCTTTTCTCTCGATGTGATGTGATGTGGTAACTTCTCGCAACCGTATAATTGGAAATGTCTCCGCATACCATGGTGAGTGAGCGTAAACTCGCAAATAAATATTCATCAAGAAAGGAATCATTCATCGGAGTATTATCATCACTTTTAACCGAGAAAGGAAATCAACAACAACATTTTCTTTACCCTACGTATCTAATTGTAATATCAAACTCTGTAATAAAAATAACCATCCGGGTGACTCGACATTTGCAGACAACATTTGTTCATTAAATACTCGATAGCCGAGTGGTCAAGATAATAAAAGTAGAGTAGCCGTAATGTAATGTCAAAATTTATTAATAGCATAAATTACCTGCTAAAATCTTTTCATCTCGATAGTTGTTTCAAGAGAGTCATATTCTTACTAATAAAGTAGCAGATGGCATAAGGAATATGGTTTTCCCTCTTGTCCCAAGATAGCTCCAACTTAAGATCAAGCATCATAAGATATATAAAAGGGAAGTGTCCAACTGTGTCCTTTCAAATAGGAGCCGTGGATAACTAATGCTTGAGTTCTACAAAGGCCTCCTAACAAAGATTAGTCCACTTGAATTCAGAATTTTTCATAAGTAACACAAACAAAGGAGAGGCTATTTTGGAATTTTTAATAAATCTCCGTAATATCCTATGTCCTAAGAAACTTTCACATCCGTTTGTGTTTTAGGAATAGGGTTGCTCGGGATGACTTCTATTTTGGATGGGTCCAATTCTTTTAATTCCTTGAGATGAAATAAAATGTCCAAGAACTACTCCTTCACTCATCATCATATGACATTTTTCAAAGTTGCTTAAGGAGAGGTGAGAGCTTTGTATACATCGTTTAAGTACTTTCTCAAGGTTCTATAATGCATCTTCAAAAGGCACACCATAAGGGGTAAAGTCATCCATAAATATTTCCATAAAGTTACGCTGGTTATATCATAAAAGATTCATAACCATCTTTATGTTGTTACAGCATTACATATTCCAAATGGGAGAACTCTATAGGCAAAAGTTCCCCAAGGACTAGTAAAAGTGGTCTTATCTTGGTCTTGGGGGTGCAATTATGATTTGGTTATACCCACTAAACCCATCTAAAAAGGAGAAGAATTTCTTCCCCCGACAAAATATCCAACACTCGATCAATGAACTAGTAGGGAAGGAAAGTGATCCTTTTGAGTGGATTTACTTAAGGATCTATAATTGCACACACTCATTTCCCATTTTTCTTTAGAATTATTACCAATGGGTAAACCCATTCACCGTCGTAGATAAGATATATAAACCCCCGCATTAAGCAATTTTTGAAGTTCCTCTTTGAAAATTTCTCTTAAGTTAGGGTTCATTCGATGTTGGGGTCGATGCATCGGTCGACAAACTTCCTCGATATAGATACGGTGAGTGCATACCGAGGGAGAGATTCTCTGCGGTATGTATAGTCCCATGCGACAGCGTTTCCTGTTTTTCAAGCGAGACCTTCATTAATTGTCATTTTCAAGAATCGTCGTGTCGAGATTTATGTTCGTGTTGTTTTACCAAAGTTCGATTTCTTACCGTTATACTTTTTTAGAAGAGATAAAAGGATGTTTTGATAGATCTTCTGCATTTGAATTTTTCCCCCGGGTATATGATTTCGGGTATGTGTACCCAATCGATTATGTTTATGGAATCACCGAGGAGGGTTCACAACAAATTATTATTTTACTCATCCTCAAAGGGTATCTTAAGGCTTAAAGCTTGTCCGATAGGGTCAAAGTAGGTTGAATAGCATGATCATCATAGTCCATCCATACGTAATTATCATTAATCGTGGGTGTAGCGTGAGGGTAAAGAGTAAGTCGCTTAGTTTCATATCCATTGGAAATTATCATTGAACCGTATCTCAGCTGATAAAGGCTATCAATCAGAGCAATCAGGAAGCCCCTTAATTAAAGATGTCCCCCTGAAAACTTTTTTTAGTCCGTAACACCACAAAGCGACTGGTAAGTCCAGACTCAACTAAGATGACTAGGTCTTCAATAACTCCTTCGTTCGATTGTAGAGCGGTCAGCTAACTCTATGATTGGTATCTTCATTTCTTTAGCTATATTAATTGTGAAGTTTCAAGAGTCATAATGCTCTATAGCAGCACCTAAATCTACCGTAACTTGAGGGATTATTGCTTTACCGATTTGACCGGCTGCGCGTAGGATGGCCGGGGTCACCATTAACTGAGAGCTACTAGAGACACGTGTATAGATCACCCATGATGACCGTAAGGGGATCTTTAGCTTTCCCATCGGTTTCTTAACACAAATATCTCTCATCGTTCGGCATAAATTGAACACATCTCTCTGAAAGGAGAAAAGGGACCTTACCATGCTTAGCCCCCGTAATTCCCAGAAGATTAAAATAGTGGCCTGTGCGTTCTAGTTAAACCAAACGCTCAGTGAATGGTGGTTTCCATTGCTTCAACAATTCTTGATAGGAGGGCGGTTGTACCTTCTTATGTGAACCAAGTTTTTCAATTTTCACGACCAGTGTTGAGGTAACATCATCAATAATGGGTTCAATTATTTTCCTAGATCGTAAATGAATGTCATTACACGTGCCAGTAAGTCACACAAGCATAGCCGGTTCTCAATATCAATAACTTGCACAAACTTTTATTATTGGGGTTAGGATTTGGTTGCACAAAGGTTAGGTCTAATCATTTGATTATTCGGTGGAGCACCTGATGGTAGATAAAGTGGTTGGGTTTAAAATTGAGGAAATTGATTCTAAAAGGGAGTCGTTGACCTCTCCAATTCGAATTCCACCGGTTAAAGTAAGATTGTTGTCAGGAGGCCAGGAGTCCACACTGCGGTGATCTACAAAGGGAGGGTTTGCTTGTTGCATGGGTGGGTAATTCATTTGATTGAAGGGCGGGTATTTCATTTTAAGTTAAAGGGAGGGTAATTTTCGACTAAAAGAAGGATACTTGTTCCAATGATTAGAAGATGTAAATGGCATATTAGAGTTCATACCTTGTCCTCGTGGTTGCCATTGCTTCTCAGCCACAGAGCAGATTGCTTTAGCTTCTTCTCGTTGGGAAAATACCGAGAGGGGGGGGGTGAACGCATTTACAAAAGATATTCAACGTCCTTTATTTTTCTACTTCAAAAACCCATACGCTACTTTCCCCGAAACATACTAGCGTATATATGCGGATACCAGTCGTATTAAAATCGTATACTCGTAGAACTAATTATGTCATTAATTCTTCACTAAATCATTCTCTCATTTATTCATCGTATATTCAATAAACAAGAAACAGTAAAGAAGACTAGAAATAAACCATCACACAAGCAATACATGAACACCGTACTTAGGTGGAAACCCAAGTCGGGAGAAAACCACCGTCATAGCTAAGCTCACCTTCAATATTTATTATAGAGAAAACATCTTACAACATATGTTGTGTCAAGCGCAGATTTCGACCTCAAACACTGCAGCACCCACCCTCGCGCTCGCTATCAGCCTCTCCCCGGAAGGAGCTCCAACCCCCGACTCGTTTACCACCTTCTCCCCGGAAGGGAGCTACGACCCCCCCGATCTCGCTACCAGCCTCACCTCGGAAGGGAGCTACAACCCCCCGACCGAAGGCTGCGAACCCTCAAGACCTCTATGGACCACGTTTCATCAATTTTCACACCGGGATCTGAACAACTTCAATAATACCACCGTTAAAATACATTTCATCATATTTTCAAACTCCGGACCCTTTCCATACTTTTAAGCACAAACATACATCACCAATAAATATACTTATCAACGCGTATCGTATAGCAAACACACAGAACAAACCGTATATTTCACCTTTCGTTCAAAGTAACCCTAGTTTGCATACGCTTTCCTCATCGATGTCGCGTATATACGCTCGCTTCCGTCCGTCGTACCGCCGTATACATCCGTGTATATTTCATTGCGCATACGCACTTTATCTTCCGCGGGCCGCGCAGGAGTATGCTTTCCTTGCGGCGAAGCAGCGTAGGATTTCAACTTGCCATAGAGCAAGATAATTTTGGATCGTACGTTCGGGGCCCGTATTTGCCCTTTTACTTTATAGATGTTCGCTCTCATTCGTATCTAAGTCTTCCATAATCGCATCTAGTAGATATAAGTGCATTTCATCTAGATCCACTTCTTCATCATTGGCATCATACATTCGCATTTATCATTCAAGTGTAACCCTTTCCATTCGTATCTACTTCGCAGAGAAGTATTCATTCAAGCTCTCGTACATCTTGCACCCACACTTTATGTTTGCATAATGAATTTCATCTCTTTATAGTAGTTTATCCTTTTTGAATACTTATTTCTCCCTTTTTTCTTACCATGAGCCAAAACAACATTACTCTATATTCCTGGACGGGGTCAATTAGGCGGATCATTACCCAATACCATGGGTCAATTTACCCTTGGTTTTGCACTTTTTGAGCGCTTTAGCCCATACGCGACTTGTAACGTTCCTTTCCGCGTGCATACGCGACTTCCCCTAGGCCAATCCGCGTATACCAAGAGACATGCTCCTTTTCATCATTCTCTGAGTACATTCTGAAATCCTTTCTTCATTGCCTTCTGTAAATACTGTAGATACATCAGATTTCCTTCATCAAGGACATATTCTATCAAACACAACTTCATCAAGTAAGTTGTCAACATCTTCATCAAGTGGGTTTCCTTTCAAGTACAACACTCAACATCATATCATCCACAATCATCATATCACTTCAGATTTACATAATTTAACAAGTCCATCAAGTCAAGCATAACTTCATCAGGTGGAGTGCCATCAAGGACAATACATGTCAACAGTCGCACGTCTTCATCTTCATTCAGTGGGTTGCCATCAAGGACAACACTCTGCATCATATTTCCAACAATCTCCCCCTTTGGACTTGATGGCAACCACGATGGTGTTTGGTTACCACAGCTGATAGATACCATGTCACTCTCCCAAATATGTCACATCATTACCTTCTCTTTATTCAAACACCATGTCACTCTCCCCCTTTGACATCAAGGGCAAAGGGCGGATCAAAAACCAACATTCTCCCCCTTTTCTCCTCATGTGGAAGAAACATTCTGCAGATCTGATATGTGCTGAAGTGGCCAAGCTCCCCCTGAGTTCATGCTGAATCGTCAAACATATTTGTCAATGACTCTATGAACTTCCTATCACCAAAGACTCATACTTACATCAATTATCCATCCAAGTGGATTTACATATGAGACTCAACTACCCAACCAAGTGGGTTTACAAATTTGACTCAGCTACCCAACCAAGTGGGTTTACAAAATTGACAAGTCCTTACATGACTGAATATTTACAATTTTACAACATGAGTCTCAACAAGACCTTTTCAACAAATTACAAAGATGACCAATTAATACCAACACCAGAAAGTCCTCAAGAAAGAGAACATATTTCAGAACCATCATAATGCCAACACTGCATTATACTCAGCAAAGCTAATGCTCCCCCTGAATCTGTGCAACCAAGAAATCTTTCCAAATGACTAAGGCTCCCCCTTAGTTTGTGCATCCTGAAAACTTCCACCATCAAATCATCAAGGCATCTTCATCAAAACATTAGAAACAGAATTATGAGAACTGGAACACCACCAGAGATACCAAACAGTATCAGAGATACCAAACAGCACTGCAGCTGTGCTGAAGAATGCTGAACCAACCAAAAATTGCCAGCAACCAACCATACGCGGTTTTATGTGCAGGAACTCGCGTACATACGCGACTGTGTTTCAGGAAACCCGCGTATCCCAAGCCATCTTCTAAAAATTATGCAGATTTTTTCTTTTGACTGGCAGAGACCACTCCCAGCTTCTGTCTTAGATGCTCGAACGCTTCCTTGGGCAGAGGTTTGGTAAAGATATCAGCAGCTTGTTCTTTGGAGGTAACATATTCCAACTTCACCTTTTGTTCAAGCACTTGTTCACGTAAGAAATGATACTTGATGGGAATGTGCTTGGTCTTTGAATGCATAACAGGATTCTTTGAGATACTGATCTTGTATTATCACACATAATGGAGATAGGAGTTGCACATTTGATTTGAAAATCTTGCAAGGTTTGCATCATCCATAGGAGTTGAGTGCAACAAGATGCAGCAGCTACATACTCTGCTTCAGCTGTTGATAAGGCAATAGAATTTTGCTTCTTGCTGAACCAAGATACTAACCGGGGCCCCATGTAAAACGCACCACCACTAGTGCTTTTTCGATCATCAACACTTCCAGCCCAATCTGCATCAGTGTAAGCATGAAGAGTAAGATTAGCATCCTTCGGATACCATAAACCAAAGTCTTGAGTTCCTTGTAGATATTTGAATATCCTTTTGACGGCCTGAAGGTGAGACTCTTTTGGATTAGCTTGGAATCGTCCAACAATCCCAACAGCATGCATAATGTTTGGTCTGGTCCCAGTGAGATAAAGTAGACTTCCAATCAT
Organism: Pinus albicaulis; assembly: GCA_034641835.2. Classification (NCBI taxonomy): domain Eukaryota; kingdom Viridiplantae; phylum Streptophyta; class Pinopsida; order Pinales; family Pinaceae; genus Pinus; species Pinus albicaulis. The sequence goes on from CM076571.1 coordinate 647,322,674, forward strand.
CGATCTGTATTCTGGTTGATTCACAGAGGGAGAATCATCATTAGAACTGAGACTGCATCCGGTTATCATTGGTGTACTTACAGGTTTGCATTCTTCCATGCCATACTTCTTCAGAATTTGCTTAAGATATTTTGCTTGTGATAGAAATATACCATCCGCAGATTGATGCACTTGCAAGCCAAGAAAGAATGTTAGTTCCCCAAGTAAAGACATTTCAAATTCTTGCTGCATGACAGAAGCAAATTTTTGACTCATAGATTCATCGTTACTCCCAAAAATGATATCATCAACATATACAACTACAATCAATAGTTTATTATTTTCAACTTTTGTGTATAAGTTGCTATCAGCAGACCCCTTTGAAAATCCTTGTTGATGAAGATATTTGTCAAGACGATAATACCAAGCCCTTGGAGCTTGTTTGAGTCCATACATAGCCTTTTTAAGTCTACAAACAAGATTTGCATCATTTCCCAAAATGAATCCTTCCGGTTGTTCTATATATACTTCTTCTTCTAGATCACCATTAAGAAAAGCAGACTTAACATCCATTTGATAAACTTTGATTTGTTGATAGCTTGAGAAAGCAAGAAACATTCTTATGGCTTCAAGTCTAGCTACAGGAGCAAACGTTTCTTCAAAGTCTATACCTTCTTGTTGAGTATACCCTTTGCAAACCAGCCTAGCTTTGTTTCTTACAACATCCCCATTCTCATTTAACTTGTTCTTGAAAATCCATTTAGTTCCAATGACATTTTTATCATGTGGTCTTGGTACCAAATCCCAAGTGTCATTCTTTTCAATTTGCTCAATTTCTTCATCCATGGCATTATTCCAACATTCATATTTGCTAGCTTCATTGACATTGTGTGGTTCAATTGTGGATAGAAGTGCCAAATTACTAGAAGATCCCGCAAGAGTTATCCTTGTTCGTACACCTGATTCCTTGTCTCCCAAAATTTGAGATTCAGGATGATTCTTTTGAACATATCTGGATGGAGCTTTTTCAGATAGATCATTTTCAGGTTCTTCATTGGATTCACTGCCTATATCATTTCCATCTGATGTAGATGGCCATATATCGCTATCATCTTCTTTTATTGGTTGTTTTTCTTCTTTAGGAGCTGCAGGAGACTCATCAATAACAACATCAATACATTCAACAACCTTTTGAAGCCTCTTATTGTAACATGAGAATGCTTTGCTTGAAGATGAGTAACCAAGAAGTATCCCTTCATCTGATCTAGGTTCAAACTTGCCAAGCTTTTCATCATTATTTTTGATAAAGCATCTACTTCCAAAAACTTTAAAATGCTTTACAGTGGGAGACTTACCATACCAGAGTTCATATGGAGTTTTGTCACTATTTACCCGAACATGAGCTTTGTTGAGAATGTTAACTGCTGTACGTGCTGCTTCACTCCAGAACATGTCATGAACATTAGAGTCAGCCATCATAGCTCTAGCCATTTGAACAATTGTTCTATTCATTCTTTCTGCTACACCATTTTGTTGTGGAGTGCCTGCTACAGAGAATTGTCTTTTAATGCCATGTTGTTCACAAAATTCAAAGAATTCATTTGATGAATATTCTCCACCACGATCATATCTAAGACACTTGATTTTTGAATCCAATTCATTTTCTACCAGGGCTTTGTAATTCTGAAATTTTCCAAAAGCTTCATCTTTGTGTTTAATAAATGCGATCTCACACATTCTGGAGTAGTCATCGATAAATAGGATATAGTATTCTTCCCCACGTACTGACCTTTTCCTCATAGGTCCACAGATGTCAGTATGAATGAGTTCAAGAGGCTTACTTGATGAACCTTCTTTGGCATTAAATCGGACTCTGGTCTGCTTACCAAATTGACAAGATTTGCATATGGTACTCTCTGGAAGATTGATCTTGGGAAGATCACGAACAGCTTGAAGTTTGCTTGCTTTCTTGATTTGAGAGAAACTCAGATGTCCCAGTCTTCGATGCCATAGCCAATTTTCTGAAGATTTGCTTAAGTAACATTGTTCTATGCCGTTGAGTACATACAGGTTGCTTGGATTTCTTTTTCCTTTTATAATGATTTTACCCGTATCAAGATCACGAACCACACATTCTTTGGAACTGAAGACCACTTCTGCTCCTTGATCACACATTTGACTAACACTCAATAGGTTATGCCTTAATCCATCCACATACATGACATCTTTAGCCTTCACCTTTTCTTTTAGAAATACTGACCCTTTTCCATTAATAACAGCAGGAGTATCATTTCCAAAAGTAACTTTCTTTTCCTTCTCTAGAGCATTATAAGTATGCAGTTTGCTTTTGTCACCTGTCATGTGTCTTGAACACCCGCTATCAATGTACCATTGATTCTCTTCACCCTCTGCAAATAACACTATCCCACAATTTTCAACCGGTATTTCTTTCTCTTTCCATACTTTAGAGCTTGAGGGAACATGTTCTTTTGGCTGGACCTTGCTCCTGCATTCAGATTCTTCATGACCAAAGTTATTGCAATAAGTACATTCAACTTCATTTTGAAGAGGAGAGAAGTTGTTATAGGTGTCCTTCTTTGGTTCGACATTCATCCTTATCTTTCTTGCTTCTCTTGTCATGATGGTTTTATGAGCAACACATTGAACAACTTTATGACCAAAATTGTGACATGAGAAACATTGTCCATTGAAGTAGAAATTTCTGTGATCATGAAATCTTCTATTTGAATTTACCTGTTGGTTGTAGCCATTTTGAAAGATCTCCCTGTTAGTGTTTCTTGAATTGAGGCGATCATGCTTTATTTGTAAAGATCCTTTGTTCCCCTGCTGAGTGGCTAAATGTAGAGAACCAGTTGTGGCTGCTTTTAGAGAATTTGATGCTGATGTCTGGGAAGATTCCCCAGTGTATCCAAGACCTGTTTTTATAAGAGGAGACCGTTGTACCTTGATAATCTCATCTAAGGTTTCTGAACTTTTAGCAAATCTGAGATTGAGAGAATTCACTTTCTCATTATCCTTCCTTAGACTTACTACTTCACATTCTAATTCCTCCATGCATTTTTCTCTTGCTTCATGCTGATTTTTAAGAGTCTCTATGATTATGTTCTTTTCTTCTAGGCTTACTTTGAGTTGAATGTTTTCTTCAAGAAGATTATTGTCTTCTAGAGAATCCATAAAAATACCCTTTTCTTCTCCAAATTCTTGTTCACATCCTTTCAAGAATGCCCATAGTTTTGTACCAAGATTTAGCAGATCCGCTTTTGTTGGTACCTTCCAGAATATCAGATTGCTTCCATTGAATAGAGGTGGATTTATAGACATCACTCCTTCTTGACTTCCCATTGCGACGGATCTCCTTCAAGCGATCAAGCTTCTGCAGAAGGACCACGCTCTGATACCAATTGTTGGGAAAAATACTGAGAGGGGGGGGGTGAATCAGTATTTACTGCATATTCAAACTTTTTACCTTTTCATTCCTTTAAAACCCATACGCTACTTGTCTGAAGCCAACTAGCGTATATACGCGGATATCCTTCATAAAACTTGCGTATACACAGAGATCTAATTATGCCATTAGTTCTTCACTTATATATTTCATCATTCATTCATTAGATGTTCTATAAACAGTAAGCATGTGCAGTAAGAACAGAATAAACCATCACACAAAGCATCACACATGAACACCAGGATTTTTAGGTGGAAACCCAAATCGGGAGAAAACCACCGCTGCAGTTGCTCAGCCTTCAACATTTTATTATAGAGAAAACATCTTACAACATATGTGCTGGCGCAGACTTGACCAGCACGCAGGCACCCACCTGCGCTCGTTTACCAGCCTCTCCTGGAAGGGAGCTACGACCCCCTGACTCGTTTACTCAAATTTCCGGAAGGGAGCGCCGCCACCCCCTAGTCTCGTTTTCATCAGCCTCAATTCCCACCTGGAAGGGAGCAACCACCCCCTGACTGAAGGCTACAACCCTCAGCACCTCTATGGACCACGTTTCATCAATTTTCACACTGGATCCAAAGCTTCCTTTAGGACATCACTTGCAGGCCACATTTCATCATATTTTCAGACTGGACCCTTTTCATACTTTTAAGCACAAACATACATCACCAACAGCTACTTATCAACACAGATCAGATAGCAGAAACACAGCAGAATAGATCAGATATTTCATACCCCTTGCTTCAGCAAACCCTAGTTTGCATACGCGCTTTCCATTCACTTATGTCGCGTATATACGCGCTTCCGTTCACACATACCAGCGTATACCTCTATGTATATTTCATTGCGCATACGCGCTTTCTCTTCAGCAAAGCTGCATATATACGCGCTTCCTCTGCGGCGAAGTAGCGTATAGATCTTCAATCATTGTAGAGCTGCATTCATCTTCAGATCAAACATTCAGTTCAGATTCAACCCTTTACTTCAGACAGATGTTCGCCTCATCACAGATCCAAGCCTTCCATAAACAGATCTAGCAAATACAAGTACAATATAGATCTAGATCCCCTTCTTCATCACTGGTGCATCATTCATTCAGATTTATCATTTAAGTGTAGCCCTTTCCATTCAGATCTACTTCCGAGAGAAGTATTCATTCAAGCTCAGACATCTTGCACCCACACTCATCATTTGCATAATGAATTTCATCTCTTTATATAGGTTTATCCTTTTTCAATACCATGAGCCCCTTTTTCAATACCATGAGCCAAAACAATACCATGAGCCCAAAACTAATTGACGGATCAATTAGGCGTATCATTACCCAATACCATGGGTCAATTTACCCTTGGTTTTGCACTTTTGAGCGCTTTAGGCCCATACGCGACTCGTAACGTTCCTTTCCGCGTGCATACGCGATTTCCCCTAGGCCAATCCGCGTATACCAAGAGACATACTCTTTTTCATCATACTTTGAGTACATTCTGAATTCCTTTCTTCATTTCCTTTTGTTCACACGGTAGATACATCATATTTTCTTCATCAGGAGCATATTCTCTTAAGCACAACTTCATCAAGTAAGTTGTCATCATCTTCATCAAGAGGGTTTCCTTTCAAGTACAACACTCAACATCATATCATCAACAAACATTATATCACATCAGATTTACATCATTTACTAAGTCCATCAAGTCAAGCATAACTTCATCAGGTGGATTGCCATCAAGGACAACACATGTCAATAGTCGCATGGCTTTATCTTCATTCAATGGGTTGCCATCAAGGACAACACTGTGATCATATTTCCAACACATGGAACAACCCCCTGGCTTTATCCAAAATGACTCTAGCCTTGTTTGTCACCTTAGGAAGTCTCTCTATGGTCTCAAACAAGCTCCTTGGGCTTGGTATGCCAAAATGGATAGATTTCTTTTAGATAATGGTTTTTCTAGGTGTCATTCTGACAACACTGTCTACACCAAGAAACTGGGTAAGTCCTTCACCGTCCTTGTTCTTTATGTTGATGATCTTATCCTCACTGGTAGTGATCCAAACCATATAAACCATGTGAAGTCTAGCCTCAAAAAGAAGTTTGAAATGACAGACTTAGGACACTTGCATTATTTCCTTGGTCTTCAAGTCTTGCAATCCAAGGAAGGCATTACCCTCTCTCAATCCAAGTATGCCTGTGATCTTCTACACCACTTTCACATGGAAGACTGTAAGCCTGCCCCTTCTCCCTTTCAGTCTAGAGTCAAGTTTTCAGTCAATTGTACTACCCCTGAACTTGATGCTACCTTATACCGTCAACTTGTTGGTAAACTTTTGTATCTAACCCATACTCGTCCTGACCTTTCCTTTGTCGTTGGTCTTGTCGCTCGGTTTATGCACCAACCTCATGAAAGTCACTGGAAAGCAGCTAAAAGAATACTTCGATATATTCGAGGTACAATTCAGTTCGGGATTCATTACAGTGCAGGAGCATCTCCATTGTTGATTGGTTTCACTGATTCTGATTGGGCTGGTGACCCTGATGATCGAAAGTCTACTGTAGGATATGTATTCACTCTTGGTTCAGGACCTATTACATGGTCTTGTAAGAAACAAAGTGCCATCTCTCTTTCTTCAGCAGAAGCAGAGTATCGTGGTGCAGTTGAAGCCAGCAAGGAAGCCATGTGGCTTCGTCAGATCCTGTCTGAATTTGGTCTTCATCAACAACATCCAACTACACTTTGGTGTGATAATCAGAGTGCCATTCAGCTATGTAAAGATCCAATTCAGCATCAACGTATGAAACACATTGAACTCCACATACACTTCATCAGAAAGCTCATTCATGATCGTGTTCTTGAAGTGCAGTATTGTCCAACCAATGATCAAGTAGCCGATATCTTTACAAAGGCTCTCACAGAAGCGAAGTTTACCAAACTTCAATCCATGCTTGGAGTTTAGGAAAGTTGTCATTAAGGGGGGATAGGCTCTAATGCCTCCTTCCTTCTCCTATTGTGTCACTTTTTTAAATCCTTCAATCCTATCCCAATTTGTTCTTAAGGGGGGATGTTAGGATATTTCGACACATAGGAAATAGGCTCCTTTTGTGTCACCTTTCTAAATCCTTCAATCCTATCCCAAGTTGTTCTTAAGGGAGGATGTTAGGATATTCCGACACATAGGAAATAGTTAAGAATAACTTAGTCTAGTGTAGAGTTAGGTAAAGTGTGTTTCTTTACCATGTACATTTGTAACTTATAATCCTACGGTCACGATTTGTAGTGATTCGACGGTTATCTCTCACCTCGGTATTAACGACACTTGATCCGTGGCTTAACACTCGATTGGTCCATGATCTCTATTTAAAGAGCATGGAGGGTCATTTGTTCGGTAACCGTTTATGAGAGAAACATATGTAACTTTTCTTTTTATATTAATAAATTGCCTAAAGTGGCCGCGTTGGCTCAGGCCGTGGACTGTTTCCCTTTTTGAGGGTTTTAACCACGTGATTATACCGGTGTACTGATTTGTGATCTGTTTGTGAGCGGTGACCTTTGGTTCTTGATCTACGGAACTTACCCTGTAAATTCCTACAGGCATGGATTAGTGCTGCTACTGCTGAAAATGAGGCCATGTATTTCCTTAGGTATTGTGTTTCCCCAAAACAATTCTTGACTTTGGTAGGCACCGATTACTTCATGATGGCCTCCTTCTTAACAAGACTTATCTTCAAATCTCCTCCACCAATAACATATCTTAGATACACCAAACACTGTTGTGAAAACTCACATTTCTTGAGTTTTTCTAGCAGGTGGTGCTTCTTTAATGTATCTAACACCTACATCAAATGTGAAATGTGCTCCTCCCATGTACCACTGTACACCAATATATCATCCAAATATACAGTAAAAAATGAATTTCTAAAATATTGTAGTATGCCATTCTGAACCTTATGAATGTATCTAGTTGATTGCATATACAAAATGAAATGACTAACCACTCATAAAAACCTTGTTTTCTTATGAATATAGTTTTCCATGGATTTTATTTTATGACATAAACCTAGTGATACCTTGATTTTGAGTCCATCTTTGTGAAGTAGTTTTCTTCTTGTAACTGCTCCAATATATCATCTATTATTAGTAGGGGGTACCTTTTCTTGAGTGTTATTTTGTTCAATTTCCTATCATCAATGCACATTCACCAAGCTCATCCTTCTTAGGCACATTTATGAGGGGTCACCCACATGGTGAGGTACTTACTCAATAACACCCTACTCTTGTTGGAATTAAATAATTACTCAGGGGGTGGGGTGGAGTTGAATCAATAATTGGTGCTAATTTAAAATTTTGCATCCAATTCTTATTTTCTCTTTTCATTCAACATTCATTCATGTGAGAATTCATAACTAGATACATAAGTAGAATAGTGAATCATTCACACACATACACACACCATCAATATGAGCATCATACACACATGAACATAGGGATTTAACGTGGAAACCAAAAAGGGAAAACCACCAATATATTTTCTATTGTTATTTGTGAGAACCCACTCATAGGAGGCCCTAACCCCCTTCAAAAATACTAAGCCACAATTTCCTAGAGACAACAACCTCTTATAATTAATTATGCAGGCGACAACCTGCTTCAACCAACTGTCCTATTTCTCATACAATTTTTAAACTGAGTAATAGAGACCTACTTCTATTACATAAAAAACATTAATAAATTGGTCTGCTATCTCTTACAACTCCTTCCTCTCTGCTCTATAAGCACACTCTCTGCTTCCCTCTTCTCAACACCTTTATCTCTGCTTCACACTCCAAAATTCACACACTAATCACCTACTCACTCAACACACAATAACACTGCCCAATGTTGCACCAATGAAATCCTCAATTTTGTTCTTCTGTTACATAGAGAACAATGCAAGCTATGCTATGTCATCATTTAATTCATATGTCCTGTAGTGTGGGTTACCATTCTTCAATTACGAACATGAGTGTGGGATAAATTTACTTGAGACATGATAACTTGTTCATTTTCATAACTACATTGCTTGTTGGGCACAAACAACTGATATGTGTCGACAACCTGAGTATCGGTTGAATTTACTCAACGACCATACATAGTCATGGTCTCCATTGCAGCTTTGTCAGGCTCTCTAAATATGATTGCACACTATTAGAGATTTTAATTACACTACATGGTTCTCCTTTCTCATTTAGCGAACTGATGCATAAATGCTATGATCAATATGGAATTCATTACTATGGTCAATGCTCTATTAATTACCTGATCATTGTGGTCCTCACTACCTTGAATAAACGATCTCTACAATCAGTATTGACTCCAAAAATTCCTTTTTTGCATTTCTTTAAAACTTGGTAAAGTCATCAAATGTTGCTGACCTATTCAAACCTTCTCCTCCAATTTGTAGTGAACTCCCAAATATGGCGTAAGTGCTAAGGATAACACATAGTGCTAAAGAGTTTTCAACCTGTTCATGTCATTTAAAGTCATGTCACTTAATTTTTTAGCCTCATCCCACAATGATTTTGTATATAGACCGAAGGCATAAACCCTTATGCCCAATATGTTTTCTCATTATAAATAACCCTTAGGCCATTGGTTGCACTAACATGCGAAACTAGTGCAAAAATGGATTTTTGGTGCCCCTTTGTGCTATAGCCTTGAGGGCTTAATAAACATGCACTATCCTTCCATTCTCATGGTCACATAATGTGAAAAAAACCAAATCCAAATGATTTAACTTTGTCCCCAACCTTTTTCATAATATGAATCCTTTGAGATTCACCTGAGGACAATCCTCCAGGGTGAAATGTACTGTGGGGCTGCACTACACCCAACTCGGGTGATTACGTGTATGCCATAGTGTTCCAATACTTCATCACCCTTGAAATTTACTTATGCGATATGACGAAAAAATCCCTAGGATATACCTTCTAGGGTGATGTGGCCTGATGGTGTTCTTTATCTTAACTCATGCCAATGATAACCACTCGAGATTTCATGGCATTTCCACTTCCTACTGATAGGCCCTGCACTATCTATGCCACCATGTATCGATTCCTAGTAATCTCAGTCTTTCGCATAAGATATGTAGACAAAAATCTTGGGGATTATCTTATGAGATGATGTGTCCTAGTGGGACCCACTCAGTGCACTTATTCCAGTAGAAGGACTTTCCGGGGTTATGTGCCTTGCCACTTCACAACTGGACTAGTGTTGTCATGTCTCAAATTATTTTCATCCTATATCCATCGTTCTTCCATTTCCTTTGGCCCTTCTAGGGTCAGTTTGATAGGATTATGTGTCAAGTGGGATCTCCTATGTAGAACTTTCTCCATTCGTCGCTGCGTACAGCTCACCCTAACGTCTCATCATCCTGGTACTAAACCCTTATGAAAAATTTGTAGCCTCTGGGGTATACCTGTGAAGATTATAAGGATGTGGGGACCCTTCGCTACTGCCGTGCACTAATAAAATCCCACTTTTCCTATAGTACCTTTGTGCCATCTCAATCTGATGCCTTGTCATCTCGACACTTTAACCTTGTGCTAGACTTGTAACTTCAGGGGAAGAACTCTTGGGATTACATGTCCCAAGAGAGAGCCACGTTGTACCTCATTAGCTTAAAAATGACCAATTCCACTATGCCACTTGTACCTCCTACACCACATGCATGCTGAGAGTGCCACGAGACCCATGGCCAAGTCACAAGTTTGACTTTTGGCATGCTAACTTTGACCAACCATAAATTTTGATCATGTAGTCCTTTTTGGACTTAAACATACCGTTCGAAAGATATTTTCGAGAAATTTCCAAATATACGATGTCTAGGAGCATCTGAGCTGATATATTGGGGCAAACATTCCTTCAAATATTGGAACTCCCAACCACCATATTTATAAAATTTTATAGCCGCTTCACTTACCTTGTTATTATGATGGCTCTCTACTAAAGACTGCAATAACCATAGGATTCATTTCCAACCATGCATCTTCCATCCTTTCCCATTTGACATCAATGCCAACATTATGCTAAAAAATCTACCCATTTGGTATTGATGACAATAGTCGAGACTCCCCATGAAACCAAGCTAGGTTATCTCCATCTCTACACTCTCCCTGACCTCAATAACCATTCCACTCAACAACAGCTTCTCCCCCTTTGAAATCAATGGAAAATGATGCATCCAATCAAGGAATATCCCCTTGAAAGTTTGAAGCCTACCTTTTAAATGATCCAAAAAGCTAAGTAGCTGCCAATACTATTTCACATGGAGTTATTTGGTTGGAAGAGAGACAAAGCCTATTTTTTGTTTGAGATACTCAAAGGGTTCTCATGCTAGTGGCTTTATGGATATTTCTACAAGATTATCTTTATGTTCTCTTAATAAATTGAACTTAATTGGAATATGTTTGGTCTTTGAATGCATGGCATGATTTTTAGAGATGTTGATAGCACCGAATAATTCAAATATACCTTGAGGTATTTTAAGGTATGATTCATCCAAAGGATTTGTGTGCAACAGGTGGCCGCAATAATGTACTTTTCTTTAGAGATTGATAATGAGATTGAGTCTTTTTTTGTTATTGAACCAAGACATTGGATAATCTTCCAAAAATTAGGTTGCTCCATAGGTGATTTTATTTTCATGAAGGCTACCTACCCAATCAACATTAGTATAAGATTTTAGTCTCTACTTTTGGCATACCATAACCCATAGTTTGTTGTGCCTTGCAAGTATTTTAAAATCCTTTTTATATCAATGACATGGATTTATTGAGGGCATGCTTAAAATCTGACCATTAGACCCACTTCTTGTATGATGTCTAGTCTTGAGGTTGTGAGGCACAACAAGCTTCCAATCATTGATCTGTATATTTTCTAATTTAGTGGAGGAGTTTCATCCTCTTTACAAAAATCACAACCAATAACCATGGGGATACTAACTATCTTACATTACTTCATCCCAAATTTCTTCAATGTTTCTTTTAAATATTTGGATTGAGAGATGAAGATGACATTTTTAGATTGAGTTGTTTACAACCAAAGGAAGAAAGGTAACTCTCATATCATATCCATCTCAAATTATTTCTACATTGACTCAAGAATCTGGTGTACCATCTGCTCCAAATCGCTGCCAAAGATAATATCATCTACATAGACTACCAAAACCAACAAATGATCATTGTCAAATTTAATATACAAGTTACTATCTACGATCCCTCTTTTGAATCCTTGTTGCTGAAGATGTTTGTCCAATCTGACATACCAAGTTCTAGGGGCTTGTTTAAACCCATACAAATCCTTTTTTAGTCTACACACATAATCTTTGATTTATGATAGTACAAACCCTTATGGCTTCTTAATATATACTTCCTCTTCCATATCTCCATTGAGAAAGGTTGATTTCACATCCAATTGATATACTTTGATATTCTTATGATTGGAAAAAGCAAGAAACATTATGATGGCTTAAAATCTTGCTACAGGTGCAAATGTCTCTTGAAAATATATCCCTTCTATCTAAGAATACCCTTTGAAAACCCATATTTATTTGTTCCACAACCAGGTTTGATTTTATTTACTCAGGTAGAAACTTACTATGGATTCATCAAACACATAAACATTGTTGTGAGTTATGACTTCCTTCCCCACTAGCTTTCTATTTTATTCTTTCCAAATCTCACAATATTTGGATCCAAAAGTGACATTGTAGCCATTATCACACATTTGACTCACACTGAGAAAATTGTGCTTGAGACCTTATACATACCACAAAATTTGAGCCTTGGTTTTTTCATCAAGACTGACTATGCCCTCTCCCTTAATTTTTTCCAGAGCATTATCCAAAGGTGAGATTGTTCCATTTTTACTTTTATTTTAGAGACAAGAGTTTACTCTTAACCCCAATGATATGTTTAGAGAAACCACTACCTACATACCACTTGTTTTATTGATCATGTGTAGATAGAGCAAGTCCACATTCCATGTTGTTCTCAGTCCCTTTCTTCCAACTTCGTTTGTCTCTAGATATTGTTGGTTTCTCAATGTACTGTGGCTTGGAGGAGTACTCAAACTTAATTTTGCACTCACTTTCCTTGTGGAAAAAATTATTACACTTGAAGCATTAAATTTCATTCATTAGGGGAGAGAAAGGATTTTTATTCCTAGGGAATGAGTTTTGTGTTCTAGAATTCTTATAATTTCCATGTCTGAAATTTACATCTCTTTTAGCTTTAACACATGCAGTTAATATCTTTATTTCAAAATCTATGAAATTTATAACAATGTCCATAAAACAATTTTGGGTACCTAATATTTAAGGATTGATGATACTGGGTTGGTTTCAGGTACCTTTTTCATCTTGCTGATTGATTTACATCTCTGTGGTTTGAGAATTTAGCATTATTGTTCCAACGTCGAGTGCTCCTCATATATTTCTTTGGTTTGTCTTCATTGATTCTACGCTGAAGAACCATTGCAAATATTTGGGGACTTTGAACCTGAAACTTGTCTTTTCTATGGAAGTATTTCGCTTTTCATAATATCCTAGACTCACTTTGTTTACCAGATAACTTTGACTGCTTAGAATGCGATTCAATTTCTCAGTTCATTCAACAAATTTTTTGTCCAAGTCCTTTTCAGTTGTGGGCTTCACAAGGTTTGTTCTCAAATATACTATTTATTCTTCTAAACTATTTCAATTCTCTTCCCATTCAAGGATCAAGTTATTTAGAAACTTTTCCTTTATTTTTTCTTCCTCTAACTTGGACTTTAGAGACAAAATTTCCCCTTCACATGTTTATGAGATCTTCTCATCCTATTTCTTGATGAACTCTTATTTCAAGAGTATATTCTCATCCTTTATCTTTTTGCAATTTTTTTGCTTTGGAGTTAGCTTCAAGTGCCATAATAAAAAATTCATTGGATTCAACTTCTGAAGAATACTCACTAATATATTTTGATGTAGATCTATCCTCTTTGGAGTATAGCCCCTTCTTCTTGAAGGAATTCTTCTTCTGATATTTATGGGCTTTGTCTCTAGGATTTTGAATCTTATCCTTGTCTGTATTTTTGTTATAAGGACACCTGGAAGAAAAATTACGAACTCCTCCATAGTGAGAGCATTTGAATGGAAAATTTCCTTTATACTTTCCTAAACCACTTTTTAATTTTTAGGAAAAGTGAGCCATCTCTTAATTAGATTCATAGCTGGAGCATTCCTGGTGATATTTGTGCACCTTAATATTCTTAGACACTTTGAATGATTCCTCATTTGGTTAAATATTCTCTTTACCTAATCTCATCTCATAGGCTATGAGAGTACCATGTATCTGGTTCATTGTGATATTTTTCAAGTTTCTCATCTCCTCGATGGATAAAATTTTGGTATTGAATATCATAGGAAGAGAAGAACCCCGATTATCTTGTCTAGACATGATTCCTTATAGATCTACCTTCCAATTTTTAAACTATTCTTGAAGGAACTTGGATATGATACAAATTGTTGGAATTAAGGAATTATTGAGAGTGGGGGGTGGGGGGGGGTGGATAAATAATTAGTGCTAATTTCAATTGTTACATCCAGTTCTTATTTTATCTTTTCATTCAACATTTATTCAAGTAATAATTAACAAATAAATACATAAGTAGTAGAGTAAATCATTTACATACACACACTCACCATCAATATGAGCATCATACACACACGAACACAAGGATTTAATGTGGAAACACAAAATGGAAAACCACCAGTTTGTTTGTTACTATTTTTTGTGAGCACCCATTCATAGGATGCCTACATAATAACATGGATAAATGTGATTGGGCACACTCCCTATGAACTGGTATATGGGAAGTAGGTACTGCTGCCAATTGAGTTTCAGGTGAAAACATTTCGAATTGCTGTTCAAGTAGGGATGGATCTAGATGAAACTTAGAAATAGAGAGTGATACAACTGAATGAAATTGATGAGATTAGTCAGGATTCTATCTAAAAGACTATGTTGGTAAAGGATCTTAGGGCTCATTGGCATGAAAAGTATATAAAAAATAAAAAATTTCAAATAAGATACTGGGCATTATTGTATGATAGCAAGTTCAAACACTTCAAAGGGAATTTTTCAACTGGATGGATAGGAACCTATGAAGTGGAGTAAGTTTTTGATAATGGATCAGTAAAAATTAAAACCATTGATGATGACTAGACTCCACTTGTGGTGAATGGACACAGGATGAAGATCTACCACCACCCAATTTCCAACAATAATTTTTAGAAATGTTCCTACAAAACCTAGAGATGGAGTTTATTAACAAAGGGGATCCAACTCTTGTTGGTTCCTCAAACTATATATATATAGTATAAATAACAACGACCCTAATTTTCCTTTCCTCCATAAGCCCACATAGAATAACGAGGAAATATGTCAAGTATAGGTTTATTCCTTTATCCGAACTTGATGGGTGATTTACGGAAAAAAGACATCTTAGAGTCTACTTTGAGCATTTTCAGACTCTCTAAAATTGAATTCTCTAAGCATAAGCTGACACAGACTCATTAAAACCAATGGGATAATAGTAGTTAGGGATTTGATAAGTATAAATTTGTTCCTTTCTGGGTTTGGAAGAATACTTATGGAAAGGAATCCCCTTGGAGTATACTTTGAGTTTCTTCAGACTCTCAAAAAAATTAAGATTCCAAGCAAAGATTGCCCCATGCTCATTAAATTTGATGGGATAATGGTAGTCAGGGATCTACTAAGTAGATATTTGTTCTTTTTCTGGCTTGGTAGAATATTTAAGGGAAGGAAACTTATGGAGTCTTCTTTGGCACATTTCATAATCTTAAAAATTTAAATGCTACCAGGTAGTTTCTATCCCAGGCCTAGTCCAAAATCCATGGAATAGTGGTTCCATCATTTGGTTTGAAGAAACAATGTCAAAGATAGTCACATTTCAACTAATATATTCCTCCTATAATTTGTTTTTACAGACTAGTTCCAAGCTAAGTTGAGAATTATTTTGATGAATTGTGCTCCTTAGTTGTTGTTCCAACACAGTTACAGTGGTTCAATATTTTTGTTGCTGGTAGCCTTCACCTACAACACCTGGAAACTTTCAACATTTTAGTACTTAATTCAATATTTTTTTTTGCAGTATTGAATCAGTGTCGCACTCTAGACCATGATCGAGGTAGCATAAAAATTAAAGTTCATTCATCACTAGTTTGAAAGCATCCAATTCAGTGGCAACATCAAATTTAGAGGCATCAATTTGGAAACATCAAAATTTTATAATTAAAAACAACAGTCTATCCACGTTAGATTCAACATTTGCAAAAGTATTAATATTATTTTTTGATAATTCTAAAGGTGTTCTATCACTCATGTTTTTTGAATCATTAGACATCATTATACAATAAAATAAAGGTATGGATACAATTTTATTTATTTGGATTAATGCAGAGGATGTGAGTAATAGAGTCTCATTAGTGGTTTGTCTTCCATTCATTTAGCTTATATGTTATCATGAATTAATACGATCCTCCCTCATGCCATTGATATACACCATCATGATTGATCCAAATTCTCTAATCGAAAAATGAGTAATGATCATTAGCCTTCGGTCATGATACATGCTTTGTTACTTCATCTTATCATTGTAAATCGACCCGATTCTTGTCATGATCCAAAAAATCATGGCTTCCCTTCCTAATATATCCCACTATCTATTTGAATTGTAAAAAATATTGTATTGGAAAGCCATTTATCCTCGATTTCATATCCTTTTCTAGTTCATAGCCCTCTGTGATTCAACCAACAACCTTCCAACTCATGAAGTGGCCTTGAAATTATTTTCATTTCCAGTATTGGGGCCGACAGGAACGAATCAAAATTTGCTCAATTCCGTGCTAGCCCCAAATATGTAGCATGTAAACCTAGATTTGAAGGAAAGGGGTGGATGAATTTTCTCCAAAAGGTTCAGGGGAAAAATGATAAGGTATCTATGTTATTTTATCAAAGCTTCGATGGGAATACAAAAAAAGTCATAAATCTCGAAATAAAAGTGACAAAAGAACTAATGAGTAAAGTAATAGGGTTACCTCTAACTGGTGAGAAATATTTCAAATGGGGCCAACTCGATTGGGAATAATGTTCAAAGTTCATCAAACTGGTGTATAAGTCGATCAACTGGTCAAAGGGAATCCTCAGGAGCTGCATTGCAGAGTTATGGTGGCCACTTCTCACCGCGTTGCAGAGGTTTATAACTTGTGAGGGAAGGTATGCAGTTGTTTTTCTTTACCATATCATAATTATTCTCCACTTTACAAACAATCATCATGTTAGTTTTCATTTATTCCTCTATCAAAGTACACATAAAGTGGTTAGAAGTGTCTAGTTGACCTCTAAAAGGGTTGAAACTAGTTTATGTCATTATAGTCTCATTAAAATGATTACTGTTCATGAGTTGGCATGAAGAAAGGAAACATGACCCGAATTTTTGGTTAAGAATTTTCTTGGGGACGAGGAACAAACAAAATACATGCATAGAGTAATCAGTCCTAAATCGAAGAAGTCGAGCAAGGAGTCTGAAACCCCTATTAAATCACCCCCTAAGCATGTGAAAATTTCTATAAAAATATCGGGATTGTAGGAAGAATAAGGAAGTGTGAAAATATATCCATATGAAGTACTCTCGATAAACCCTATCCCTCCTCCAAAGAAGGAAACCCTAGCATCTTCAGGGAAGAAAAGAAAAGGAGCCCATAAGAAAAATTTAGACATGCATATTCATGAAGGAAAATACCTTATGTCTGAGAAACCATGAAAAATTAATGAGAAGAAAATACATAAAAAGGTTACAGAACCAGTCGCTTAGACAACTATGAAACAAGAAGGGGAAAAGTAAAAGGCATCTACTAAGAAGGGGTGAAGGAAGTTGTTTCAAGACAAAAAGGAAGCAGTGCCGACATTAACCCCGTCTCTACCCCCACAGTTAGAAGAGATTCTTAATACACCAAAAATATCGACCTCACAACAGGGCAGGAGGTTTACCCGAAGTATGGCACGTCGACAGTGTTCTCCATAGAGCGTTCAATCTCTTGAGCCGGTGCTTGTTTTATCTTCTCCAGAGAAAGAGAGTAACGTGAAGAGTTCCTCTCAGGAACCTTTGGGAACATAAAGATAGATAATTCCTTACATGAGGAGTAGGGACCTATTGATAATGTTCATGATCTTCAAAGTATCTACCCACATAATTTCCTACCTGAACAAGGGCCAACAATAGAAAAAAGAGTGGCTGAGACAATGGTCAACTAGATCCAAGATAAGTCAGTTTATGAGGGAAGCGATTCAAGGAAACAAAATTTGCCCCTCGAAGATGTGTATGTTCCTGTTGAGAAGGATTTACAATATCGAGTTGCTAAAATAAAAAATAAGATCATGAGGTTAAAGGAGAAGTATCATAACCATAAGACTCTATATCGACATGTTAGAAAATAGAATGAGATGTACAAGGCCCAAAACTTGGCCTTGACATCAAAGAATGACAAGCTAACACTGAAAAACAAGAAACTACTTAACTGGAAAGTGAGACAGTTGAGGTATGCCTAAGTATACACTACTTATGAGAGGATTCAACTGTTTCAGCAGTAGAAATCAAAGAGTGATCACAGGTTATAAATTTTGGTTAGCACACCAGAAAATTGAAAATAAGGCCAACCCCAATTTTGATGTCCGAATGGTTTTGTAAAAGGAAAACTGCATGTGGGCATGCATCCTATTTTGCATGGGGGGATGTTGGGGCCTACTTTTGTGAAAATTTTGGACACCTTATCCCGCTACTTTTCATCTTATATTGTTTTATTTGATCGTTTTCGGTACCTCAAAGCCATCATATCCTTTTCAAATGGTTTCAATTAATGAATGGAGGCTGAATTCACAATTATATATATTTTCATATGTCTTTGGTTAGTATATATAGGTTTTAAGTAAATTCATATTCTTTTGACTAATTTTGACTATAATTTTACTAGGATTCTTAAACATGAGGATATAAATTGGATGGCATAGGTAGATCACCGGTGGTTCAATGTTTAAGCTCATGGTGCATAGGGAAAATATTTGGTACTTGGTTTTGCACTTCATTCAATACTATGTTCTAGTATTCGGTATCGGTCAACTTGATGGTGATTCCAAAGTAGCTTCTCGTGTTCTATGATAAAACTAACAATGAATCCCATTTAAAGATAATACCATGACTGGATTCCTATGGATATGATAGACTGTATAGTGATCTTCAAGGATTTGACTTACCTTAATTAAATTCATATCATATTTGTACTATTTTTCTTGCTCATTCCGTTAAAACTATCTTTAGACCAGGATCTCTTTAAAAGAGCCGCTAGCACTGTTACGAGGGTTGGGAAGAAAGAAAAAGAGAATAATGATATTGAACATTTTCAAAAAAAAAAATTTAGATTGGAATTATTATATATATATATATATATATATATATATATATATATATATATATATATTGTTGAAAGAATGATTAATATATTAATCTCAAACTTTATTCCATGAATTTATGTCTTATTGATCTGTAAGTATATTGTTGTATCTTAACTTGTCTAAGGTAGTGGTCAGGGCCCACTACCAACCTTAGTCAAGTTGTAATCAATTTGAGTTAGAGTAGGAATAGTTACATGGTGATATAGCATACCTATAGTCTAGTTGATGATATTTGAGTGTGATTATAGTTAATCAAATTTTCTAGCTTTGAATAATTTGATTTTTATATTTATGTTTCAAATTAATTCTCATTCTTTAGATTTATAGTTTACAATTGAAGAATTGAATTGACAGTCTGAAGGTTGAAGCACACTCAATGAACAAATATTCGATTTAAATCGTTATGACCTGTATATTTTAAGGTTTGAGCTGAAGTATTCAAGTTATTTATGAATTTTGCAATCCAAATAGGATACCCTATAATCTAAAATTGTCAAGTGGATACTTATTGGTTTGGTAGCTAATTACATTGCAAATTCCTTCATTCCGATATCGAGTTGTTGTAGTAATATTTAAGTTGGGACAAAATATTGGTTAGTATTATGGTTTTATATTTTTTGAATTATCTCTTGCTTTCGAATGGTGTTTCTTGTTTTTTGTGTTATTGTTAGAGACACAATTTTTCACAGGTTATGATTGAGTGAGATATGATTTGATTAAGAACCCCAGGGTTGTAATTTTGAGTGAATGAGTCTTTTGAGTTTTTTTTTACTAGGTTATGTTATTAATGGATTTGTTTTGAAAAGAACATACCACTTGAATTGATTGAAGCAATTATATTAGATTTGAAAAAACAAATATTCCAGTACTGCACATTGTTGGAGCAACATAGTTCTTTGATTTATGATATTTAAGTACTCTTGAGTGAAATTTAATAGGTTTCTTCACTTCAAAAACTTTGGTCAGAGTGGTGAATGATTTTAGAGTTCGAAGTTAAAGACAAAGATTGGAGTTGAGTGTCTGGTACTTCATTCGATACTATGTTGATCTTAGGATTAAAAACAATGTGAAATAGATAGTGGATTTGTACCTAAACTGTGATGTTTTTCAACTATAAAATTACGAACCTTGGTTGAAATTTTAAAGTGAAGGGAACTGATTTAAATATAAAACTCCTCACACCTTATTCTAGTTGTTTGGGTTGAGTTTCAGACATATTTTCCAATACTTCTACTCTGTGTGACCATGAAAGTTATAGTGGTTGCAGTGGTAGTTGGGAAATTTTCATTGGTGTGTTGTGGAAATTCTATTTTTGTCCTTCACTCCTTTCCATTTATTCCCCTATTTGAAATCTTCTTGGTGTTCCTTCTGCTTTGAATCACTTAACTTCCCTTTCTTATAGTTTCCATTTTTTGGGTATTAGACCCGTACATAAGCCTCAATCATTGTTCTTGATTTGAACAACATCACTTGCTTTCTTAGGTGGATTTTTAAGCCCCCAAGATACTCAAGGAGTATGTATGGGTTCTTGGTAGAGATACCCAACATTATTTCCATCTTCCTGAATTTTGTGGGGTACTCCTATACATTCTATCCCTGTCTTTGCCTGAAGTAATGCCACCAGATCCACTAGTCCTCTACATAATCAATAGGATAGAATTGGAATTTTATGAGAGTTTTGAAATCCTCCAACTTAGTTACTAGGGTATCCCCCTCCAGTTTCAGGGTTTCAATGTGGATTTCCCACCAGGTCATGGGGTGGCCCTCCAATTTCAAATAAGTGAAATGATTTTTCTGTTCTTCCTCTATATAATGATGAAAACTCAAATAAACCTCTAATTTATAAAACCAATGATCTAATGTCAAAGCATCAATATCACCTTGATATGGGTTGATTTCGACCTTTGCTTCCATATTGAACAAGGACTATGAATGGTTCATGACACTAGAATTTGGTTTTTATTTTTCAAGTTATTTGTTAGGCTCCTTCACTAGTTCTTCTTGATCCCTTATTTTTTCCTATGATCTAGCCTTTGAGTTGGAACCTTCGTCTTATCCAATTCCAAGCTTATTTGATAGAGCCTCCATAAGGAGGCTTATATTATGGTTGATATTTGAAATCTACACTTCCATCCTTGTGAATATCTCATTTTCCATATCTCAATGGTTATTAAAACTAGATTCGATAGCCATGACTAGGGTTTTATGAATTTTTTCTTAAACCGATATGATCCCTTGCAACTCCCAAAAATTTAACCAAAGAAACTTTCCCTCATTTCGATATGTTCCTTAAACTTCCATGTGTATTCCACTTGATAGTTTGTCACAATGGATATAGTAAAAATATATTGAAATATGAAGTCTATACTATGAGAGTTAAATTTCCTTACGTTATCACTAAGAGAAAACCCTATCTATGGGGGAAAAAATATAAGGTAACCTGTAACTGATATTTTGAATCGAAATCTATCCCTTTCAATCAAAAGGGGGGTCCATTTTATAACTCAGTCAAATTTGATTGGTTATTTACTTAGAACAATGGCTATATTTGATCGGATCATACAAAATGGGTTTGGAAAGGAAAGGTAAGACCATTGGGCACAGAGTCTCTAATGCAAAGACACTAGCTACATGTTGTAAAAACCAGTATAACAAAGGAAAGATAACTGTAGGTTTCTTAGAAAAATAATTAACGAGATATGGTAAGAAGACAATAGAAGTAAACATAAAAAACAAAACAACCATGTGAATTATGCAATTGAAATTTAAGTTGAAAAACATAGAAGAAATCCAAGTAACCTGAAGTAGAGCATTTACACATAATTCTGTTTCATAACCTTTATTCAAATTGATAAAGATATATGAATTCAAGTTTTGAATAAGAAAGAGGAAAAACATAATAGGAAACTGATTGGAAACCTTAACTCATGAATATTTGAAATTTTGTAACACTGCTTCCAACTAGTTATATCAATATAAAAAATAACATACACGAGGTCTGATTTTCAAAAAATTATGAACCCTTTTTCATTCTATAGAGATTTACTTTATAGAAAATATTACAACTTACAACAAGTTTCTAGTATGTACTTAATTACAATATTCTAAAAATAAAAGCGTATATGTAAAATACATGCACTTAATACATTTTCCCAAGCCTATCTGTATCTAAACCATAACAATGTGCTACAAACTTAGCTAAAAAAATGGGTAAAAAATGGTGACTGATCCTCTACCTGATTTTACGGATCTCGTGCCTTGTTATCCTTCTAAAAATATGATCTATTGCACAACTCTTCCTTTCGGACTTCATGATAAGATAGTGTTGACAATCCCACGATTATCCTTTTAAAGCCATAATATAAATAATATCGCTGACGGACTGGATGTCAGTGATTTTATAGATACTTGTTGCCAAAAATGCACTGAAAATGAAACCATCTATAACAGACATGGGCTAAAAGTTCATTTTGGGAAAAGGGACACATATTCCAAGCTGAATGTTGGGAAAATATATCCGAGTGGACATCACTGGATGTGTTTATGGCTAATGGAAATTGGAAAAGGAAATTGCTAAGGCATTAAAGAGGCAAAAAGTATTTTTGACACATTTATTTATGAAAATAAAGGAAATTATGAGAAAAGGAAGGTAAAAGGTCACAGGTTGAACGTGAGCAGGAAAATGAAGAAAAATAATGGAAAATGAGGAAAATAGAGGCCTCATTGGTAAAACGGATTATGAGGATCAATTGGTACCTTTTTCCAGTGTAACCTTTTGTTAGTTCAATTTTGGAGCTCTCTCATTATTTTCTCTCTCTCATACTCTTGGACACTTAGAGTTTTCTTGGAGCATTTAAGCATTGAGCCAATAAAGAGGAAAGCAAGAAAATAAAGGATAAGGAAATGAAAGGAAAGCAAAGATCAAGAAAGGAAGTGTATGATCTAGCAACTTCAATAGGAATACTTGTAGGTAACATATTTATTGTGTGATTTCCTATCTGTTTTGTACATTCATGGCTTATGCATGGTTTTTTCGGGTTTTAACAGTGTTTTCCAACCTTGCCTTTCCTTTTTTTGGATAGACATGGTGTGATGGGATTGATCTCAGTTTTGAGCTTTAGAATTTTTGGATGGTTTTTAAAATTATCGGATGATTTTTGGAATTCGGGGTGGAGGTGGTCTAAGGAAATTCCAAAATTCCTAGGAATCCCTTGACCGATTTTGGTGGTATACACAGTAAATCCTAAGGGTGGCATCTTGGTTTAGGGCCTAGTGATTTGATGTGGATTGAGGTAAATCCTGAGATAAAAGGAGCCAAAAAATTCCTCAAGGACAGTGATGGATTCCAGAGGCATTCCAAGCTCAGCTCGATTTTGTGATCTCGACACTGGTTTAAGTGAGACCATGGTATGGTGAGGGTGGAGATGGTTTAACTTCTGGATTCACTTGGTTTTTTTTGGATTGGTTTATCCATGAGACCCCACATTCATACTTGGAATATGGCACGGGGGTGACCGACTGAAGAGACATTTGGCTCAACCATGTCTATGGCCGGGTGGTAAAAGGAAGTCTCGAACCTAGTCGACTATTACCTTTGTTTAATAAAGCTAAGTTCTATTGATTTTCTACTTATTTTTGTGTAGCTTTAATGGCTGATATCTAAATTTTATTTACATGGTTTTATGCTAGTTATAATCATGGTTATATGACTGGTTCAAGTCATAGTTATTTCATGTATTTACATGTAACTGTAAAGATAATGGATGCAAGACCTAATTGATGTCATAATATTTCAAGGAAGAGGATGGTAATCCTTATTATCATGTCTCATAAGAGTTTTCAATCATTTATGTTCTATCTTGTATCCTAGAACTGTAGATTCCAGTGATGCCAAGTGTTTGAAAAAATGTTAGTCCTGGTTGAGGATGGCCAGGCCTAGTCCCGGAGTCAATTTTTGGTTCATTAGCATTGTCATCATGTGTTTGATGGATTTTGGAAGCTACATGAAGTTCTGGGAAGTGATCGGGATTCTGGGTTGAAAAAGTGGTATAAATTCCGTGGACGTTGGCACATGTATGCTGGAAAAATTCCTTGGAAAAAGGCATGTCATGCTGTGGGAGCATCCAGAGCCTCCTAGACACACCCTTTCCCATATCAAGGGACCGTTTGGGGGTTTTATTCATTAAAATTTAGTGGGATCCAGGGATAAGTCAAGTGGATAACTGGAATAGCCTCTTGGGGTCATGTAGCAGGTACATGAGTGTGAGATTATGCCCTTTCAAGTTACCAAAATATGTCCCAATGAGGCTCTTTGCCTTAGAATATTTCAAACAGATGATAAATTCTGATATAGTCCATTTTTGCAATGCAAAGAAAAAAGTTCAACTCAGGATTAAAATTCAATTAGATCCTTTTATCTCCAATTCTAGGGATGCAGGAAAAGAAGCTGAAAGAATCTTAGAAGACTATCTCAAATTACAAAAAAGTTTCTACTGGGTACCTTATGACCCAAACAACTTTATTTGTGATAGAAGGATGAAAAACAAATTATCACCATACCTTCATCGTAGAATCCCAGAAATTGAACAATTTGCCAATATGGATGAATGGATGGAAGGGACATTGATAGAACAAGATAGTGAACAGATCAGTGTTGAAAATGTTATGAAAGACCTTGAAAAAATACTTGACCTAGACTCTTTTGGACAGGTGCAAAGACCAGGGATTGGTCCTTCTTCTGCTGGAACTTCCCAGCAAAATTTACAGGAAATCAGTGCATTGGCTACAGTAGCATCTAAAGGAAAAGAGAAAGAAGTTGATATACAAGTTACAAAGAAATTTACAATGAAAGAACAGCCTGAAACTTCTAAAGAATAGGGTCAAGTACAACTTTCTCTTACTCAGACCAATGTGGCAGAAATGTCAATTTTACAAACTCCTCTCAATATAGAAAAGAGTAAAAAGAGAGATGCTGAAGCAGCTACCACTCTCAGTGGGTCTTCAGAACAACCTGATGTTAAAAGATAAAAATTAAATCCTTTTCTAGAAGTGGAATCTGTTCATGAAATCTCTGATAGTCAGAGGAGAGAAGAACTAGGCAGTCAACAAACATGTACAATCAATGGGACATCCACTAATTCATAGAGGAAAGGGCTGCAAAGGCGGAAAAGTGTGGAAGTGTCTTCTTTCAAACCACCAGTAAAAGATGCCTAGGACATTAAAAGGACATTCATAAATATAAAGGCCAGAAATGATCCACTAAGACTTCAAGTTTACAATCAATATTTGAAGATGGCTCCTAAGAATCAACAAAGATTGATGTCAGCCTATGACATCCATCAGGGTGAGATGGTAACGAGTCACTTCAAACCCAAAGTGCAGCAGCCTCAAAAAGCTACAAATTATATCAGAACTAATTTTGAAGTCATAACAAAGGATATTCATCCTTTGGATCAAATTGAGTTACACAAACAAACAGGTGAAATGATTTATTCTACTCTGACTGATAAATCAATGATGACCCATAAATTGCAGGATTCTTTAGAGAATACTAATGCACAATTGCAGCTTGAAAAATCCTCTTCTGAGGCTAAGGATAACAGAATTAAGACTTTGGAGGAAATAATCATTGGATTGGGACATAATCCCAAATATTTCAAAGGTATAGAAGCTTTAATCAAGAAAAAATATGATGATATTGCAGCTTTGAGAAAGCAACTGAAGTTACCAGCCTCAAGACATCCACAGACTGCAGAAATTATGAAGCAAAATTTTGAAGAAGAATTAATGGATTTTCTCTTCAAACTGAATGAGCAACTTAATGAAACTGAAAAAGATCTTGAAAACGCTTCGAAAGATAAACACCCCAATATTCCAGCATCTATAGCAAGAGTAATTACAGGTACAGCAACCACAGGTCAACCAACAGAATTATCACAAGGCAACACTTCAAATTTGAGTACTGAAGAATTAATAAAGTCAATGGAGGAATTGAAACTTCAGGTGACATAGCTCCAAAGAAAAAAAGCACAATTGGCCACTTTAGAACAAAAATATGATCTCTCAAAAATGAGTGTTGCAGATAAAACAAGAGAGGTCAACAAATTAGAAAAACCGGTCAAAACATTGGAGAAGGAGCTCACATTGGAGAAGTTGTTGAAGGAAATAAAAGAAATTCTTTGGGACAACATCATCCAGTCAATAAATGATGTCTGGTCCTCAATTCAAATAATGTATGAACAAAATGATTTAGTTAAATTGGTTGTGGAAGAAACTCTAAAAGCAAGAGAAGAATTAGGAAACATGCCTGAAGAAGCCAATAAACTTATACATTTTTTGAATACTAAGAACAAGCATCAACTTGAAGAACTGGCATTCAAGACAGGACAGGAACAATTTTGGAGATAAAAAGAGTTTTTACTAAAAGAACTCTGGTACAGAATCTAGAACGAAGATGCTCTGATATGCAAGAAGAAATCAATGCCTTCAGAAAAAGATTGGATATTTTGTTGAATAAAGGATTGCCCAGTCCTTTAGTTTCAGAAGATAAACTAATGGACCTTGAAAGTTATGTTGAGAAATTGGACAAGTATGCTAACAATCAGGCCAGTTCCTCAACTAGTTCATCAACAGCATCATTGCCTACAGAAAACAATCTTCATGACAGATTGGAAAATTTGTTTTATCTCGAACATGAGGTAAAACATTTATTCCCAATTCAGCCTACTTTCTTCAGATATACTGAGGCTAATGAAACACTGAGGAAACTTCAAAGGGCCAGAATACCAGAAGCTCAATGGTGGGATGAGATGTTGGAACTTTTGTAAATATTATCCTTACATCAATTTTTGATTATTTACTACAGTAAGTCATGATAAAAAGGATAAAAGGATAAAACAGAGGTCAAAGTGTATCAGTGAAGATAAAGAGTATCAGTAAAACAGAACGGCCAACACAGAGTTACTTGAGAAGATAGCAACAAGCCAAATCTTAGGGCCTACATCCAGCACATTCTCAAAAGAAGGAAACAACGCAACATCAGTTATCATTTTTCTTATCTACGAGACCATCTATCTCTAGTTTGTTGTAAAATATCCATGAGTCATCCTAGATTATATCTCATTTTGTTAGGAGATATTCTTTGTAATTTTTTGTATAAATACTTCCTCAATTGAAGTATTGAGGGGGTGGATTCTTAGACTTTGCTGTAACATTGACTATTTTGGAATAAAGTGTTGTTGGAAAATTTTCTATGGCTAGCTGGATGAAGAATTGATGCTAAAGACTTTTCACAGGATTCTCGTGTCAGACAACGGATCAATAAGTCATCTATCTCTTATGTTTTGAAGTTGTATACTTGTTTATTATATCACTGTGTTTCACATCTGAATGATTAACGAAAGGAATAAATTAGAAAGTGCTTAAGTGTAATCTGATTTTAATCGTTGTTATTTTAAAGGTTTTCTTCTAAACTGGTTTAAACAGTGAATTCTTAATTGCTCCTGTTTTTCTAGTTTATGCAATTTGATTATTTAGTAAAGAATACTTAATTTCTCTTTATTGATAATCACTCAATTTCCTTCTCTCGAATGTGTTGAAGGATTCTTAATTGATCTTCATCCATTTTGATTCCATTCCATTCACTTTAGATCTAAAATTGTTCCTATTTGATTACCTTGCCCTGTGAAACCATCTTTTGTTGAGAAACTTAATCCAGTTAAGCCATCTTATTTGACTCCATTAGCCTAATGGCCTAAACTACTCAATCTTGCCCTCGGCTATTGAATTCCATCACCCAAACTCAATCAAAACCCTTGGAGTTTATAACTAGCCTAATATATTTCAAAACAAAGCTAAATTTTACAGAGAGAGCCCTCTCTGGGTACAGATTAGCTAGATTCTGTACCTAAAAGTTGGTTTGTCGTTACCTCGAACCCCTTTCCTTTTCTCAACAACTTCAAGGAAAATTTGAGTGATAACATAGTGGCGACCATACTGGGGATCTAAATAATTTTATTGTTACTATTGTTTTCTTTATAAAATACAGATGGAGCCTGAAGATTAGCTAGGTAGCCTTTGAACTGCTCTTGCTTTGCAATTGCATAGAAAATAAATGTTGCTTCAGTCTATCTCCAGTCTAGTTTATGAACTGAACTTTGGTTTCAAACATTTGATCAGTTCCTCTAATCAAATAAATTTTTAAGAAAGTTTAAATTCAGAATCTTAAATTTCTTAAAGAGATTGTCGAAGTTGTATTGTTTCATCCCATTTAAACAAAAACCAAAAAAGAAAATCACCTAGAAAACTGGCTTCAGAAAGGACTCATTACACTAGGTCTAATACTGATCCAAATCGACCACCTGTGTTTGAAAATCCAAATCTGATCCCCAAAATTCTTAGGATACAGGAAAGTCAAGAAAGCTCATGTAGTTCTCGACCTCTCTATAGATCCATTTCATGTCCTGTGAAGTGGATTTATCTAGAGGACGAACCTTTTGATGAGCAGTTTGAAACATCTTTATTTGTAAATTTTTCTGAATCTGAGTTGTCCAATTTGGTTCCAGACCCAGTATTTCTTGAAGATTTAAAATTTGAATTTGTTACTTCACATCTTGATAAACATTTGCGAAATTCTATACAATCTGAGCTTACTTCTTAAGAAACATCAAATATTTCTGTGATTACATCAGCTTCTCCAAGTTCATCAACTTTTCCTCAAACATCTCAACCCCAAACTACCCCTTCTACTCCTCCATCCACCACTCATAGACCAACCTCACCTGTTATTCCATCATTATCTCTTCCAATGGAAAACAGATATGCTCCCCTAAGGTTACCAGCCAATCCAGCGGCTATGCCCCAAGACTACCAAAGTAAAATCACTCCTTTTGATGGTTCTGGCACTTATACTGCACAACAGCATACTAAAAAGATGACCGATTATTTTGAAATTTATGAAATAGATGTTGATGATGTAAGAATGAGAATATTTGTCCAAAGTCTTACTGGAGAAGTTAGAACCTGGTTTAGAGCCCTTCCTGCAAACAGTGTTACTGACTTACAAGCTCTTTATAGATCATTTTTAAACAGATGGGAAAAGAAGAAAGATCCTCTTCAAATCTTATCAGACTTTGGAAAACTAAAGAGAGGACCAAATGAGACTGTGCAAGATTACGTCACCAGGTTCAATGATGCTTACAATGCTATTCCCCAAAATCTTAGACCTCCTCCAGATTCAGTATTAATCAAATTCCCTGATGGATTTGATTCTGATATGGCGTATCAACTTAGGGAAAGAGCTCCTCAAACTTTAGAAGAGATGCAAAGTATAGTTGTTAGTGTTGAAGCCAACCTGATAGAGAAACGAACTAGAGCCAGATCTGAAAGGAGAATGCCTTTAAACGAAGAACCCACAACTT
Source organism: Pinus albicaulis (assembly GCA_034641835.2). Taxonomy (NCBI): domain Eukaryota; kingdom Viridiplantae; phylum Streptophyta; class Pinopsida; order Pinales; family Pinaceae; genus Pinus; species Pinus albicaulis. The sequence continues at coordinate 647,352,081 of CM076571.1, forward strand.
TTTAAAAGAAACCGGATGCTATTATCAAAGGAATGGAAAGGCTAGGAGATAGAGTAGAAACAATTGAAAAGAAATCTCCTTGGGATGTTCAACTGAACAATACTGTGAGAAATCCAAATTTCAGAAGGAACCAAAATCAAAATACTGGAAAAACTGGTCCTGACCAAAATATTAGGCCCCCATTCCAAGAAAATTATATTGAAGGCTCAACTTTTGAGGAACCAACTGAAGATGTTCAAATAAAAAACTTTACTGAACGCAAGGATGAACCAGAAATTTTCTTGACCCAAGATGATCAAGAAGCTCATATTCTCAAGCAGTTTCAAACCCATTCAGGAGAATCATTTGACTTTACGGAAGGATATGACACAACCATTTATGAAGTTCACAAGAAATATAATTTTAGGAATAGAAGAATTGATGTCCCAGAAACAAGTAAACAGAAAGCTACAAAACAGCCCCTCAAAGGTAAAACCAATACTACCCCTGTACATATTCTTTCTAGATCAGATCCTATTCATGCCAACCCAATAATTAAAGATGTATCTGATAGTCAACTGAATAACAGACAACTTTCTAATACTCTTCCTCCCAAAGGAAATGTAGAGGAACCTCTATAAGTTGATTCGGAAACAACTTCAGCCCATAACCCCATTCCTGAAAAGGAGAAAAACACTGAAGATATAGAAGAAAAAGATAATCCAACTATTCGAAATATAAGAACTTAGATTGAAAAACATTTTAATCTGGAAGCTGAAGTAGGAAAATTAAAGATAGTTGTTCCATTGTATGAATTAGCTAAACATGATGTCTACCGAAGCCAAATCAATAGATCACTCAATATTACTAGAAGTGATGATTCAGTAAATGTTTTTGATGACCAACCCAGATTACTCTTTGGCCCTGAAGTAAATGGAAAACTAGGAAGTGGAGGAACTCCTCCATTCTATGTGAGTTTGAATATACATGATAAAATACTTCATAATTCCATGCTTGACTCTGGGGCATCTCACAATCTAATGCCCAAGGCTGTAATGGAGAGATTAAACTTAGACATCACCAGACCATACAAAGATCTCTTTTCTTTTGATTCAAATCAGGTGAGATGTTTAGGATTAATCAAAGACTTGTGTGTTTCATTGGTTCAATACCCTGCAAAAACAATTTTGATGGATATAGTAGTAGCAGATATTCCTCCAAAATATGGTATGCTATTTTCCAGATCTTGGGGTGCAAAGCTCGGAGGATCTCTTCAATTGGATATGTCATATGCTACTATTTCAGTGTTCGGCCAACCTAAGAGACTATACAGAGAAACTTTAATGAAATATGTAGTCAGTAGTCAGGAGAAACCTGAAAATTTCCCCATCTACTCAGTACACTCTGATATGGATTCATTTATTCTTTATAATGCCGAAATTGATCATCCCATTGAATTAGAAGTTCCAGCAACAGAACCAAAATAAATTACAACTAAAAAATCTAATGTTCAAATCCAGGAAATCTTTGAGGACAATGAAAAATTAGATACCCAAGAAAAACCAGAAGAAAGCAAAAAACCAGATCTCACTGTTAAGAAAGTTCCTGAAACTCCTAACACCAATTATGAACATGAAATTCTTTGGCACTTAGAATTTGATGGTTCCGTTAATAAATTAGGAGCAGGAGTTGGAGTTTGGGTGCATAACCTTGAAAATGATCATGCTGAAGGCCATGCCTACAGATTGAATTTTAAATGCACAAATAATATGGCAGAATATGAAGCTCTTTTGCTAGGTCTTAAACTTGTCAAAAGATTAGGGGCAATTAGAGTATCTGTCATAGGAGTTTCTGATTTAATCATTCAACAGATCAAAGGTCACATTCTGACAAATGATCCCAAACTGAGAGAATATAGAGGAATAGTTGTAGAGATTCTCAATACTTTTCTACAGACTCAGTTTGCTAAAATCCCAAGAAAACAAAGTTTGCATGCTCATAGTCTTGCAATGTTTGCTAGAACTTGTAAATTACCACTCGAACCTAATCATCATTTCACAGCTGAGATTAGACACAGACCAGCCATACCAGACAATTTTAAGAAATGGAAAGTGTTTGCGAGTAATGAATAGATCAACCATTTTCACGGCCCTAGAAGGCAGATTTTCTAACGGTAACATGAATGAAGATACGGTCATTAGATAAGTCAAATAAATCGGAAGAAACAAACATTTCGAGAAGAAAGTGTAATTCAAATGCTTCATCAACAAAATTTACAAAAAATAAATGCATGACCTTAAAAAAATGGAGAGTTGATGAGATTATAGAAGAAGAATCTAAAGATTTATTGAAAATGCAGCAAGATGATGGAGCTTAGTGAAATAAAGTCGCCTTCACTAAGTGGGCCCGCAGGCAAATTCTGGCGCAAAATCTATTTTAGACTATGTCTATTTTTAGACATATGGAGCATGGTTCGGGGATTCCAGTTTGAGATTCTTGGAGCATTGGTCATGTTGGTAAAAATATATGAGACTCTATTTTTTAGGTCAAAGAGGTCGAAGTCTATTTTTAGACTGCCTCTCCTAAAAATAGGGAAGTCAAATATTATTTACCCTTAATAATATTTGGAATATAAACTTCAGTTTACTCTCTTGGAGCACTTCAGTTCGAGCCTTGGAAGTGGCTCATGCATCTGACAGAGGAATTACGCTATTCCCAAGGGTTTGGTGAGCACATGCATGGTTGACTTCAGTTAGGACTTCAGTGGCAGAAGTTTGGTGGAGTTAATGAGATAGCTAGTGGAGTTGTGTTCTGTTTATTTTAGTTGAACTGGTTGAGATTAGTTTAACTAGCTAATCAATTAGTTATGAGTGGAGTGAATTAAATATTATTTAATTCATTAATTAGTAACTCATTATTCACCTCAAGAACACATCAGTTCACTACAGTGCATGATCAGTTCAGTGGAGACCAGTGAAAGAGGTAGATGAAAGGGTGGAGTTAGCTATCAGTGGCGACATCAGTTGTGCATGAGATTTGCACCACACTTGGAGGATTTGTCCATGACAATTGCACAGTCAAGCCAAGGAGATTCGAACCTTGGATATCTATATAGACAGGCCTGGATTGCGCAATAGAGGCAAGGCAATTGGCGGTGAGTTTTGAACCAGTAACCTGTTCAAAACTGAGCTATTTTGTGTGTAACTTCATGAGAAAGTACTGAGTACTTGTGAGGAGTATTGTACTGAGTTTGTTACATGATTTCTCCATTATAATATACACAATAGCTGCGGGGTTTTCAGTTATAAGCTTTCCCCATACATACTGTGTTAATGTGTATGATGATTTGATGTGTTATCGCTTGATTTTATTTCCGCATGTTTGATGATCTGAGTGGAAGAGATTATGTGTTGCATATAAATTCGAATTGTATGTGATCAGGATAGTCTTGGTGGATAATTAATCATTATTCAGCAAATTTCTACATGGTATCAGAGCTATTGAAGTAGAGATTGATCATCACAGTGATTACAAACTTATTTCGGTAGACAGAGTCTGCATGCGGGCCAGGTAGCCTCTGGATCCATCCTTTCTTTGAAAGGTGATATATCCAGTAAACGCCCCTTGCAGTCAATCTCTGTGCTATAAATAATTTGTTCTCACAGATCTAGAGCGGTTGAGCTTTGAGGTGGAATTCGAATTTTGCAGCAGTTTTTGTTTTCTTGGTGCCGGAGTTGAAAATGTCTTTCAACGGTTTGCGACTCGAATATGCTCTTGAAGGCAGTTCGAATTATGTTGCATGGAAGGATCGCATGGAGGCAGTATTAGAAGATAATGGTCTTAAGGAGTTCATGGATACGGATGTCCAAAAGCCCACTGATCCTGCTGAAGTCGAAGCATGGCAAAAGAAGATGGCGAAATGTCGAAGGATCCTGTTGGAGGGCGTCAAGGATCATATTGTATCCAGCCTGCATGGAAAGGCTTCTCCATTTTTAATGTGGAAAGCTTTGACGGATCTATTCCAGAGTAAGAGCGACCAAAGGAAGCTGGCGCTCAAAGATAAGCTCAAGAACATCAAGATGGAGAAAGGCGACAGTATCGCCAAATACCTCACGAAGTTCACTCAATGCAGAGATGAGCTGGGAAGTGTGGGGGTGACTGTCGAAGACGAGGACATGGTCGACCTGGCTCTCCTTGGTATTCCGAAGGCTTGGCACTCATATCAAGATAGTGTCAATGGTCGGGAGAAGCTGCCGGGATGGGAGCGCCTTTGGGCGGATCTCATGCAGGAGGAGATAAGGAGGACTACTTGAGATGGATCTTCATCAAAGGGAGCTGATGAAGAAAACTGCGCTTTGGTGGCCAAAGCAAAGAAGGGGAAGGGTAAGAAAACCTCTCATTCTGGTGCAAAGGGCAAGAAGCAGGATATGGCGAAAGTGAAGTGTTTTCACTGCCATGATCACGGACATTATGCTATCAATTGTCCAAAGAAGAAGAAGAACAAGCAAGCGGGAAGATCTGCAGATGGAGAAGCTTTGGCTTCACAGTTCGAGCTTGACTTTTCACTGATCGCATGCTTGGTTTCAAGTGTGATGGGATCGGTGTGGTTCTTGGACAGCGGTGTGTCATTTCATATGATGGGAGATCGGGATTTGTTCTCAGATCTGAAGGACAAAGATTTGGGTGTGCACATCGAGATGGGCGATGATGGTAGATATAGTGCGACTGGTATCGGTACCATATCCTTTCAGAGGGAGTCTGGTAAACCCTTTGTACTGAAGGATGTCATGCATGTACCTGGATTGAAGAAGAACCTGATTTCAGTAGCGATGTTGGAAGATAAGGGGTATGATGTGGTCTTCAGCGAAGGAAAAGCCTTCCTGCGCAGTAAGACTACTGGAGAGACCCGGAAGATAGGGGTTTGAACCAAGAACCTTTATCAGTTGCAGGTAGATGGCTGCGCAGCAATGGCATGCAAGGCGGGAGAAGTGGTGAGCCGGGATGATGAGGGCGAACTGTGGCACAGGAGATTAGGCCACCTTCACCATGGAGCTTTGAAGATCCTGCAACAGATTTCTATTGGGCTTCCTAAGGGCACTCTTGCGCAGTCAGATCAGTGCAAGGGGTGTACTTTAGGGAAGTATGTGAAAGCCACCTTTCACGAGAAGGATAGTCGCGCCACGACGATCCTTGAGAGAGTTCACACAGACGTGTGTGGTCCTTTCTCGGTTGCTTCGACAGCAAAGCACAAGTATTATGTGATCTTTGTTGATGATTTCTCTCGAAAGTGCTGGATCTTCTTCATGCAGAAGAAGAGCGATACATTCGCGAAGTTCTGTGAGTTTAAAGCACTAGTCGAGAAGGAGTCGGGGAAGAAGGTGATTGCTCTAAGGAGTGATAACGGTGGTGAATTCATCTCAGCTGAATTCAAGGAGTTCTGCAGCGCAGAAGGGATTCGAAGAGAGCTCATCGCACCCCATAACCCACAGCAGAACGGGGTGGCTGAGCGGAAGAACAGAACGATCGTGGGTGCTGCACAGGCGATGTTGCATGATCAGGGCCTACCCCTTCACTTGTGGGCTGAGGCATGCAATACAGCAGTGTATGTGTAGAACCATTGTCCTCACAAGGTTCTTGGCATGAGTACACCAGAGGAGGCTTATTCTGGCAAGAGGCCTGATATTTCCCACTTGCGGATTTTTGGTTCTCCTGTCTACATGCATGTGACGAAGGATGCGAGAAGGAAGCTGGATCCAACTGCTGAGGTTGGAATATTTGTGGGGTACACTAATACACCTCATAACTATCGGGTGTATGTGCCAGACAGTCGCAAGACTGTTGTGCGACAGGATATAAAATTTCAGGAGGAGAAAGCCATGCAGTGTTCGCTTGAGAGGGAGCTACACTTGCATGCAAATGAGGAGCTGTTAGTTCCTAAGGAGGAGCTTCCGGATGTGGATCAGCCACAAGAGGAGGTTCAAGAGGTGGAAGAAACCACCCATGCAGCGCCAACCATCAGAGGGCGCATGCGCACTACAGAAGCTGAGCGACTGTCTCGGGATGCAAAGAAGGTTGTAGGACCACCTACAACACAGCGTAGATAGAGGCAGTCACCAGATCGGTACATTGGATACATGACTCTTGTGAGTCAATGTGTTGTGACGGAGCCATCCTCTTTTGAGGAAGCTGTGGAGGAACCCGCATGGGTTGATGCCATGATCGAAGAATATGATTCGATCGTCAGGAACAGTGCATGGGAGATTGTCCCAAGACCGGTGGGGAAATCAGTGGTGGGTTCGTGATGGATCTACAAAGTGAAGCAGGCGGCTGACGGGAGTGTGGAGAAGTACAAGGCGAGATTTGTCGCCCGTGGCTTCTCACAGATCGAGGGGATTGACTATGAGGAGACTTTTGCACCTGTCGCAAGGTACTCTTCCATACGGACGATCCTTGCTCTCTCAGCGCAGATGGGGTGGCACATTCATCAGATGGATGTGAAGGCTGCGTTCCTCAATGGAGTTATTGAGGAAGAAGTGTACATAGAGCAGCCTGAAGGTTTTGAGATCTTGATGAAGTGGATGTGTGTGACTCAAAGAGAGCCTTTGTGTGAAATTTGACTTGAAGCACCTCGTGCTTGGTACACTCGCATAGACAGCTACTTCACCGAGCTTGGATTCTCCAAGAGTGAGGCGGATCCTAACCTGTACCAGATTGTGGTGGAGGGGAAGCTGTTGATCATCGTACTGTATGTAGATGATCTGATTTTGACGGGCGATGAGCAGTTGATACTTTCATGCAAGGAGGATCTTGCACGAGAGTTTGAGATGAAGGACTTGGGCATCCTTCATTATTTTCTGGGATTGGAGATTTGGCAGCGCAGTGGAGGACTGTTTGTTTCTCAGGGAAAGTATGCCCGGGAGATTCTGGAGAGGTTCAACATGCATGGCTGCAAGCCTTTTGACACTCCTCTTCCTGGTGGTTGGAGGAAGGAGGATGCTACTTCAGCGGAGGTAGTGGATGCCACTGTCTATCGACAGTTGGTGGGGTCGCTTATGTATCTGGTCAATACACGACCCGATATATGCTATGCTGTTAACCAGCTTTCGCAAGCTATGGCTAAGCCTACCAAGCTCTTTTGGAAGGCAGGCAAGCATGTATTGCGTTATATTAGTGGCACATCGGGATATGGTCTATGGTACAGACAGGAGGATGGAGCGAAGCTTTCTGGCTTCACTGATGCAGATTGGGCAGGGAGTCCAACGGACCGGAAGAGCACATCTGGAGGAGTTTTCAGCATTGGGTCGACAGCAGTTTCCTAGTACAGCAGGAAGCAGAGATCCGTGGCACTCAGTTCAGTAGAGGCCGAGTACATGGCAGCTAGCTTGGTTGCATGCGAGGCTATTTGGATGAGGAAGATCCTCGCAGGATTGTTCAGGTTGCATTTGGAGCCTACAGTGATCTACTGTGATAACCAGAGTTGCATTAAACTCTCGGCTAATCCAGTATTTCATGATAGATCCAAACACATCGACATCAGGTACCATCATATCAGAGATTGCGTTCAGCGGAGAATCATGATGCTTTCATATGTTCCCACGGAGGATCAGGATGCCGACATCCTGACGAAGGCGCTCACCAGGAGCAAGTTTGAATTCCACAGAGGCAGGATAGGGGTTGCAGATAATCCATATCTTGCTGAGAGGGAGTGTTGAAAATGCAGCAAGATGATGGAGCTTAGTGAAATGAAGTCGCCTTCACTAAGTGGGCCCGCAGACAAATTCTAGCGCAAAGTCTATTTTTAGACTATGTCTATTTTTAGACATATGGAGCATGGTCCAGGGGTTGCAGTATGTTATTCTTGGAGTATTGGTCATGTTGGTAAAAATATATGGACCTCTATTTTTTGACCTATAGGTCGAAGTCTATATTTAGACTGCCTATCCTAAAATAGGGAAGTCAAATATTATTTACCCTTAATAATATTTGGACTCTAAACTTCAGTTTACTCTCTTGGAGCACTTCAGTTCGAGCTACAGAAGTGGCTCATGCATCTGACAGAGGAATTACACTATTCCCAGGGGTTTGGTGAGCTCGTGCATGGTTGACTTCAGTTAGGACTTCAGTGGCAGAAGTTTGGTGGAGTTGATGAGACAGTTGGTGGAGTTGTGTTCGGTTTAACTTAGTTCAACTAGTTGAGATTAGTTTAACTAGCTAATAAACTAGTAATGAGTGGAGTGAATTAAATATTATTTAATTCATTAATTAGTAACTCATTATTCAACTCAAGAACACATCAGTTCACTACAGTGCATGGACAGTTCAGTGGAGACCAGTGAAAGAGGTAGATGAAAGGGTGAGTACAGCTATCAGTTGTGACATCAGTTGTGCATGAGATTTGCACCACACTTGGAGGCAATTGCCCATGATGATTGCGCTTTCAATCCAAGGAGATTCGAACCTTGGATCTCTATTTAGGCTAGCAGTGATTACGCAATAGAGGCAGGCAATTAGTGGATGTGTTTTGAACGTGTGACTTGTTCAAAACTAAGCTAGTTTGTGTGTAACTTTATGAGACAGTACTGAGTACTTGTGAGGAGTATTGTACTGAGTTTGTTACATGTTTTCTCCATTATAATATACACAATAGCTGCGGGGTTTTCAGCTATAAGCTTTCCCCATACATACTGTGTTAATGTGTATAATGATTTGATGTGCTATCGCTTGTTTTATTTCCGCATGTGTGATGATCTGAGTGGAATTGATATGTGATCAGGATAGTCTCGGTGGATAATCGATCATTATTCAGCAAATTTCTACATCTACCAAGAGTTGAGACCTCCAATAAGGATCAATCCTCCTAAGGGATAGTGTTGGTGATCTGAAATGTGAAGTTCTACATTTGTTGTTGTCCTTTCCTTTGACATCCCTCATGCAAAAGTTATCCTCCAGATTTTTTTTATGCCCATCATGCAGCTACTCATGCTCAAAAAGAAGTAGTGACCTTTGGAAGTTGGCCTCCCATGAAAAGCTCTCCTCCACAAAGAATCTCCCGATCTTGGCCAAAGCAAGCATGAGTGGCCTCCATCCACGCCAATGTATGGAGGATTCCCTCCTCGAATTAAATATCCCTTGTTTCTCCAAATCCATGGAGCAGCTCCCATGCACCATGAAGGTGCCATCCTCCATGACTGTAGCAACCTCTGTCAGCGCAGTATAGGTAGTGAGAGTGGGTGGTGCTGAAAATTGAAGAATGTCCTCCTCGTCCTTGAGTTTACCCCAAACTCTCTGCGTTGCACTGGACTCCTCCAAAGTTTTCGCCTCCCTAGAATCTAAGTGTGGTGAACCAAATGGAAAGATTTCTCTTACCAACTCCAATTCTAATGGTCTCCCCAGTGGAATGCCTCCATGTAGTGAGACATCCATGGCAAGAGAAGACTGTCTATATGGTTGGGCAACCTTGCCCTTGCCCTCACAATGCAAACTAGTCTCCTTCCTCCTTGCACCAGCTCTCTGAAATATATAAGGGTGTGTGCTCTTCATTAAGTGATGATGTCCTTCCTCCCTCCCTTCTCCTTCCATCAATACCATCTCACAATCAAGCTTCTCATTGACTTTACTTTGCCTCCCACATGTGTGATCCTGGGGAACTTCTTGCAATGTCACAATAAATCCTCTTGTTGGAACATGTGCTCCTCCTTCCTCTGCATGAGGCACTATATATGCTCTAGATGTGACAGCGCTATAACCCCCATCCTTCTCTTCATCTTCAATATGAATAGGAGGTAACTGCTCAATAAGAGGATCCTCCTTTGCAAAAGGACCGTTCATGCCCTCTTGTCCAAGGCCATGAGATAAATATCTTGCCTTCAGCAAGGTTGCATGCAAGATATGATCTCCTCCAAGAGGTTTTTGATGTGGTTTTGAGTTTGCAGGTTCTTCCAACTTATGCAAAAGTTTCAGTGGTTTGATTGTTTCATGTTTTGCATCAAATCTCTCAACCAGGCTTTTAGTGAACTTTACAAAATAAGAAGTATTAAAAAATTTCAATGAAAATGACTCAAACATCCACCAAGCATAAGCCTTACCTTCAAAGTGCAACGCTGCAACTCTGATGACTTCTTCTTCGGAAACTGGGTGCTGCTACAAGTAAGTGCACAACTCCTCCACCCAAGCTTTGGTTGAGCAAGTTGGGGATCCATCAAAGGTAGATAGAGAAAATCTATTCATGTCATGCAGTTGGCTCCTCTCCACCTTGATCTTGCATAACTCTTTGAAAGTAATATGATCTCTAAACTTCTCAGTTTGAGATTCATACTCTTGCAGAAAATGGCTAAGAGTTCATTTCTCCGGCATTTCCTCTTCTTTCATCTCTCTTATAGAAAACCTGGGCATTTGACTGCATTGTGCATAATAGGGTGCAGCTACATGCTTACACATATCATGTACCAATCTAGATCTGGCTCTATATCCAAGCTCATCGGGAGATTCCATCTCTCCTCTTAGCTTCTTAAGATTTTTATTGATGCACTGCACAGATTTTGGAAGAAGTTTTGTAAGCTTATCTTCCGTTTTTCCTCCACATAATGGAGTCTTCATTCTGTTCATCTCTCCTTCTCTGGATAGTTTCATGGTTGAGTTCCACAGGTTGAGCCAAGATTGAAGCTTTGATACCACTGTAATATCCCAAATCAGGAAAATGTTACAACAATGAGAATATCTCAAGATATTCTAAAGTTGGAGATGTATAAATATAGCTTATATGATGTGTTAAAAAACACATAGCCCTCAAATGAGTGAAACAACAGCAATAGAGAAATTCCTACAGCTTCCCAAGTGGGGAAAATGCAAGAATTAGACCTTGGAAATGTTATTTCTGAAGATATGTGTTATTACTGGGTGAAATAATGTCGGTTTCCCTTAGCATATGCTATTAGGGTCTCACATACAAAAGGGGATCGGAAAGAAATCCCTTTTGATATGTTAAACAGACCTCCCGGCTACCTCACAGCTTAAAAATAACCAAATCCCATGACTTGAGTTATGCAGAAAAAGACTGAGGGATATACAACATTATTTTATGAGGGTTTCTGTACTAAAATAATGAAATACATGGATTTTTAGTTTCATGGAACAATATGCCAAGAAAACATAGATCTGGCCTCCTTATTGCATTATAAAGCTAACCCGGCAAGGGTTTCATGAAACACATGTACAAGAAAGAACAGATCTTAATATTCAGCTCAGAAAATGTAGTCTTACTGCAAAATTACAGAAATATAGCTGAATAATACAAAAGAGGGATGAGGGTCCCTTCCTCTAGTTTTCCGGGAGAAGGGTTGGCCCTTTCCCTAGGAAACTAGCTCAAAAACAAGGGTCTTAACCCTGCTATAGCAACTCTGCATAAAATGACACAATTCCTGCAAGGGACTTTGTTGTAGGAGATGAGAATTACTTTGGCCTGCTGCCAAGATCTGAAATTTACTCAGAAATCTTCCAAGATGATTTCTCAAGAGGAGGAAAACACCTTCTACTGAGAAACAGACCCGGAAGTGGTGTAAGAGCCCTCCACTGCAACACCCTGCAACTCAGCAATATTTTGCTGCAGAAATAATGCTGGACTGAAGAATTATTCTTGGTCTTGAGCCTGGATGTGGAGAAATACTGAACAAGCTCTCCCAAGAGGCCTCTCAAGGGAAGGGGTGGGATTGTCGCTCGGGAACACCCAGTGCTACCTTGCTAAACAACAAGGTGGAGCCAAGTCTAAACAAACAAGATCAATAGATCGAAATACAAAAGCATACCTAACAAAGGCCTCCATCATCTTCCTATATAGCAAGTGAACCTCTCCTCATTGGGTCCCATCCACATGTGCCATCAAGCTCATGCAAGTTGTCCTCCACCAAAACTGCGATGTCCAAAGGAGATTCAATGTATCTAGACAGCTTAGTTGACTTGGTCAGAGTTGACTGAATCAACATGTCCCCATATTTTTTCACACCTAAAGGTGCTCAAATTAGCTGCTTATTCTTACCCCTTTTCACATTAGGTTGTTATTGATCCTTCTAAAGTGGTCAATGGGCCTCCCTACCCAATTATTCATCCTCCTAGTGATAAAACAAATCTAATATTCCATTTAGCTTGGAGGCTGAAATTTTGGAATATTACATATTTATAGCAGAAGTCAACCATTATTTTGGATTTGAAGGCAGCAGCATTGTCTGTAATGATCTTTCTAGGAAAACCAAATCGTGATAGTATGTTGGTTTCAAGGAACTTGATAATGACTTAGTCAGTAGCATTCCTAGAAGGGATAATCTCTATCCATTTGGTAAAATAATCAGTGGCAGTAAGGATCCACTTATGTTGGGTAGATGAGGTTGGGTGAATTTATCCAATAAAGTCTAAACCCCATCGCTGAAAGGGAGCCTCAATATTTATGGGATGCAAAGGTAAAGGTAGGAGTTTCCTCTTGCCATCAAAAATTTGACACTTATGGCAAGTCATGACTGGATTTTGAGTATCAGGGAAAAGGGTGGGCCAATAATAGCCAGCTCTAAGAATCTTATTTTTTGTGGTCTTCCAGTAAAGGTGGCCTCCACATTCTCCTTCATGCAACTCATGCATGATTTTTCCTGCATCATTCTCAAGCAAACATTTAAGCAATATGCCAACAGCATTTTTCCAATATAACACTCCATCTAAAATGCAGTAATTTAAAGCTTTATGTTTCAAGAATCTAGCTTTAGTCTTTGATAGAGAATGAGGAGTATTAAGATAGAGAAGCACATAAATGATATCAGCATTAGAGGACAGCTCTGTTTCATGGACTTGTTTTTCATCAAAATAGTCTTCTTCAAGGCTTGAGCTAGGTGTTGGTTCAACAAAAATATTTATTGTTTGCAGAAAATTATCAATGTGTTTATCACCCTCAAACACTTGCCAATAGTTTTCATTGTCAAGGATTGTAGGCCGATTTTTTACTTTGACATTGAATTGTTCATTTACTTGGGGTATTTGGCAATTGCTAGCAGCAAAGTCAAGTTCATTTGCAAGGTTATTTTGAGCTCTAGGGATGAAAGTGAGTTCATATTTTTCAAAGGTGTTTAGAAGCTCTAGGGAAGCATTCCTATATTCTCTTAATCTTGGGTTTTTGGTTGAATACTCTCCTTTTATTTGCCTAATGATCAGCTCTAAATCTCCTTGGACTGATATTTTCTTGGCTTCTAAATCTTTAAGCAAACGTAGGCCAAGGAGGAGAGCTTCATATTCTGTAATGTTATTTGTGCATTGGAAATCAAGTTTGTAGGAATTTCCTTTGTTTGTATTATGTAACCATACACCAGCTCCAGAACCTATTTTGCTACAAGAGCCATCAAAGCTTATTTCCCACAATGTTTTTATCTCATGCTCATTATCATTTTGTTGTTCAAGGCTGCTAAGGTTTGAGCTATCATGTTTCTTATTTGAGAATTGTTTTGACTGTTCTAGTGGACTTAATTCTTTCCCATTTCCCTTTTCTTGTTTGATGATTTCATCTTTATTGTACAAGATAAAGGAATATAGATCTGAATGAATAGAATAATTAGGAGTGTTGTTTGGTCTGTCTATGTTGCTTACCCTATATTTCATATGAGATTCTCTCTATAATCTTCTAGTTTGGTTAAAAATTGGAATGGTAGCATAAGACATGTCCATTTGAAGGATTCCCTGAAGTTTGGCTCCCCGTGATCTGGATAAAAGCATGCCATACTTTGGGGGAATGTCAACAACCACTATGTCCATAACTAGACCTTTAGCGGGAATTTATGCTAGATTGACACATAAATCCTTGATCAGACCTAAGAATTTGACTCTGCTTGAATCGAAGGAATATAGATCCTTGTAAGGTTTAGTAATTTCTAGGCCTAATCTCTCCATCACCACTTTTGGCATGAGGTTATGAGAGGCACCAGAGTCTAGCATGGCATTGTGTAAGATCTTATCATGTATATTTAAGCTGACATAGAAGGGAGGGACAACCCCTTATTGGTATTTTCCTTCTACTTCAAGACCAAACAACAATTTTGGTTTATCATCTATCAAGTTCAAAGTATCAGTATCATTGCCTATATTCAAAGCTTTCAAAACTTGATTTTTATATACATCCTAAGTTACTAGTTCAGCTAAGGGTATGCTAATTTTGATCTTGGAAATTTCACCCTCAAGGCTGAAAGGGACTAGTGTTTTTGACATATTTACATTTGATTTGTCAAACATAGTCTTTTCAGTAATTCTGATTTGCTGAATTTTATTAGGACTGTTATTTTGGATAGATTTCTCAGGGCCACTAGTAGAGGTACTAGGGCAGCTTGGGTCAACACTTTGCTGACTATTTTGTCCTTGTTTGATTCAGTTTTCTTAGTCAAAGTGTTATGGATGTTTGTTGTCTTTTTAGGAAGGTTTTCTGAAGTTTTCCTAACAGCAGTATCTGTGTTTTTATCATTGGAAGCTTCTTCGTTCCTTTTGCTTCTAAGATCATATTCTTTGTGGACCTCCATTATAGCATTTTCAAACCCCAATTGGTAATCTTTAGAATCCTCATGATTGTTTTCAATTTGTTCTGAGGAGAATAATCCTTGTTCTTCTTCAGTGAGGAAAGCGTCACCATCACTGTCAGATCCTATCAGATTCACATGATTTTCTTCCAACCTTTCAGTCTCTCTTTCTTCTTCTTTATCTACATAGTTTTCTTGAAAAGGAGGCCTAATTTGTTGGTCATTGTCTCTTGGTCTATTCTGAATAGGTCTCTTCTGAAATTGGGATTTTTATTTCTATTTTGGGGGTTTATTTGGTTTTCTATAAGAGGCACTCTGTCATTTAAGTTTATTTTTTTCAGCATTCTTTCCATTACCCTCACTAAGTTGTCAATTTGGCATTTGTTGGCTCGAGGGGTCCTGACCCAGGTTCAAAGGTTCAAACCCCTATACTAATGGCCCTTTCGGTAGTGACCTGATTGCATAGACCAAAGTCTCAACCAAAGTAGTATGGGTGGGTACTAGAACCAGGTTTTCGCACCCTGGTAGAGGGTAGGTAAGTCAAGAAAAGCTGTGTTCACCCTTATAGTGACAAAATCTTGTATCATAGAGCCTATATCTACAGATTCCCTTCGCATCCACGTGCATAACAATAATGACACTCATAGAAATCAACAGATTATGAACTCGTATAACAATAACGTAGCTATTCCAGATATTCTTGAATGAAGTAAAACAGATCAACCCCAAATCGCAGCATAAATAAGTAACACAAGTATGTTCGCAGCTTAAATCAATAACACAACAGCATATATTAAGTAATCAAACATCACAGATTCGTATCATAGTAATTCCAGTGGATTCGAATAGTCAAAAATACTTCCACATTCATTAATCTTCCAGATCTACTTACAATACCCCAAAACCCAACTTGCGCACACAGTAGTAGGGTTCGCACATAGCAAGATAGAGGCCCTTCGCGCACACAGTAGCAGGAGTCCTTACCCAACAACCCTGACCAGATCTATCGATTCACACTTAGCAGCAATCTCTTATCATTCTTAATCTATCCTACAACTCAAAAAGGTTCAACTACTTATACTATTTTAGCGTATGCATCTAATGGTCCGCAAACCCTGGTTTGCGGACTCTTGGTCTACCCTTGACCCATTTAAAATGCTTTAGGGGCTTTGACCCACCCCAAAACCCCTGCATTAGACTAAATATAATTAAAAAAATGTACAAAATAGACCATTTTCGCAACTTGCAAGGGACCCTATTCCAACAATCCCCCAACACAATCTTGTGACTCGACCCGAGTCACTGTGGTGGTGGGGTCTCCACCTGTGCGCGTAGTGTGTTGACGACTGTAATCAGTGGGGGAAACACTTCTTGACTCTGAGCAGTAGCACTCTGCGTAATATCCATGAGTGTATGGGATGTCGGTCCTTCGGTCACCGCGGTGACACTCTCCAGTGTCTGATTCAGTAGCTTGATGGCAACATCGATATCCTGTGATAGTTGGAGGGCTGCGTCGGCCCAAGGATTCAATCATTTCGCGATGGCATGATTTTTGCGACGGAGTTCCTCAATCTCATATTGGAGCGCATTGTTAGTCTTCAAGCGTGCTAGACATTGTGCAGGGACTAAGGAGGGTAATGTAGCTTCGACCTGATCAAAAGCTTCTTCCTTCTGCTGCAAGTCCTGATTGATTCTCTAGAGGAAAAGATCACGCTGGATCTTGATCCAAAGCTGCATGGAGTCTTCGAGTAACTGGGCACCCTGAGCAATCTGTCCTACAATGGTGTTGGTGCCCTCGGTCACTAACACAGCGCGTTGGGCTTGTATCTCTGGGGTGTTTCGGGTTGCAGCTTGGCCTGTAAGTCAGTGATTTGTTGCTCCAACTATGTCTTTACCACCTGCATCTCCGTCCTAGACACCTTCAATGCTGCGACCAACCCTTTAATTTTATCCCGGGGGGAAGCTGTGGTCGGGATCTCCTCTGTAACCTCCATATAGAGCTGGTGGATTAATGTTTCGAGCTCCGCCTGTTGTGTGACAGTGCAGAGTACTTCAACGTTCTGCTGCATGATGGTATGCTTGGCCACCCCTAGTTGTTGGCGCACCTGCTGGTCCTGATAGCGAATCTCCTAGAATACAGCGATGTGGAGGCCTTGTAATGAATCGTGGGGCAGCATGGCCAAATTTAGTTGCACCCCTGTGTCTGCATGGAGTTGGAATTCTTGATACAACAGACTGATCATGAGGGAAACGCTAGGTATGGCGCAGAGATGACTTTCCTTCGTGGTGAGCACTATACGACTGGGAACTAAGGGAGGACATACCTGAGTCACGCTCGCCTGTAGTGCGTATGTTTTTAACTATAAGGTGCGAGCTAAGCCTGGAGGGTGTTAATGGTAGCCTTGTGGTGTTCCTCCAGGGATACCCACTTGTCTTATGTGGCCATTGAGACGACGTCTGTTATTTGTTCAAGGTCCCCGTCAGTGAGTGTGACCATCGCATCGTATTTTCCCCATTGCGCGCGCTTCTTTCGGGGCCCCTTGTCAGGCTTACTTGTTTGCTTTCTTCCTCCAAGGTTTCTTTCTAGTGGCAAATCTACCTAGATTTCGGCCCTGGTGGTTTGTGGTGGTGCACTCTTCTTCGTGGCTGCGTCCGAGCCCTGCTTGCTTGGTACTGCGGTCTCCTTGGTGGAGATTTTGAAACCTATCTTCCAGGCAAGAGGCCATAGTTCGATCACACGGTCAATGTCCTCATCTACTACCATATACGGGAGGGACGTCCAGGTTTTACTCTTGAGAACATGGATCTGCATGTGGTGCATCGTAACCTGGAATGCTGCAATAATTTTGTACCTATTGTACACCGTTGGGGACGGTCGTGGTCAAGAGTTGATAGATGCGGCCACGCTGCTATGGAATAGGACCCAAAAAACTTGGTTATATTCCACGCGTTGGGCGTCCTTGGAGTCCCATAGATGGGCGAAGTGAGCTCCTTCATACATTTTTGGAATGAGCTCGGGGAGGACTGACTCCTCAGGGGCCTCCCATGCAACCAGTGCTATAATGAGAAGTAGCCAAGAATAGCAAAAGGCCTTCCCTTGTTCCTAAGATTCGAGGACATTGGTAAGGAATTTGTCACACAAATATTGGCCCCAATTAAGGCAGACCCCCTTCGTACACTGGCCTACTAATCGAATGACATAGGTAGGGACGGTTGCGACCTAGCACTTCTGCATTAGTTTGCATGCTAATAACATGGTACCCATCTGCGTGGCACGGGTGCTGATGGATTTGATGATAAAACCCCGGGTATTTTGCTCCACCTTATACTTTTGGCACACAAATTCAACAGTCTCGCCTTCATATTTCTTTCCCACCCACTCTAGAGGGTGCGGCCCCTGCATGGGAAGGCCCGTAATCTAGTGAATTAGCACAACATCAATGGGGACTCAATCCCGAATCCATAAGCAGTCCTCGTGAATCAAGGCGAGCAACTGTCAGGCCAGCCGATCTATGACATTGTAATGGCCAAAATGGGGCATCCGCAGCAGGTTCAAGAGCCCAGATCCAGCCAATCCACATACCCAACGCTGAGGAATGACTGTGACCTCATCATTCGCATAAACTATGTCAAATTATAGCGCGGGGGCTAGCTCAGGGAAGGCTTCATAATTTTCCAAGTTGTGATCATCAAATTTAACTTCGTGGAGTCGCCCGCAAGGGTCACTGATGATAGGGACTTCGCCCAAGGTTAGCGGTGTTTGTAGATAGGTGATCAAACCATCCAAGTTTTTGGGCATGCACATTGAAGGTCGGCGAGGTCGGATTAAGGGGGTTAACCAATTGATCGGATTGGCAGGCTGGGCTTCCTCCTATGCATCTTGATCCTGAAGTGTTGTTCGTGGAGATTTAGCATGCCTCAGGGAAGTCCTAGGTCTTCCTTCAGCCCATTTTGCAGCTTTCGGGGGCTTCCCCGAGCCCTGTGCTTTCTCTTTTACCTTCTTTATGACTGGTGTAGAGAGCACTTCTTCATCCTCAGCCCCAATCTCCATTACGTCCTCACTTTCCAGCTCTGTTGGTACTGCGGGTTCAGTAGGGTTCGTGGTCGTCATCCTAGCACGGAAAAGGAATCCCAGCTCTGGATGGCTACTGTCATAAGGAGTAGGTTGATCATACATGAAAGGGATAGTGCAGACCAGAAGAATCGTATAGCTCAAGTTCGCTCGAGACAAAGGTGAGAAGTACAATCTATGCAAGTGAGGTGGATCCCTTATCTGAGCTACCCTACCCTTTTTATAGCGCTTGCGGTCACCCAATGGTAGGGTAAACTTCGCTTAGAACTTACCATCAGATAAACGGTCAAAATTCCCCAAAATCCACCTCATTAAATGCCAAGGGCCGCGCCTTTCAACGGTAACTTTTTCTTCCTACCATCTGTTAGTGTGCCAACGACTAGTTTTCGCATCTCCTGCACACTCAACATTCCTACTACGCTTGGGTCAAACACTTGTGCCTTCTACGCATCCTCCCCAAACATAGGCTTGTTCCCTAGGTACCGCATAACCAAAGACATATTTTCCCGACAGGTGTCATCCCAACCGCACCGGACCCCTTGTAGAAACAAGTCTTTCAAAGGCGTTGTAAGTAGTGCATATTCCCAAACAAACTTTCTGTAATACCCTGTATGGTCGAGGAGTGACCGCAGTTGTTTCCTTATTGTGAGATTCGTCGAATATATGACAATTCTTCCTTCTGTATCCACATCCCTATTCTTAGCCAACGTAGGGTGCGTCCCATTGCTACCCATTCGAAACATGAGCAGCTCAATAGTCGTGCGCACCCCTTCCAATTCTGAGTCAAACGTAGCTCGCGGATCATCCTTACCCTCCATTGGGGCTAGGCTATGGTATTTGACCATGCTTGGTATCCGTGTTTCCCATGTGAGTAATTTTGGTGCATAAATAGGTGCGATTCACCCCACATCCTGGTGTCAACGTCTCGCAGGGCTACATCAAGCACCCTTGTCCTCCCTACTAACCCAAATGTTCCTAGGAACTCTTCCTTCAACGTCCCATAGTGATAGGTGCACCAATGTAGCTCCGCATCTAAGTACCATGCAGATGGAAGCGGCCCTAGGTCATGAATCAGCAGGTGAACCCACTCCTTAGTCGTCCTGTCACACCATTATTCTTCCCATGCAAACAGATATTCGCGTGGATCTTCCGATCCAAGGAATGTTTTGACCCGCACGCCAGCCAGGGCTTCAAATCGCATGATCATCATATCCTGACATTCCTCTCATTACTGGAATTCCTCCTCATGCATCTCCCACCAACGCGTAGGTGTTCCACGCATGGCTAACTTAAGGGCCCATAGCCTTCGTCCCTCGGGAACCTCTACTTCGAATGCTCACAAAAATTCCTTAATGCTACCAGAACCGTCAAAGTAGGGTAGGTGTCTTACCTCTGAGGAAATGTAGCGAAAGTCCCTTGTGACTCGAAGACATCACAGCGCCAAGACATCATGCAATCGGTTTTTCCAATTCTCCATCTCCCCATTAGATTCAGAGAAGCATTCGATGTCCTTTTCATAGTAGAGTACTCCTTCTGCCATGGGATTGTTGATCCAATATTCATCTCACGCGGTCAACTTATAAATGTGATCCACCTCCTCTTCATTGCGAACTGGTTGTGTGTATCATTCGCCTTCTGCAGGATCTAATGGTACTATCACCCTTGTACCGTTATTCTCAAACACCATGCTTCTCTTTTTGAGGTTGATAATACAGCCCATATCTATGGCCCAGTCCATCCCCAAGAGCGCAAGGTAGGGGTTCGCATCTTCTAAAATTCCAATTACTTCAAAGTCGGCTCGGGCCTTTACTCCTGCGATATCCACCGTAATTTTAGACAACCTTCCTAGTGGGATGATTTTTTGCTGATTTGCCATGCGCAGCTGAATAGTGGACCATTCCAACTTAGACTCCCCCATTCATTACCAAGTCTATTTAGGTAACATGTTTGCATCTGACCCCAGGTTCAAAATAACCTGACTCATCTCGTAGTCACCAACTTGTGCAGACAACCGCATTTCTCTTCTGGTGTGTTTCTTATACATGTATAGCTTGTGCACATCCTTAACCTCCGGAGGTAGATTGGGTCGCGCTACACAGCTATCTATTAATGCCTGAAGATTCTCCATAGACTTTGGGTTACGTAGTATCTTCATACATGCTTTCAAAAAGGGCTCGACCTCCTCATCCGCCTTGAGGTTCATAGGTGGCCAAGAAGTAGTTGCTTCTACATCAGCAAAGTCCTTGTGAGCTGTGAAAAATGTTTCTTTCCCCTTTTTTAGGTCCAAGCCTTCTTGTTTACTAACAGCTTTTCGGATCAGAGGTTCCATCGCAGCCTCCTCCTCAGGTCCCCTTGTGGCCATCCCACTGCGTGTCACCACATTCACACTTGGATCTTTGTCTCATAGCTCAGCCTTAACTCTATGCACATTCTGCGTAGGTGTCCATTTCTTTTCTTGCATTTTTGCTATCAATATTGGGAAATCTTCAATTGCATGGTCTAGTTGTCTGCAATATCGGCAGGATTGCCTAATGGGGTTCAGGAAGTCCCTTGCAAAGTGTCCTGCTTCTCCACAATTATTACAGATTAGCTGACCTCGTCCCCGTCCTACACTTCCACTGCGCCCTCCTCCCCTGCCCCTTGATGGGAAGCCACCTATACCTACGGGGGTTCTTAGTGACACATGGTCTGGTTGTACTCTGTATAAGTTTCCTAGATCAATCATAAAATCATATGTCCGGCAGTTCTGTTCATCATGTCCCACCGATCTGCAGAACCTACACCATTTCTTATTTATCTTTGGAACGTATGCAGCAAGGCGGGAACAATGGTTGGTATCGTGCAGCCCTGCGACGCGAAAATCATCGCACCATAGCGCTAGCCCACTGGGTCACGCAGCTTCCTTAGGGCACAATGGGCTAGGTCCCCCAGGCTGCATATAGTCTGCTAACAGAGGAAAATTATCCTTAGTGTTAGCCACCTGTAATATTTGTTATACCAAAGGTGGCTAAATCTTTTGGGAGCCTCCAAGGAACAAATTTTCTCACCAAAATTTGTTGGCTCTTGAAGTCTCTATAAGGCCTCCAGCCTTTTTCCTCTGTCCATATCCCATACTATTGTTTTCATCCTAAGAAACTCTGAAATCCTACAAAAATCCACAGTTAAATACTGTTGCAAAGGACCCCTTTTCCCTCCCTTCTCCTCAAAGCTAATCTCAGTTCCTTTTCTCCATCTCCCTTGAAAACCCCTCAACTTCATGATTCTTCCTTTTCTTTCATTTAAATCCATTTCCTAAAGGTCTAAGACTCACTCTTGGCCTTACCAGAACCTTTATTTCCCCTTAAAAACCATAGAAAACACATCTTTTCTATATGTTGGACTTAAGCCCCTCAGGCTAAGCCCCCTACTTCTTTTTCCTCCATGCGCCAGAGCGCCGGAACCAATCGCTGTAACCATCGGGCGCTTACCTTTCCAATAAATTTCCTCCGCCCGAAAACTCCAAAAACCTTGGTAACTATGAAAATCGGGTTTTTATTAATTTCTAAAGTTCTTCGCCCATATAAATTTTGAAATAATCTACACCGTCGATCTACTCCGTAGATCGGACGGCGCGGCATGCGACTTATCGTGTGGACCCCCCAACCGTACGCCACTACTCGAATCCGCGCAGTTTATTCCGCACCACTCTTCAGGCAAAGGTTGTTTTGGCCCGAGGCCCAGTGATTCCGCACACCTCTTGACACGCGTCCTCCGTACCATTCCAAAACCACTGCATAAAGTCAGCTCCCCGCGCGTTATCCGTCGGACGAAGGCCGCCCAACGGAATCAGCAATAGCCATCAGATCAAGACCCCCGCATCCAATGGTTTTCATTCATTGAAGTCACCCACCCTTTAATCAAGATGCATGTGATTTAGCTGGACCCCGGCGCAACTGAAAATCCATCTCCGCCGTCGATCTCTGCAGATCGACGGTCCGCATTCAATTTCCTAATTCCATTGCGCGGTCAACCTTTTTCCTCCGCGGACTTTCCAAATCGCTCCCGACCGTTGATCATAGCGCGATCAACGGTTCCGATCGTCCCCTTCTCCCGCACGTCCTCCGATGCAGATTTGCCCATATAAATGCAGGATTTCATAAATTTTGTTTGTATTTTGCAGGTTTAAGGTTCTTTCCGTCATGTTTGAGAAAGATTCGAAGGACGATGGTGACGATTCTCGTTCTTTCGATTTGTCAAAAGAGATCGACCACAGGATGTAGAGCTATGTTGTCAACAAGGTTTCATGAGCCTTTGTTGCCATGCGCCCCTGTAAAACTTGGAAAGGATGAATAAATCACAAAGAAAGAGTATCCGATTGCAGAAAGACAGAGATGAACCAATACAGAGAGTTAATGATCAGATGAGTGGGGATTATGGCTAAGACAGTTATCAAAAACCTAATCCCCAACTCAAAACACAGTTTAAAAGAGAAAACCTAAAAGTGTTTATCAGACATATTGCCTCCACCACCATATCTGGGGAAAATTGATTCCTCAACTACCACAGTGCCACCTATTGTCTCAAAACACTCAATCAGGAGCTGAATTTAATGAAGCAGGATCAGATATTTTGCCTCGAAGCAGCCGAAGACATTACTTCTGCCTGGGATTTAATGACAGAATGTCGGCAGAGTAACCCTAATTATACACAGAACCTCAAAGGTCAACAAAGCTCCCACTGAGCTAAAAACATAAGTGTAAATCAATTAATGCAGTAGAACACCTGTACATTTTCTTCTTTGAGCCCCCAAGGGCCAAGAAGGACATTAATGACTATATTAATTGGTTTGAGATCTTTTATCAGATCTCACCTCCTCATCCTTTTATAAATACTTCACTAGAAGATGAGTGAGGGGTTGGTTGCTAATGTAATTGCTGAAGCATTGTTATGTAATTGAGCTGAAGGCTTCTGTTTGTAAATAGTGATTCACTGGCTCTTGGAGCTCTGCTTGTAATAGATAAGTTAGGTTGTGAAGAGAGATGAACTGAGACATTGAATTTGAAGATTGTAACTGGTCTGGAGCATCAATACAGGCTGATTTATGGGATCCTGGTCTATGTTGACGGTGATGTCATTCTCATTGTAAATTGTTATTTTATTTATGTTTTCATTATGTTCCATTTTCTGCTGTAAAGAACAGTTTAAACAGGGTTAGGACCTACTGTATATTAGTAACCTTCTCTGGCTGAGAAACCTTTATTTAAATGTTTTCTTTCAACTGTTTTATTTGGAAATGATTCAATTTAGTTTAAGCATAGGAATGTTGGCGTTCCCTCGTCTTATGGTCTTAGCTGAATGTTATTTTTGAATGTTACTTTCTGTATATGTTGTGTGAAGATGAACTGAGGAAGATATGGTGAGCCTTGGTCCCAGTCTTGTCCGATCAAACTGTCTGATTGTTTCCCTTAGAATGTGTTAAAAGCTGACTAGTTTCAAAGCACTTATCAGATCTTAGGCCATTCTGTGTTATCTTTGTGATTTTCTTGGATGTAACCGAGTAGAGAAGAGCTAGGAGAGGATTTGTGGTGAGCCCGGCCCGCTAGTTACTGCTCTAAAGGTTGCCTTCAAGTTTCCCTCTGTTTTTATATGTTTTATATTAGAGGTGTATCAAAGGCTGGCTAGTTTCAAAGCAATTACCCGATCCTAGTTTGCTTCTATGTCTTTCTTAAGTGCCTGGTCAAAGGTTGGCTAGTTTCAAAGTACTTACCAGATCCTAGGCTGCTCTTTGTTCTGCATCCGTTATTTCCCTTTCTTATTGTATCACTCCATTCCATAAATCAAACCTTTAAAGAGATCCTTAGACATAGATGACTTGCCCCATGGACCACTCCTGCCTCTTGCTGTTCCAATTAAATCCTATTATGACTCCATAGCCCAATGGACTAAAAACATGCAATTATCTTCTTTCTAGATCAAAGCTTACTCTGGATTGCTTGCAACTTCTCACCTTTGAGCCTATTTGCATATAGATCTTTCCGCCTCTAACAGCAATCATGTTCAATCATCCAAAAACAAAACCAAGCCCTTGGTCTTCATAACTAGCCTAACATCATAGCCCCAAACTTCAAAGACAAATCCATCTTTGCACTTATTAGAGAGATCCCTCTCCGGATTCAGGAGGGCTAGATCCTAGAATCCCAAAGTTGGTTGAAACGATGTTGTTTCTGTAATTGGACTCTGCCAATCTTGCTAATAAATTAAAGAGACCTAACATTTCTGGCGACTCGACTGGGGAACGAACCCCGAATCATTTTCATTCAAAGCTAACCATACGATATTACAGATTTGGTTCATAGAGCATCAGCTTTATTAACCAGCTGGAGCCACCAGTAACATTTCTGGCGACTCCACTGGGGACTGAGTGTTTTTAAAGCCTTTTTAGTGACCTCAGGAAACCCTTGATTTTCATACAAACCTTGAGAGTAAAAAGCAGCCTTTTCAAGCACTACCAAGAATGGTAATTACGATGAAACTTGTTTGAATCAGTGACAATCTAGGTCAGCCCTAGGATTCTCATAAGACTTTATCTAACCTTGAAAAATTGGCTGGCTTAGCCATAAGAGTAGACTGTCTTGTCTCACAACCGTAGCTAAGTTTTGAAACAAAGTTTGGACATTCTTAGAAGCCACACAAATAAAAACAATTCAGAAAATACCAAAAACATTTCAGATTGGCAGTAAAACACTTGCTCTTAAATTTCATTTACCATTGGATGTGTTTTACCTCATACTCTTAGACAAAGTCTGGAAAGGGCCAGGTAGCCTCCGGATCTCATCCTCTTTTAGAGGTGACATATCTGGTGAATGCCCTCCCAGTCAATCTCTGGTTAGAGTTTGTTGTGTTTCAGGATATCCTTGGAAAAGGATGTTTCGCAAGCACTGTGGTGGACAGTGTATCTCTTTGAAAACACTCTAAACTTTCCACCTGGCGACTCCACAATCCTGAGCAGACCTTAAGACTCCACTGGGAAGAACCCTCATCATTATAATATCTTTTGAACTCAGTTAGAGGACTATGGGATTGAAATTTGCATTAACAGACTAGTTAACCTCTCAAAGATTGTCATATCTAGTTGAACTTGTCTAATTTATTTGATTCTAATAAACACAGCATAGTGGCTCCTAGAAATATTCACACTAGAGCTTACCCTGACCCTGATCCACCTGAGATAGTTGACAACCCATAAAGTATTCTTAGGAAGTCTCCTAAGATAGAATCCTCAACTATTTTCAGGTCTCACATAAGAGCCAATTCAGTCCCTGAAAATCTTTCAGCTCTGCAACAATCACAAGTTGACCCATTAAATCCATTTAGAACTAGGTCCCTCGATGATTTAGATCAGCTAGATTCTGAGACTTCACTTTCATCTCCTGCAACAAGTGAACATCTTGGTAGCAGGGAAACAACACCTCCTGATTTACATTTTCTTCTTAACTTAGGTGTCTCTCATCCAAGATCAGCTCAACAATCTACTGTTGTTCCATCCACTTCTGTTCATCCTTCATCCACTGCTCAAACCACTTCATTTCAGCCCACCCCACCTCTTGTCAATCCACCCTCACCACATATCATGGCAGCATGGTATGCTCCCTTGGTCCTTCCTGTACCATTAGTCAATCTCCCACAGGACTATCAATCCAAAATTCCATTATACGATGCTAGCAACACTACCACTGCATCACAACATGTGGATAAGATGAATGACTACTTTGACAGAAATGAAATTGATGGTGATTCTATCAGGCTTAGACTATTCGCTCAAAGTCTAGGGGGAGAAGTAAGAAAGTGGTTTAAAGGCTTAACCCCCCATAGTATCAATGATCTCCAAGCCTTCCATCAGACATTCTTAAACAAGTGGGAAGTAAGGAAGAACCCTCTCCAAGTTCTTGCTGATTACAACAATCTCCATAGGAACCCAGGGGAAAGTGTGCAAGCCTATTGCACCAGATTCAACAGTGTATACAACGCACTTTCCCCATAACTAAAACCTCCACCAGGTTCAGCTTTAAACAAATTTCCCGAAGGTTTTGATGCTGACATGACCTATTCACTGAGAGAGAGAGATTTTGCAACCCTTGAAGACATGCAAAGAGGTGCTCTTTCTATGGAAGTTAACCTTATGGAGAAGAGGGCAAGAATGAAAGTTGAAAAGAGAGTATCTTTCAGAGAGGAATCATCATATTCTATGCCAAACTCAAAATTGGAGAAAATGATGGAAGAAATGATCAAGAAAATGAACATTCTTGAGAGAGCACAAGCAATTCAAAATCAAACTGCTCCTCAAAACAGAAACCAGAATCAGAATTTAAGAAGAAATCAACCTTTAAACAGACCCAGGGAAGATGATCAACAGATCACTCCTCCTTTTCATCAAAACTATGTAAGTGAGGTCGAGGAATCCGATCAAATGACAGAGGAAGATGATATCAACCTATTTCGGGTAGATGATGATAACTTTGAGGTTCATTATGATAGAAAACAAGGTCTTTACACACCTTATGATGACAAAAGAGATGATAATGAAAATTGTTGTCAAGACATGGAAAATGCCATCACAGAACCTCCAAGACAATATGACCTCATGAACAAATCTAGTCAACAGACCCCCAACGTGAAAACCTCTGAAAACTCTTCTCAAAATAGCACTACAACCAAGCCTAAAACGGTTAAACAAAAAGATAAATCAGTGGTTGTAGATTCTGGTAAAGGTAAAGAGAAAGACACTCAAAATATTAAAAAACAGAGTGCAAACATAAGCAGTGCTAACACTTCAGCTAGTACTCCTATTTCAACCGATGTATCAAGTGTAGATAAAATAAATCAGCAAGTTGTTGTTGCTGATAAAATGACAGCTAATAGGGCTAAAACCAGCACCTGAAAGAATCAAATTCCTTTCAGCCTGAAACAGGAAATCTCAAAGATCAAAATTTATGTTCCCTTGACTGAGTTAGTTACCCGTCATGTATATAAAACCCAAATTTTGAAGGTTTTAAACATAGAGGGAAACGAGGATACTCTCAATCTAAATGATGACCAACCAGAGCTGATTTTTGGTCCAAAGATTGAAGGTAAGTTTCAAGAAGGACCCGTCCCTCCCTTTTATGTGAGTTTAAACATTCATGACAAAATCTTACATAATGCTATGCACGACTCAGGGGCTTCACATAATCTAATGCCAAAAGCTGTGATGGAAAGCCTGGGTCTGGAAATCACCAGACCTTATAAAGATCTTTACTCCTTTGAATCAAGCAGAGTGAAATGTCTAGGATTGGTCAAAGACCTCTGTGTTAATTTAGCCCAAATTCCAGCCAAGTGTTTGGTCATGGATGTAGTTGTGGCTGATGTACCCCCGAAATATGGAATGCTTTTATCAAGATCTTGGGGGGCTAAAGTTCAAGGTACTATGCAAATGGACATGACCTATGTGACT
Source organism: Pinus albicaulis (assembly GCA_034641835.2). Taxonomy (NCBI): domain Eukaryota; kingdom Viridiplantae; phylum Streptophyta; class Pinopsida; order Pinales; family Pinaceae; genus Pinus; species Pinus albicaulis. The sequence goes on from CM076571.1 coordinate 647,380,135, forward strand.
ATCCCTGTTTTCAATCAGACTAGAAGACTTTACAGGGAGTCCCATATGCAATTCACAGTTACAAGTCAAGACAGACCACAAAACTCTCCTATATATTCTGTCAATACGGGCCTTGATTCTTTTATCATGTTCAACGATGAAACACTTGCTGAACAGGTCACGTCAACAGAACTAATGAACAATAGAGAGGAGGACGTAAATAGCGCTAAAGTGTCTAAACGGTTTGCTACACTTGAAAATCTTAGCAAACCAAACACAGATCCTGATCTACAAGTCTTGAGTCCATTAATCTTAAACCTAGACAATCAAGAGAAAAACCCTCAATCTAATGAAAAACCTGAGGAGTTGAAGCAAATTCAATTAAGTACTAATATTAAACAACAATCAGATAACACTTTAGTTAAAAAGGACATTCACCAAACAGATGAAATTGAGAATAGTCCTCTATGGAGTATGTATTTTGATGGGTCGTGCACTAGAACTAACGCTGGTGCAGGTGTCTGGATTACTAACACTGAAAACAAACACACAGAATGTATTTCATGCAAATTAAACTTTCAGTGTTCCAATAACATAGCAGAATATGAATCCCTGCTCTTAGGCTTAAACTTGTTGAAAAAGTTAGGAGCTAGAACAATCAATGTACTTGGGGATTCTGAGTTGATCATTAGGCAATTCAATGGGGAATATAACGCAAATCATCCCAGAATTAGAGCCTATCGGAACGATGTCATGGATCTTTTGAAAATGTTTGAGGAGTCCAAATTCATATTTATCCCAAGAAAAGAAAATATTGCCGCCCACAATTTGGCCTTTGCAGCTAGGACATGCTTAACACCGTTTAAAACCAAAGACTGCACAACTCAGATAATATTTAGACCCTCTGTGCCCGACAATCAAAAGTACTGGCAGGTGTTTGACAATGAAAAAAAAATAGAAGACTTCATGCAATTCAGAAATGAATTCGAACCTAGCAATTCGGACTCAGACTATGATACAGACTGCAGTGAAGAAAATTTTCTTGGTGAAGAAGAACCGTCCCCTAAGCTTGTCAATATAAACCTGTTGTCTAGCAAACTTGGAAATAAAACAGAAATGGGTGCAGAATCAGAAACAGAGCAATTGGAAACCCTGCATTCTAGAGATGAAAGTTTGCCAAGCGGCCTAACACCTTTAGAAGAGTTGTTTGATTTTAATGATGTAGCCAAAAAACCTAAACTGGAACCTGTAGAGACTGAAGTGGAAGAGTGCAACATAGGCAGTGAGGAAAAACAGAAAATTATTAAACTGTCCAAAACTTTGCCAGCTCACATTAAACTCAAATACATGGAGCTGTTCAAAGAGTTTTCTGATGTTTTTGCATGGAGTTACAAAGATCTTAAATCCTACGACACTGAAATAATATAGCACAAAATCCCTCTCAAAGAAAACCAAAAACCATTCAAACAGAAACTACGCAGAATAAACCCTGTCCAACTGCCTTTGGTTGAGAAGGAAATCATGAAAATGTATGACGCTGGTATTATTGTCCCTATTAGATATTCTGAGTGGGTATCTAATCTGGTGTCTGTTAGGAAGAAAACTAGAGAAATCAGGCTTTGTATAGATTTCAGAGACTTAAACAAAGCTTTGTTAAAGGACAACTACCCTTTACCAAAAATGGATCATATCTTACAAAGAGTAGTAGGGTCTAAAAGAATTTCTTTGCTTGATGGCTACTCAGGGTACAATCAGATTTTAGTTCACCCTGATGATCAATTAAAGACAGCTTTTACTATGCCATGGGGCACTTTCATGTATGTTAAAATGCCTTTTGGTCTAATGAATGCTGGAGCAACCTTTCAGAGAGCCATGGAGATAACATTCTTAGAAGAATTGGGTTTCTTCATCATTATATACCTTGATGATGTCACTGTGTTTTCAAAAACAGATGAAGAACACTTAGAACATTTAAGAAAAGTTTTCGAGAAGTGCAGGAAGTTTGGTATATCTTTAAACCCTAAGAAGACACTATTCGGTCTCCAAGAAGGTAAACTGCTTGGGCACATTATTTCATAAGAGGGTATTAAGATAGATCCAAAAAGGATTGAGGCTATATTGCAAATCTCTCATCCTTGAAACATCAAAGAGTTGCAATCTTTCATTGGAAAGATTAACTTTTTGAGAAGGTTCATCCCTAACTTAGCTGAGCTCCTTAGGAATATCACGAACATGTTGAAGAAGGAGCAGGGGGTAAAGTGGACCTTGGAAGCAAAGACATCCTTTGAACTGGTAAAACAAGCATTAACCAAAACACCGGTTCTCATAAGTCCTGATTTTTCAAAAGATTTTTATATCTTTTCATTTGCATCGGAACATACCATAGTTGTTGTCCTTCTACAAAAAAATCCACAAGGACAAGAGTAGCCCATTGCATTCTTTAGTAAGGCATTGAGGGATGCCTCTTTGAAGTATAACATTATGGAAAAAAAAGTTTTTGCTTTGATCAAAGCATTGAAAGACTTCAGAGTATACATCCTTCACTCGCACATCATTGCCTTTGTCCCAAATTCAGTCGTTAAAGACATTCTAACGCAAGACCCAGATGGTAAGAGAGGTAAGTGGATTGCGGTCATTATTGAATATGATCTAGATATAAAACCCACTAAGCTCATCAAAGGCCAAGGTCTGGCTAGATTAATGGTTGAATCAAATTGTGAAGTTCTTGATATACATATGATTAATGCTTTAAATGATCAAGAGGAAATCTCAGCACCCATTGTTGAAAACCATTTTATGAATTCCTTTTGGTATGTTGATATCGTTTATGTTTTGTTGAATCTGAATACACCTCATGGTTTGTCAAAAACAAAGGCAAGGTTTCTAAAATTGAAAGCAGTAAACTATTGCATTGTTGATAAATGTCTTTATTGGAAAAATGCTAGTGGTATATTGCTTAAATGTTTGCCTGAGTTTGATGCAGAGAAGGTTAAGCAAGAGTTCCATGAAGGGGTGTGTGGAGGTCATTTATACTGGAAGGCAACAGCCAACAAAATTTTGAGGGTTGGTTTCTATTGGCCTACTCTTTTTCATGATGTACACAGGATGACCACTACTTGCCATAAATGCCAATTGTTTGAGGGCAAGAGAAAATTATTACCCCTGCCTCTGCATCCAATCACCGTTGAAGCCCCTTTTCAACAGTGGGGACTTGACTTCATAGGAGAAATCCATCCCTCATCTTCTGCACAGCACAGATGGATTCTCACTGCCACAGACTATTTCACTAAATGGATAGAAGCCATTCCTTGTGGGCAGGCCAATGATTCTGTTGTCATAAAATTCATTGAGACTAAAATTCTCTCCAGATTTGGTTGTCCCACCAAGATCATCACTGAAAATGCAGCAGCATTTGGATCAAAAAGGATGGTTGAATTCTGTCACAAATATCAGATATCATTGGGGCATTCCACAGCCTATTACCCTCAGGGTAATGGACTTGCTGAATCTTCAAACAAGAGCCTAGTGAACATAATCAAGAAACTGTTGGACGACAATAAAAAGTCTTGGAACACAAAGCTGATCCATGCACTTTGGGCTGACAGATTAACTTTGAAAAAATCTATTGGTATGTCACCCTTCCAGCTTGTGTACGGTACATATGCAATTTTTCCTAACAGCCTTGGTGTACCAGTTATGAAGTTAATTCAAGAGTTGCAGACTGAAGAAAATGACATAATCAGAAGAATAAATCAGACCATTCATCTTCAGCAAACCAGAGAGGAAGTGTATAACAAAGCATTGCAGAAGCAAGATAGTATCAAAAAGCTTTTTGACAGAAGAACAAAGGCCAGCAATTTCAAGATTGGGGACAAAGTTTTAAAGTGGGACTCAAGGAGGGAAGAAAATGGCAAGCATGGAAAATTTGATAACCTGTGGCTTGGCCCTTACTCTATTCATTCAGTTGCTGGTAATAATGCTTTTTTCTTACAAGAACTGGATGGAACAGAATTGTTTGGGGGTCCTGTGAATGGCAGGATGCTTAAGCATTACTTCTCTTGATTCATTTTGAGTTTTGAAGCCTTTTTATCTTTTTTCATTATGAATATTCCATCCACCATTGCATTCAAAGTTATGAGAAATCAAAAATACAAAAACAAAGAAAAAGAAGAAAAGAGGGCGGAAATGAAAACAAGAAAGGCAAAGCCCCATGCCAAAAAGAGAGACAAAATCTGAAAGTGTGCAAGCTCAAATGCCACTCCTAAAAAACACACTTCTAGTTAGTCAAACTGCTTAATCTTGACTAATTAGCTTTGAATTTTTCCTGTTGATAGGATAGTGAATTTGATTCGCCAAACTGTCTAATCTTGGCTTATCAGTAGTTAGATTAGGATAGAGAATGAAGGTTCAAATAAACTCAAAATCTGAACCAAAGTTTCCAAAGCAAGATGACTCAAAATCTGTTTTATTCTTATGAGTCAAAAGATGTGACAATCAGGTTCTAATCAGCTTAGAACCTGAACCAGAAGAAAGCAAAGACCGCTCAAAATAAAAGTCAAAACAGAGCTGTGAAGAAAAGAGAAGGCCATGATGAGAAACTTTCAGATCTTAAGCCTTCTATTTTGATTTCAGTTTTTCTGCAAATAATAATCTATGTGCAGCTTGTTTTTATGCCATAGATCACAGCAAGTCAAACAGCTTAATCTTGACTTGACTGTTTTTAAATTTCTGTTTTAAAAATTTAGAGAATGAAAGTTTGTTGGACAGTTTAATCCCAACAGACAGTAGATTAGGTAGAGAAACATCTGAGCTCAACTGTTTAATCTGAGTTCAGGGAGAAATAAGGAGTAGAATTAGATTAGTTTTTATACTTTCAAAAAGAATAAAATGTTGTGTAAAGAGTTTGCCAATCCAAGTGCACTCTGATGAAGAAAAAATGCTAGATCAGTAGGATTGGGTAGGCACAAAGTTGTATTGATGAAGTCCATTATTCTTTCATAACTTATCTTATTTTTCAAAAGCAGAGCAAGATCATCCAGCAAAAGAAGAGAAATCCAATGGATGAGGCACCTGGTAAGCATCCCAGAGAAAATAATGGATCAAGCACAGGCCTACCTCCCAGAGAATCAAGTTTGAATTTTTGATGCCTTCAAGAAGGCACGATCCCCATGTGGAGCCACTGTTAGCCACCCGTAATATTTTGTTATACCAAAGGTGGCTAAATCTTTTGGGAGCCTCCAAGGAACAAATTTTTCACCAAAAGTTGTTGGCTCTTGAAGTCTCTATAGGGCCTCCAGCGTTTTTCCTCTGTCCATATCCCATACTGTTATTTTCATCCTAAGAACCTCTGAAATCCTACAAAAATCCACAGTTAAATACTGCTGCAAAGGACCCCTTTTCCCTCCCTTCTCCTCAAAGCTAATCTCAGTTCCTTTTCTCCATCTCCCTTGAAAACCCCTCAACTTCATGATTCTTCATTTTCCTTCATTTAAATCCATTTCCTAAAGGTCTAAGACTCACTCTTGGCCTTACCGGAACCTTTATTTCCCCTTAAAAACCATAGAAAACACATCTTTTCTATACGTTGGACTTAAGCCCCTCAGGCTAAGCCCCCTACTTCTTTTTCCTCCATGCGCCCGAGCGCCGAAACCAACCGCTGTAACCATCGGGCGCTTACCTTTCCAATAAATTTCCTCCGCCCGAAAACTCCAAAAACCTCGGTAACTATGAAAATCGGGTTTTTATTAATTTCTAAAGTTCTTCGCCCATATAAATTTTGAAATAATCTACACCGTCGATCTACTCCGCAGATCGAACGGCGCGGCGTGCGAATTATCGTGTGAACCCCCCAACCGTACGCCACTTCTCAAATCCGCGTGGTTTATTCCGCACCACTCTTCGGGCAAAGGCTGTTTTGGACCGAGGCCCAGCGATTCCGCACACCTCTTGACACGCGTCCTCCGTACCATTCCAAAACCACTGCATAAAGTCAGCACCCCGCGCGTTATCCATCGGACGAAGGCCGCCCAGCGAAATCAGAAATAGCCATCAGATCGAGACCCCCGCATCCAATGGTTGTCATTCATTGAAGTCACCCGCCCTTTAATCAAGTTGCATGTGATTTAGCTAGACCCCGGCGCAACTGAAAATCCATCTCCGTCGTCGATCTCTGCAGATCGACGGTCCGCATTCAATTTCCTAATTCCATTGCGCGGTCAACCTTTTTCCTCCGCAGACTTTCCAAATCGCTCCTGACCGTTGATCACAACGCGATCAACGGTTCCAATCGTCCCCTTCTCCCGCACGTCCTCCGATGCATATTTGCCCATATAAACGCAGGATTTCATAAATTTTGTTTGTATTTTGCAGGTTTAAGGTTCTTTCCGTCATGTTTGAGAAAGATTCGAAGGACGAGGGTGATGATTCTTGTTCTTTCGATTTGTCAAAAGAGATCGACCACAGGATGTAGAGCTATGTTGTCAACAAGGTTTCATGAGCCTTTGTTGCCATGGCGTCCCTGTAAAACTTGGAAAGGATGAAGAAATCACAGAGAAAGAGTATCTGATTGCAGAAAGACATAGATGAACCAATACAGAGAGTTAATGATCAGATGAGTGGGGATTATGGCTAAGACAGTTATCAAAAACCTAATCCCCAACTCAAAACACAGTTTAAAAGAGAAAACCTAAAAGTGTTTATCAGACATATTGCCTCCACCGCCATATCTAGGGCAAATTGATTCCTTAGCTACCACAGCGCCACCTATTGTCTCAAAACACTCAATCAGGAGCTGAATTTAATGAAGCAGGATCAGATATTTTGCCTTGAAGCAGCCGAAGACGTTACTTCTGCCTGGGATTTAATGACAGAATGTCGGCAGAGTAACCCTAATTGCACACAGAACCTCAAAGGTCAACAAAGCTCCCACTGAGCTAAAAACATAAGTGTAAATCAGTTAATGCAGTAGAACACCTGTACATTTTCTTCTTTGAGCCCCCAAGGGCCGAGAAGGACATTAATGACTGTATTAATTGGTTTGAGATCTTTTATCAGATCTCACCTCCTCATCCTTTAATAAATACTTCACTATAAGATGAGTGAGGGGTTGGTTGCTAATGTAATTGCTGAAGCATTGTTATGTAATTGAGCTGAAGGCTTATGTTTGTAAATAGTGATTCACTGGCTCTTGGAGCTCTGCTTGTAACAGATAAGTTAGGTTGTGAAGAGAGATGAACTGAGACATTGAATTTGAATGTTGTAACTGGTCTGGAGCATCAATACAGGCTGATTTATGGGATCCTGGTCTATGTTGACGGTGATGTCATTCTCATTGTAAATTGTTATTTTATTTATGTTTTCATTATGTTCCATTTTCTGCTGTAAAGAACAATTTAAACAGGGTTAGGACCTACTGTATATCAGTAACCTTCTCTGGCTGAGAAACCTTTATTTAAATGTTTTCTTTCAACTGTGTTATTTGGAAATGATTCAATTCAGTTTAAGCATAGGAATGCTGGCGTTCCCTCGTCTTATGGTCTTAGCTGAATATTATTTTTGAATGTTACTTTTTGTATATGTTGTGTGAAGATGAACTGAGGAAGATATGGTGAGCCCTGGTCCCAGTCTTGTCCGATCAAACTGTCTGATTGTTTCCCTTAGAATGTGTTAAAAGCTGACTAGTTTCAAAGCACTTATCAGATCTTAGGCCATTCTGTGTTATCTTTGTGATTTTCTTGGATGTAACCAAGTAGAGAAGAGCTAGGAGAGGATTTGTGGTGAGCCCGGCCCGCTAGTTACTGCTCTAAAGGTTGCCTTCAAGTTTCCCTCTGTTTTTATATGTTTTCTATTAGAGGTGTATCAAAGGCTGGCTAGTTTCAAAGCACTTACCAGATCCTAGTTTTCTTCTATGTCTTTCTTAAGTGCCTGGTCAAAGGCTGGCTAGTTTCAAAGTACTTACCAGATCCTAGGCTGCTCTTTGTTTTGCATCCGTTATTTCCCTTTCTTATTGTATCACTCCATTCCATAAATCAAACCTTTAAAGAGATCCTTAGACATAGATGACTTGCCCCATGGACCACTCCTGCCTCTTGTTGTTCCAATTAAATCCTATTATGACTCCATAGCCCAATGGACTGAAAACATGCAATTATCTTCTTTCTAGATCGAAGCTTACTCTGGATTGCTTGCAACTTCTCACCTTTGAGCCTATTTGCATATAGATCTTTCTGCCTCTAACAGCAATCATGTTCCATCATCCAAAAACAAAAAAAAACCCTTGGTCTTCATAACTAGCCTAACATCATAGCCCCAAACTTCAAAGACAAATCCATCTTTTCACTTATTGGAGAGATCCCTCTCCGAATTCAGGAGGGCTAGATCCTAGAATCCCAAAGTTGGTTGAAACGATGTTGTTTCTGTAATTGGACTCTGCCAATCTTGCTAATAAATTACATAGACCTAACACTTAGTATGGCCATTCATATAGCATCGTATGCACCATCTCTCGGGGCTAGCCTCTGCTCTTCGTTCCTTTCACAAGTTCTGGATCTCTACGTGCATCGCTTCTAGCTATCCCTCGATCTGTTGGACGCCCAGCTGAGTCTTGTCCCGAGGTGCAACTTCTAACTTCATGGCACCTTCCAAGGCCTTCTCCTGCGATTATAAAGTTTGGTGCCCCATAGGTACGCGCAGGTGAGGTAGCAACATAGCAATAAACCATTCTGTGTGCTGTCTGTCATCATATTGGAATCCCCCTTCTCTGATCACCTTCTTTAGTCGCTGATCGGCCTCCCACATAGATTCAGAAGGCCCTTGCTTGAAATCCTTTAGATCAACCATGATTTGGGAGTAGGACTTAGGTTTCTTGAATTGTTGTTTCATGGCATTCTTAATATATTCAATAGTTGCATTTGCGTTTTGGATGATGTATCCCATGTACTAGTCCAAAGCTCTTCCTTGAAAGGCAAGGGACAGTTGTGCCCTTTTCACTTCATCACTAACTACATTCTGCGCAGTCCATACCGATCCGGCGACAAACCAGAACTAATCCATGTCTTCATCCCCCACACCCTTAAAGGTTGGCAACTTCATGTGCGCAGCCATGTCGTCTTCTGGTGGCGGAGGGGTAGGTGAATTCTTTCCTCTAGGCTAGTTTGAGAGTGGTGTGCCTAGAGGACTCTGTGAAGTTTCTTCCCTTACCAGACTGTAGACCAATCTGTTAGTCATCCATAATTTTCACTATCTGAAGATGACTAAGTATCGCTTCTACATTTCTAGAAACAAAGTTCATGAACATTGTGAGTTCTAGAAATCTCGCTACCTTCATTATCCTTAAGATAAAAATAAAAAAAAATTCACTATTTCATCATTCCATCATGTCAATGCTCTGCTCTCCCATCCCAGAAGACCCATCATGGGCTCATATCATTCAGTTTGTATTTTTATGTCACCTTTGGCCTCAACCCTCGATTTTTTGTTGCCTAAATCCTCCATTGTCCATTTAGGGTTTTTAAGGGAATTTTTCTTAGTTTCATGACCTTCATGGTTGAACATCAACAAGGCTTGTATCCTGTTATTCTTACACCTCCTCCTATCTTTAATATACCTTTACAAACATTTCACATCACTCCTATCCCTCAAATTCATCATTTTTCTATAATAATAATAAAAACCTAGTCTATGGCCACATTTTGACACTTTTTAAGACTACGCCTGTGTTTTTCCCTTTTGGACCCCTTCCCCTCACTCAATTCTTGAAATTCCACTTTCCCCTACTCCCTAACATCTATCCCTATCACCCAAAATTTCCCCAATAATTTAGACAACCCTTAACCCCTTCATTCCACTCCCTCTGCAAGGCAGTCCTAAATCCCCACACCAAACCCTATTTTCCTCTTCCAACTAAGCTAGGGTTTGATATGAAAAGGAGGCACAAGAGAAAAGGATTCATTTGATAGATCATGTCAGCAAGCATAAGTCCATACCAGCTCATAAACATCATGCCTCCATCATTTTACAAGAATTCATTCCAAAAGAAAGCCATGTGTCACGCCCAGGGCCAGTTTTGCTTCAAACTATGTTTCTGACCAAAAAGAAATGAAATTGACAACAATGAGAGAGGTTTTTGTCCATAATAGGCCCAAGAAGAAAAACCTCCTTCATTTTTTACACAGGTATCATGGTTTGGGTGAAATGCCAAAAATACAGGTGTCACAAGATAAATTCTGCACTGATATAGTGACCTTGGGAAAATCAGGTTTTCTATAATATTCCCAATTAGCCACTACTACTTGGAATATTATAACTACTCCATTTTTTAAATAGAAGAGTAGGAAGGACAATAAAACATATCCCAGTGTGAAAATGGATTGGATTAGGAGGACAAATGAAGTCACTTTGGTGTGAAAGAGGGACAAAGCAATGAGCTAGATCTAGTTGGCCAAGTCAATAACGCTGCTACAAGAGGAGGGAAACCAACTAGGGCAGCACAGTTTTGAAAGGGTAATATTCTCAAGGAAATCACTTCATCAATGAGTGGGGTCCAGGGTGAGGAAGCTCACCAAGGATAAGAAGGAGGAGATAGCAGCAAGGAAGGCATTCAATAATCATCTTGTTTGGTCTTTTGACTGATTGCAAGCTCCAGCTGTTTAGCTGTAGTTGCAGCACTGTTTAGTGCAAAGAATTCTCATGCAGGAATTCCATCTTCACCTTTGGTCTAGCTGATTGTGAGATCTAAGGGGAAGGTATTGAGCTTATTTTCCATCATCTATCTTGAGGATATCCATTCTGCATCATATACAACACAGTCACTTCCAGTAACTGCGTCATTTCTGTAGTAGCAACAGCTGTTGGGTTAAACCCTCCTATTTTGTGCTTGTTTTGGAGGAGGAGGTGTCTATTTCACTCCGGAAGGTCTATTGAAGAAGGCCTTGGGCCAATTTATATATTATTCATCTATTTCAGATCATCTTCAGTATTTTCTAATACAGATTTGCAGGGTACAGCGTTATTTTCTACAGTGCTGCATTTTATATTGCTATTTTGTCAGAAACCCTTACCGGGGTGTCCTGATGTGCTTGTAAAAGAGGTCAAAACTCTCATTTCTGATTCTATGATTAATGAAGGCTCCAAATATATATTAAATCATCTTTTTTTGTATATTTCCTAATAAAAATTACGCTGTTGCAGTCTCCAGCAATTTTATTTTGTAAAGTTGTGGGATTGGGGTTCTTTTGAGCATATATGAGTTGGGGAGATATGTTTAGTGTAGCTAGAATGATTTTTTTCTGATGGAATTTCATATTTAAACTAGATATAGCAAATATAAGAGGATCCAAGTCCTTTTGTGTGTTTTTATTGAATGGTTTTCCTTATACAGCATCCTCATTGAAGATATTACATAAATTCTTGAAAAGGAATACTACAGTGGTATCAAAGCTCTGCTCTTGGCTCAGATTGTGGGGGGAATTTATCTTCAGCATGGAGGAGGAAGATATTTCGAATCTCCTAATTCAAACCCTACAGAACATTGCAAGGGTCCTCAAGGAGACGAGACATGATGGGGATTCTATAGGGTTTTTCCATGAGGCAAGCACCAACACTAAAAATGGCATGGGGCATTCAGCTGCACCACAATGATCTACCATGCCTTAATTTCTAACTGGAGGAGATAAGGAGGGAACCTTGGGAGAGTATTTTGAAGAATATGAACTCCAATCTTAAAGGTTCAAAGAGCACTTGATCTTTCAGGAGTTTTTCCAGATGAAGGATGGAAGGAAGATCAATCCTCATCAAAAGGAGGAGAACTTGATGTAGGGATTAGCCTTACAGCGCAGTATGGTAGGGTTCTTCTTGCCCACATTTGATGAGACACCTAAGTGTACAACCAAGGCTTCGGTGGAGAAGCTAGACACATACTTCCAGCTCAACAAGGTTTCTGAAATAGGAGCCATCAAGATAGTTGCGTTGTACCTAGAAGGGGAAGATCAAGAATGGTGGTTTCATGGACTGACCACACTTGGGCATCATCACATCACTTCATACTCAGCTTTCACGAAGAAGCTAGTGGATAGATTTGATCCAAGGGATCCAGAAGCCCATTTTGTCAAGTTAACCAAGCTCAAACAGGAGGGAGATCTTGAGGATTATATTGCTGAGTATTTACAGCTTTTAGTGATGGTATCCAACCTCAATATGAGCAAGAAGGTATGCATGTTTATTAATGGGGTGGATGAACCATTGCAGGGGTTATTCAAATCCACTAAACCAACCACACTCCCTGAAGCTATGGAGAAAGCTAGAGACCTACAACACATCTTGCCCAGGGCAAGAACATTATTGCAGCAGGAGGCCTACTCAGGACCAAGGAAGACAATCCATGTTTGGGATTTGGAGGGAGAATGTGTTGCAGGAAGGACACATCATGTCAATACCTTCTCCAAGAAGGATGCCAGCGTTGTACCATCCATAGAAAACTTTGCTCCAAGAGGGGGAGCTATTGCAACATTAAGAGAGGTCCCAAAGTATCTAACTTTGAGGGTGAGAGGTATTATTATGGGCCAAAGAGTCTATGTGCTGATAGATAGTGGGGCTACTCATAATTTTATTGATTCATAGTTGGTACAAAGGAGAGGAATCCACATGGAGGAGTTTGAGGGATTCTCAGTTTTGGTCCCAGGAGCTATGACCCTGCAGTGTGCCAAGTATGTTCCGGCACTAACCATTACCATGGGGACCGACACCTTGACAGACCACTTCTTTATGGCAGACATTCCAGACACCAATGTCATATTGGGAGTCCAATGGTTAATCACTCTTGGGAGAGTTACCACTAATTGGAGAACTTTGGAGATGGAATGGACAGGAGGGAAGGATGGCCAGTATCAAAAGATCAAGGGTATAAACACATACCCCCCTTAGGTTGTTTCAGCACACAGGATGGAGGCAGATCTACGCAGAGGGGATGTTGAATGGGCAGTGGAGCTGCATACATTAGAGGTAAGGGGAAAGGATTCACCAGTGCATCCAGATGTCCAGTCCCTCTTGGACCGATATTCTACAATGTTTGGAGATATCCCAATAGGGAGACCTCCTAACCGAGGGTTTGAACACACTATTGAGTTGGAACAAGGGATCCAAGAAGTAATCACCACTCCTTATAGGCACCCCAAGGCTTATAGGGATGAGATTGAGAGGGCTATCCAAGAGCTGCTAGCTCTAGGACACATCCAGCCTAGTACTAGTCCTTTTGCTTCTTTAGTGGTCTTGGTAAAGAAGAAAGATGGGACATTGAGGATGTGCATTGATTATAGGGCCTTGAACAAGAATACCATGAAGAACAGACACCCTATACCCAGGATCGTTGAACTCATGGATGAATTGAGGGGATCTAAATACTTCTCCAAGATTGATTTGAGATCTGGGTATCATCAAATCAAGGTGAGGGAGAAAGATATCCCCAAGACAACGTTTAGATGTCATTATGGGCATTTTGAGTTTCTGGTAATGCCCTTTGGATTGACCAATGCCCCAACAACTTTCCAATCTTGCATGAACCACATCTTCTGTGTTAATTTGAGAAAGTTTGAATTGGTCTTCTTTGATGATATTCTTATCTACAACCGCACTTGGGAGGAGCACTTGCAGCATATTGAGACAGTTTTACATATCCTCAAGGAGCATCAATTCTATGCCAAGCTCTCCAAATGTGAATTTGGCCTCAAAGAGATGTTGTATTTTGGGCTCATCATAGGAGTAGATGGAGTGAGGGTACATGAGGAGAAGATCCAAGCTATCAGAGATTGGCCTGAGCCTAGGAATGTCACAGAACTCAGGGGGTTTGTGGGCATATGCACTTATTACCGGAATTTTTTGAAAGGGTTTTCACAACTAGCAGCACCACTCACGGAATTGACAAAGAAGGGAGTTTTCCATTGGACACCTACAACGCAGAGGGCTTTTGATAAGCTCAAAGAGGTAATGAGTAGTTGTCCTGTTTTGGTTTTTCCTGACTTTTCTCGACCTTTTGTTCTAGAATGTGATGCATCAGGTGAAGGTATTGTGGCAGTCTTGATGCAAGGTGGGCATCCTATAGCCTTTGAGAGCATGAATTTGCTCCCTCGTGATAGGTTATACCCCATCTATGATAAATATATGTTGGCTATTATGCATGCATTAGCCAAATTCTGGCAATACTTGGTGGGGAATAAGTTCAAGGTGAAGATTGACCATAACAGTCTTAGATTCTTCCTTAAACAGAAATAACTCCAGGAGAGACAACAGAAGTGGGTGAGAAAAATCCAAGCTTATGATTTTGACATAGAGTATGTCAAGGGGAAGATCAATGTAGTAGCTGATGCACTATCCAGGAGGCCTACAGCACTGTCTTTGAGAGGCATGGACGCAGATTGGAAAGCTCAATTTTTAGTTGAGTATTCCAAAGATGACTTTGCATGTGAGATACTTGATGGGGTGGTATCGGATGAGAGGTTTAGAGCAATGGATGAGGTCATCTATTACCGAGATCGTATCTTCTTGGCTAAGAATTCCAAGCTCAAGGAGAAGATATTATTGGCATCACATGATTCGCCACTTGCCGAGCATCAAGGTTTCACAAAGACTTACAAGGCCATAAGAGAGAGATTCTCATGGAAGGTTCTCAAGGAGGATGTGCTCCAAAATGTCAGAGAGTGCACCATTTGCCAGCAAAATAAGGGGGAACACACCCACCCTGCTGGGTTATTGCAGCCACTACCTATTCAGGATGGGAAGTGGGAAAGTATCTCTATGGACTTCATCACTAGCCTACCAACAGTACAGGGTAAGGATTGTATCTTTGTAGTTGTTGATAGACTAACAAAGTACTCTCATTTCTTTGCCATTTCTACACATTATACTGCTTCACAAGTAGCTGAGCTCTTCTTCAGAGATGTATTTAGACTCCATGGTCTCCCAAGGACCATAGTGAGTGTTCAGGACAGCAGCTTCATGGGTGGCTTTTGGCAAGAAATTTTCTGGTTGGTGGGGACTGATTTGACTCCAGGCACTAGCTATCACCCCCAAACCGATGGACAGACTGAGATAGTGAACAAGTGGCTGGAAGGCTACTTGAGGAACTATATAGCAGGGCAGCAGAGAGCTTGGTTGCGTTGGCTCCACTTGGGAGAGTATTGTTACAACACTACTCACCATATTTCTATTGGCATGACTCCATTCCAGGCCTTATATGGGTATGAGGCACTCTCATTTGTTGATGTTACGTTTGGGCCAAGTAAGGCTCCAAGGGCAAAGGAATGGATTCAGGAGAACCGGGACATACTCAGGGCACTCAAGGACAACATTGCTACTGCCCAGAACTAACAGAAGATGTATGCAGACCGTGGTCGGATAGAAAGACAGTTTGAGGTGGGATATCTTGTCTATCTACATCTTCAGCATTACAAACAGTCCACACTCAAGGAGGAGGGAGATGAGAAGCTCAAACCACATTTCTATGAGCCATACAGGGTGATCAAATTCATCGGTAAAGTAGCATATGAGTTGGAGCTTCCTAAGGGGAGAAAGATCCACAATATCTTCCATGTCTCTTGCCTCAAGAAGGCCATTGGGAGGAATGTAGTTGCCAACATGGATCTCCCCCCCATTGATGATGAGGGCCACCTAATTTTGCAACCAGAAGAAATTCTAGACACAAGGGAGAGGCAGCTAAGAAACAGAGTCATCAAGGAATATCTAATTCGATGGAGGAATCTACCAGATGAGGATGCCACTTGGGAAGAAGAGAAAATATTGCAACATCCTTCTTTACTGTTGCTTGTGGGCAAGTAACTTTTGAGCGGGGAGGACTGTAATATTCCCAATTAGCCATTGCTACTTGGAATATTATAACTGCTCCATTTTTGAAATAGAAGAGTAGAAAGGACAATAAAACATATCCAAGTGTGAAAAGGGATTAGATTAGGAGGACAAATAAAGCCACTTTGGTGTGAAAGAGGGGAAAATAAATGAGCTAGATCTAGTTGACCAAGTCAACAGCGCTACTACAAGAGGAGGGAAACCAACTAGGGCAGCGCAGTTTTGAAAGGGGAATATTCTCAAGGAAGTCACTTCATCAATGAGTGGGGTCCAGGGTGAGGAAGCTCACCAAGGATAAGAAGGAGGAGATAGAAGCAAGGAAGGCATTCAGTAATCATCTTGTTTGGTATTTTGACTGATTGCAAGCTCTAGCTGTTTAGCTGTAGTTGTAGCACTGTTTAGTGCAAAGAATTCTCATGCGGGAATTCCATCTTCACCTTTGTTCTAGCTGATTGTGAGATCTAAGGGGAAGGTCTTGAGCTTATTTTCCATCATATGTCTTGAGGATATCCATTCTGCATCATATATAGTGCAGTCACTTCCAGTAACTACGTCATTTCTGCAGTAGCAACAGCGGTTGGGTTAAACCCTCCTATTTTGTGCTTGTTTCGGAGGAGGAGGTGTCTATTTCACTCCGAGAGATCTATTGAAGAAGGCCTCGGGACAATTTATTTATTATTCATCTATTTCAGATCATATTCAGTATTTTCTAATACAGAGTTTCAGGGTACAAAGTTATTTTCCGCAGTGCTACATTTTATATTGCTATTTTGCCAGAAACCCTTGTCAGGGTGTTCCGATGTGCTTGTAAAAGAGTTCAAACCTCTCATTTTTTATTCTATGATTAATGAAGGCTCTATATATGTATTAAATCATTTTTTTCTATATATTCCCTAATAAAAATTGCGCTGTTGAAGTCTCCAGCAATTCTATTTTGTGAAGTTGTGGGATTGGGGTGCTTTTGAGGATATATGAGTTGGGGAGATCTGTTTAGTGTAGCTCGAATGATTTGTTTATGATGCCATTTCATATTAAAGCTACATACAGCATATATAAGAGGATCCAAGTTCTTTTGTGCATTTTTATGGCATGGTTTTCCTTATACAACGTCCTCATTGAAGATATTGCAGAAATTCCTGAAAAGGAATACTACATTTTCTCATAGATGGAATATCCAAATGACTTGCTTGATGATTCAAATGAAAACTAGACTTGAATATATTTCCAATGGGCTATCATGAGCTCAATTTGGAGTTATGAAAGGCCTCCAAAAGTTGTCTGCACCACCACTCTACATTTCTGCACCAGCATTCAACACTTTTTGACCAGTGTTTGGAGAATCAGTTTTTGGACAGGTAAATGGACACCAAATGGAAAACCAAAATCATTTTGGAAAGTAGACTCAACCAGGTTTCCAATGAGCTATCATGAGCTCAATTTGTAATAGAGGAAGGCATCCAAACGTGGCCTGAACCAGCACTCTACATTTCTACACCAGCATTTAGCACATTTTGACCAGTGTTGGGAGAATCACTTTTTAGACAAGTAAATGAGCACAAAATTCAAAACCAAAATGATTTTTGGAAATTATACTCAACTATATTTCCAACGAGCTATCATGGGCCAAATTCCGACACCAGGAAGGCCTCAAAATGCCTGCTGCAAAAAGGCCTTTTTTCTGCGTTGCACTCCTGGAAAGTTCAAAATATCCTAACAGAGATTCGGGCAGAAAAAACCTTGTGATGTGCTCCTATAGAAGTGTGCTTCACTCCTGTAGCCTCCTCTAGTGCATTTTAACACTGAGTGTTGTGCTCCTGTAGGATCATGCTGCACTCCGACAATTTGGCCCGGTGTGTAGAGGGAGGGCCCGAAACGAACATCGTGAAACCGGAGGTAGTGCTGCGCTCCTGCCACTATTTTCTGAACGACACACGATGCTGCGTTCAGAGCTGTCCAGTGCTACACTCCTACCACTTTTCTCCAAACTTCCGCCTAACTCCGCGTTTAGGGTGACCCAAGCTGCCTGGAGTGCTGCGCTCCTTCCACAGGCAGGCAACACTGAACAAAAAGGCGTTCAGAGGCGCCTGACTCGCCCACAGAGCTTGGAAAAGCTTTTTCTTGTTGTGAAAGACACTTTAAAGAGAAAATATCATTTCTCCTTGAAGATTTTGAGGCAAGGCAGTGAATAATAAATTAGTCAATGGAACTCATTTAATGAATAAAAAAATGATTCTCACAGTGATGGGAAGACCAATGAAGGTGCCCAAAGCAGTGACCCTACAAACAGTGCTAACAATGATACAAAAGATGATATTGACATTGAATACAGTGGGTCAAAATGAAAAGGAGGACAATCATGGAAGTGAAGAAATGCCAAACATCGGTGCCTCTGATATTGCAAAAACAGAGCATGGCAGTCTTAAAGGTCTTGACATCAATAAATGCATAAAAGATGTTGAGGATGCTTATCAAAAGGACGGCCAAGAGCAAGGTAAGGAGGCTGCACACACCATTGTGCAGGAGCTTCCCACTGTGTAGAAGGTTGCACACACCCTCATGCAGAAGCTTCCCACTGTGCAGAAGGCTGCACACACCGTCATGCAGGAGCTACCCACCGTGCAGAACGTTGCACACACCCTCGTGTAGGAGCTGCCCACCGTGTAGAAGGTGCCCGAAGTCTCATGCAGAAGTTGGCCCGGCGTTCAGAGCTGCACAAATTTGCATTAAGGAGGCACCTCACCTGCACACAAAGTGTTTTGAGCCAATTTTTTCTGCTATGGAGATATTTTGAGAGGGTCTTATGAAGAAGAAAATTACCATCACAATAAGGGAAAGACTAATGAGAGTGCCCAAGACAATGACCCCACAAAGAGTGCAAGCAGTGGTACAAAGGCTAAATTTGACAGTAAACACAATGTGTCAAATGATGAAGAGAAGGATAGTCATGAAGTTGGAAATGTACCAAGCAATGATCAAGGCACCTCTTACATTGCGAAGGAGAATGACTGAGCATTATAAACAAAGAAAACCACTTTGCAAGGAAAAAACTCAAAACTGCCCAAAATGAGGGCCCGACACCAAATGATGAAAAATACCACGCTAGGCTTGGTATTTTGGCCCAAGTTTCTCTACAGGTCTCTAAGGACCCTTGAGGCACCTACCTACCAAATTTGAGCAAAATTGGACGAGTTTTTGTTTTTTGCAAACTTTGAGCCTAGGAACACAGCAGCCCCAGTGCTGTGCTTTTTCCTAGGGAATCTTCAGAGGGATAAGCTTAAATTTTTGGATTCCCTATCATGAGAGAAGTATGCTCACCAAATTTCAGCTCAATTGGAGTTGTTTTGGTCCCCAAAAAGGGTCAAAAACACTCAATTTTTCACCTTTCTGCACTCTTTTTTGAGCAGGTGTTGTTCTCCTAGCAGCCTTGGATTTTTCTACTTTTTTGGAAACTTTTAGAGATAATATTGAGTAAAAAAGATATATTTGGAAATTATACATCCACAGCTTTCCAACGGGCCATCACGGAGCCTTTTCCGACATCGGAAAGGCCTCCAAAATTCTGTTGCAAAAAGACCTTTTTTTGGTGCCGCACTCCTAGAAAATTTTCAAGTTTTTTAGACAATATGTTGCGTTCCTGTGTGTAACTGAGAAAATCTGCATTATGCAAGTTTCATCATGTATGTCAGAGCCTAAAAGTCAATATTTTTGCTATTTTAGTCCGGAAAAGATATTTTGGAAGATATTTTGTGCCTTGGACCTTGTAGGGCCTCAAGGACAAGTTACAATATTTGTTTTTGGCCAATAGGCTTCTAGATGCTCTAGTGAGTTTTCTTCCTCCTTGCTTGTTATATAAGCCATGAGGATTCATTGTAAACTGTTGGGAATTGATGTGTTTAAGAGCAATACATGGTTTTATGAGCTTGGAGAAGATATTGGTCTTGTGAAGTGGATGAATGGCTTGCTTGGCTTGATGATGGAGAAGCATGTTTGCAGGATTACATAGCTTGGTGAATGGTGATGTTTTCTTGATTTTTTAGTGTTTTCTTGTACTCATTTATGTTTCATTATTCTTGGTTGTTATAGATCAGAAAATTATAGTTTGAGACCTGCTCATGGAAGCACCTCAAACCTCCTGTTTGCTATAGCTTTGATGTTTTCTCTTTTAGCGATCTTAAGGAATTCTTGACTGCTCCTTAGGTCCACTAAAATTTGTTTTTGTTTCATGAATGGTTAATATGCTAGCTTACAAGTATGATTCATGGTATTCCCTTCTTATTTAAAGTTCTCAAAACCCTATTTTAAAGCCTTTCTATGGGTTATTAATTGAATAGGTTAAGTCAAAGAGGTCTCGTTCGATCTTGCCCTTTGTCCATGCTTACCAACTTATCTCATAGTTCCCAATAGCTTGATATACGTTGTTTAGGAGTTCCCTCTCCATAAATTGAGTTATTTGTTTATAATATGTGTTTTCCCCAAAAGCTAAAGGTGAATTTCTAAAGTTAGGAGTACTTATGCTTCTATGTTTCACTGGAATGTTCATCTTATATGTTTATCAGTTTGAGTATTGTTCATAGAGATTAATGGTTTTCCCTACCTCATGAGTTGTTGCTTCAAACTATATATGTTTAAGACCTCTTAGTTTTTTTCCCAAAATTAATGTTCATTACACCTCATACATCACCCAAAGGATCCATAAACCTTGCTAAATCAGCCCTACAGTACACCCTTTTCATCATTTAGACACTCTTGACTTCATTTGACCCCATAGCCCTATTGATTCGATCATCTCTCTTTCCACCTATCCTACTTGATCATCTTACCCCAACCCAAAACAAAAAAACCAACATACACTTAACAACTAGCCTAAAATAAATCATCCAAAGAGAACAAGCTCACATCCTTCACACAATAGAGATAGCCCTCTCTGAGTCCAGGAAGGTTAGGTCCTAGGACTCCAAAAACTGGTCTGATGTTACCATGTCATTTGGTTAGCCAATATGCCAAATCATGGGACACTAACACAATATATCTCCTTCTAAGTTGGTCCTCTAGTATTTTCCACTTCGCGTTGTGCTCCCATCCAGATCAGAGGTCATTCACTTGGCATGGCTACACAGAATACTCTTTTCGCATAATAATATCTTGATCAGCAATGGTAAGGTCTTCAGAAACTTACCTCGGAACCTTGTGAAGAATCTTTGCTATGCTTTAGACTAGGAGACAAATTGATCGATGGAAAATTCTATCACAAATCCTCCCAACACACTATCTACCCAATGGTCCACTGTGCGAGTGATGGTGTTATCAGTCTTTTCTAACTGTTGGATTAGTTCGGGAGTCCACTCTATGATCCACTCATCCTTCCAACACTTCTGAAGTTCTATCAGTCTTGCGAACCACTCCTGGAGCTCGATCGCAATCATTTTGAATAAGATCTCATAGATCTCTGTGGAAATGTACTTATTCTTCCACTCTTCGGTGGTCAACCTCTCACTGTGGTTTTCTTTTACGAAAAATTCCTGAACTTTCTGTTCAAACCATTCATCAATTTCCTTTCTCTCAGGCTTCGATTACAGTCTTGGCATTACCCGATCCCTCTCTCAAAATGATCCAGGTCTCAGCAACAGAACCATTTCTTGGCTCAAGGGGTCCTGACTCGGGTTTGGAGGTTCAAGGTTTGCCAACAAACCCCTATACTACTGGCCCTTTCGGTAGTGACCTTCTTGTGCAGGCCAAAGTCTCACCCGAAGTAGTATGGGTGGGTGTTGTAACTAGGTTTCCGCACCCTGGGAGAGGGTAGGTAAGTCAAGCAGAGTTGCATTCACCCTTATAGTGACTAGATCTTGTATCATAGAGCCTATATCTACATATTCCCTTCGCATCCATGTGCGTAACAACAATGACACTCACAAGAATCAACCGATTATGAACTCATATAACGATAACGCAGCTATTCCAAAGATTCTTGAATGAAGTAAAACAGATCAACCCCAGATCGCAGCTTAAATAAGTAACACAAGTATGTTTGCAACTTAAATCAATAACACAGCAGCATATATTAAGTAATCAAACATCATAGATTCATATCATAGTAATTCCAGTGGATTCAGATAGTCAACAATACTTTTATATTCATTAATCTTCCAAATCTACTTACAATACCCCAAAACCCAACCTGCGCACACAGCAATAGGGTTCGCACACAGCAGGATAGAGGCCCTCCACGCACACAGCAGCAGGAGTCCTTACCCAACAACCCTGACCAGATCTATCGATTTTCACTTAGCAACAATCTCTTATCATTCTTAATCTATCCTACAACTCAAAAATGTTCAACTACTTATACTATTTTATCCTATGCATCCAATGATCCACAAACTATGGTTTGCGGACTCTTGGTCTACCCTTGACCCATTTACAATGCTTTAGGGGCTTTGACCCACCCCAAAACCCCTACATTAGACTAAATATAATAAAAAAATGTACAAAATGGACCATTTTCGCAGCTTGCAAGGGACCCTGTTCCAACAGCATCAGATGATGAGGTTGATGCCATTGTTTCATCTTTGTATGTGACTCTTTTCTCTGATTTTAACCTAGCTCTTTTCTTAATCAAATTTTCTTCTACACGTATAGCTCCCCTCTGCATATCTTCTAAGGTTAAGGGGTCTCTTTCTCTTAGCTGATAGGCCATGTCTGGGTCAAAGCCTTCAGGAAATTTAGCTAAGGCTAAGCCTAGTGGAGGTTTCATGTTTGGGGAAAGTGCATTGTAAATGTTATTGAATCTAGTTCAATAATCTTGGACACTTTCCCCATTATTTCGTTTAAGGTTGCTATATTCAAAAAAGATTTGGAGAGGGTTCTTTTTAATTTCCCATTTGTTTATGAATGTTTGGTATAAAGAAGGGAGATCATTTATTCTATTAGGAGTCAAGCTTTTAAACCATTTTTTGGCTTCACCTCCTAAACTTTGGGCAAAGATTCTCATCTTAATGGTCTCTTCTTATATTTCCATGTAATCAAAAGCATCATCCATTTTATCGACATGTTGTTGGGCAATAGTAAATTCAGTTCCACTGAAATGGGGAATTTTGGATTGATAATCATTTCGTAAAGGAACCAAAGGTTGTGGTAACACTGATGGGGCATACCATGCTGCCATGGTGGGAAAAAATGGAGGATTTACAAGAGGTGGATTTCTGAAAGGTAAAGTGGGATGAAATGGAGTATTTTGAATAGTGGAAGTATGGATGGGTGTGTTGGAAGTATTTGGACCAGCAAACTGATTTTGAGCAGATTTGTTATGGAAGGAGTTGAAGTGATGGATGTTAGCCACCTATAAACTTTTGACAAGCAAACAGGTGGCTAAATGTTTCTGATCCTTCAAGAGAAAAATTCCCCTTGAAAATATTTCATCCTTGAAGCCTCCATGTGTCTTTTACCCTTTGAAGCAATCCTCACTGTTGTTTCCATAAAAAAACCTCACTGTTTTGTGAAAAGAATGCTTCAAAAAGGCCTTTATAATTGCCCATTTCCACTCACTTCCCTTCAGTTTTCATTAAGCCTCTTTCCCTCTTCCAAGCCCCCATATCCCTCTAAAAAGTCTCCACAATCCTTTTAAGCCTCTAAAAACCCCTTTTACAGGTTTAAAACACCCTTTTTCCCTTTACCGGAAGCCAAGAAATCCCTTGAAAAACACTAAAATTGGCTTAAAACACTTGTTTTCCATTAAGGGCTTAAGCCCCCTTCGACCTAGCCCTTAACCCCTTAGCCGCATATGACCTGGCGCCAGAACCAGGTGCTAAGCCCTCGAGCGCTAATCGCAATCGGAACCTTCAATTAACGCAATTTCCTTTGTTACTTCTATTTTTTTTTCCGATGCGACGACCTTTGTGCTGTCGACCTCCGATGCAATATTAACCGTCGATCTTTACAGATCCAACGCCCAGCGCAAATCGCATCGCGCCGTTCGCCTCTTCGCATTAACCTGCCAATTGTATGCATATCGTTGATTTCCCTTTTAATCCAACGGCCATCGCATGATCGCTAATCGCAAAGTCTTAATGTGCCACCCTTTATCCCCTCCGATTTGCGATTCTCTGATCCAATCTTGACTGTTGAATCCACAAGAACCAACGGCCATGATGCGGGCGCGCTCCGCCCATTTTTTTAATATTATCACTCCGCCAATTAATCTGGACTGTTGAATCCACAAGAACCAACGGCCCAGATTTAATCGCGCTCCGTTCATTTTCCCCCCGTCGTCTCCCCTCCGATCAATTCTCAACTATTGATCTCTCCAATGATCCAACGGTTCGTGCATAATCGCAAAATAAAAATATCATATTTTTGGCCCCCTGCCTTCCCCCGATGCGATCAGATCTCAGCCATCCATTCTGCCAGATCCGACGGTCAAGATTTGCTCCGCCCATCCACTTACCCCTTTACCCTCTGCTTTCTTTGTTAAATCTTCATCGTCTGATCCCCAAATCCAACGGTCATGATCTAATCCGCCGTTGGCTTTCCCCCGCCTTTCCGCCCGCACATCTTACCTTTTATCGCGCAAATCCTAAACCATTAGATCTTCCGCCCTTCCATCCGACAGCTAAAGTGACATTTCGCATTTTTTTCTGCACCCGAACGTTAACGTTCCAAAAAAACGTGAAATGGGCGGTATTGTAAATCCACGTGTCAAGCAGCGAAGCATGTCGCATTTTTTCGGGCATAATTTCTAAACCACTCCAAAGTCGCGCAAAAACAATGGTTTCCCTCTAAAATCCATCTCTCCCCCTTTGCTCCCGAAGGCCCCATCAGAAGATCTCAACCGTTGATCTGATCTAGATCAACGACTCACATTTCATCGCATTTCCATCCATGTTATTTCCATCGAAGCTTCCAAATGATTCCCCCGGGAGATCTCCACCATTGATCTCCTTTATAAATCAGACGGTCCGCATTCAAATTTATTTCGCCCCCGGTCCCACCACCATCAAGGCCCCAATTTATTTCATTTTTCCCATTTTCCTTTATATTCGCCCAACATTAAACTTTTGTGTTTTTAACACTAAAGTCTTTTATTCCATCTAAACTTCTAAAGCAACTTGGCCGGTTAATCCTGACCGTCTATCACCATCTGTCCATCTAATCCAACGGCCCGGGACCGTCCTCGCACCAAACCTTCTGCAGGCCTGTTTTTCACCATTCTCTCACGATTTCCACCTTTTTTCGCCTGCTACCACCATTCTCATCGCCTCGCCACCATCCTCCATGGCCCTCCAAAGCATCCATCCTCCCTCCCTCCTGGTTTCTTAACATGTTGATCGTGTTTTTGCAGGGTTCGCAGAGTGATGAATTCACTCTGTCTCACTATCACCGCCACTGAGATCCAGAGCACAGAAAGACCATCAGAAAAGAGACAAAGAGTATAAGTGAAGGAAATTAAGGGATTAAAGTATATTATTGAACACTTATGACATAATCCAGTGATTTAAAGGAGTTAAAGACGCAGTAAAGACCGGAAAATAAAACCAAGGCCTAATCAGGCCTAAAACACAAACTCAAATCAAATTAACGTTGTTTTAGGAAAAGACAGAGACATCTGTCAATCCGAGAAGTCTCCACCACCAGTCAAGGCCAATTGAACCCTCTACGACTCCAAAAGCCAAACCTCTCCAGTTTCCAAAGGCCACCTGCAGCCTCACAGAGATCAAAGGAGGCCTAGTTAATGCAAGAACAAAAGATCTTGGCCTAAAATACAGCTGAACAATTAATACAAATTAAAGGAACTTATTACTAATTGTCAACAAAAGCTATTTTAAAGATAAAATACAGTCCTGAAGTCAATCTTTCGTCCATCAACCCTCGAAAAGCAGAAACTGAGTTATGAAATAGAGTCATAGTTTGAGTGCATTCCTGCCTTATGCCTTGCCTAGTTTTCAAAGGCCAGGAATTGCATTGATTGTGAAATTAATGATACTTGACCCTTAGAAACTCTCACACTTCCTCATTTTCTTATAAATTCTCCTTGAGGACCACATTGTAAGGGTTGGTCTCTGGATATATAATTGCATGTAATAGCTTTTTGAAGTTGTTGAAGTCCTGTTTGCATTTGAAGATACATAAGCTGATATGAGCAGTTTGAAGTTATAGAGACCCACTGGGCTTGATGATTGTAATTGGTTTGAACATCAAATACAGGCTGCTGATTTATGGGATCCTGATCTATTGTCGATGGTGATGTTTTCTTATTGTTAATCATTATCTTTCTTTGTGAATTTTCACTCTGTCCACTTTCTCTGATAAAGAACAACAAATATAGAGCTATGATTTACTCTTAACAGTACCCTACTCTTACTGATAAGCTTTATCTCTATGTTTTCTTCCTTTGAAAGTTTTTCTTAAGAGTACATTGAAAGCAGGTCAATTTCAAAGTACTTGCATGATCTTAGATTGCTCTTTGTGCTTATCAATTGTGTTTTCCTATAGAATATGCTGAAAGCAGGATAGGTTCGAAGTCCTTACTTGATCTTAAGCTATTCTAAGTGTTTTTCTAAATGTTTTCTATTGAAAGTACTTCAAGGCAGGCTAGTTTCAAAGCACTTACCTGATCTAGGATTACTTTTATGTTTCTCCTTAAAGTGTATGCCAAAGCACGATAGTTTCAAAGTACTTACTTGATCTTAGGTTGCTCTTTGTTCTTCACTTGTTTGATCTCCATTTTCCTTTTGTTTCATTCCATAAAATCAACTTAAGAGATCCTTTGACAGAGATAACTTGCCCCATGGATCACTCTTGAACCTTGCTGTCCAATTAAATCCTATTATGACTCCATAGCCCAATGGATTGAAGCTGCTTTTTGCCTATCTTATCATCTAAATCATCCCTTCACTTGCATACACCTTCACCCCCTACTTGAACTTCCTTCACCTTCATCATGTCCTTACCCAACCAAAAACAAACAAAAACAAAAACCCATACTCTTCATAACTAGCCTAATATCACATTTCAAGCCTTAAAGATCACATCTTTAAACACACTCATAGAGAGATCCCTCTCTAGATTCAGGAGGGCTAGATCCTAGAATCCCAAAGTGGTTCATATGTTGCCTCTGCATTTTGTATTACCAAACTTGCAAATTACAGAGACCTAACAATGGAGAAGCTGAAAATCAGGTAGAGTAGAAGGTGAGGCTTATCTACTAGAACTTTGTAGCAAATCTGTGGGCTCAACGTTAGTTTGGTCTATGTCACTATGTGACTTGGTTTTGAATAGGTTCTTTGTATGAGACAAGTCAAAGCGAGGATCTTTCAAGACTGTGAAGTTTTCAGGGACAGATCTTGTTCTTTGGATAGTCCTAACAGTAGTTAAATCTTCAGTTCTAGAATTTTGCCACAAAATCTTTTCTAGATCATCAACTATTGTAGGAGGATTAGGGTTTGGATGAGATCTCGTATTGATCCTATGTGAAGCCAGACTTCAAATTCAAATTTTAGAGAGGCTTGTTAGCTCCTCGTAATTTGCTATATTGATTGAGATACAAATGGGCAGGGGTAACATCAAACCAAGCTTTGGAATCCAAGGACCTAGCCTTCATGGATTCGGAGAGGGATCTCTCTAGTAGATGCAAAGATGTGAACTTGTTTGCTAATTAGGGTTGATTTTAGGCTAGATGTTAAGTGCAGGGTATTTTGATTGTTTTTGGTTGGGTATGATGCTCAGATAGATTTAGATAGAAAACAAGGAAGATTGTTAAGTCATTGGGAAATGGAGTCTAACAAGGTCATGATAA
Organism: Pinus albicaulis; assembly: GCA_034641835.2. Lineage (NCBI taxonomy): Eukaryota > Viridiplantae > Streptophyta > Pinopsida > Pinales > Pinaceae > Pinus > Pinus albicaulis. The sequence continues at coordinate 647,407,754 of CM076571.1, forward strand.
GTTCATCAATGGTTTCAAGAGCATTTGCAGGGCAATTTGAACTTGGTCGGTGGATCTTTTAAGGTTGTGAAGGGTCAAGAGGTGAACATTAAGCTAATAAAGGGCAAAAACTGAATCCTTTATGTACTTGTAAACTGAGAGAATTAGAATATTTATGAGCATAGCAAGAGAATCAAAGGCATAAGCAAAACCTAATCCATTTGATTTCAGACTGAAAGCAGATAATCAACCAAGACAAACATTTAGATGAAACATAGAAAGGCAAGAAACTTATTTAACTTTCATAGATTTCATCATTAAGAGCATAAAAACATTTAAGATGCACAAGTAGGTATAACCATAGAAGGAGAGAAAACCTTGAACATCTAAATTTACGGCTATGAAGGTTCCTTAAAATACATTTAACTAAGTAAAGGCAAAGAGCATGATTGAAACAGACTTCTTTGATAAACCTAGGCAAAGATGATTTTAAAGAGATGATTCCAAGAACAGAGTATTTCAGTGGCAACAATATGCAGGGCTTGCCATAAATCATACTTGACACTAACTGATCTAAACCATTCAAGAAATGGACAAGCTAATAACTTTAAGGAGCAAGAGATGGATTCCCTAACATATCTCAATAGAAGAAAACATTGAGGCAGTGAAGGACAAACAGAATTAAGGTGCCATTAGAAAACATTTCTTAATCTAAATTTTTGTCCTACTGCAAAATAGCAAGATGGAAAACATAATGGAAAACTAGAAACATGAACATAAGAAAACGTCACCATCAACCAAGCTTATGGATCCTACAAACAGTCTCTCTCCATCAACAAGCAAACCAGGGCATGCATGAGCTCCAAGGCATCAAATTTTTATCAAAAACTCCAAGAGACTATGTATTGCTTCAGCACAAGTCATCAAAATCCAACTAATACATAAGATCCTTATGCTCTATTTATGGAGAAAATGAGGAGGTGGAAACCCTAAGAGGCTTCCAGAAACCCTAATTTATCCATAAATGTCATAAATGTGCTTAATGACCATGCAAGGCCCAAGACACATAAGAGATAAGATAATAAATGAAAAACATCAAAACATAACTCCCAAATCAAATAAGGAGTGATTTGTCCAAAAATAACATTAAAAAACCAATTTTTCATTAATCAGTGTCTTTTGTTGACTTTTTGGCAAAAGGTTGTCTCTGTGCGTAGCGCCATTTCAGCAAAAAATAGGGTCTGTTGCAGCTGAGCTTTGGGCCCCTTCCCGGCATCGAATTTGGCCCCTTGATGGCTCGTTAGAAATCTTGATGAGTCTACTTTCCAAAAATTCTTTATTTGTGTTGAATGGATGCCATTTACCTACTCAAAAATCAAATATCCCATGACTGCTCTTTGCACAACGCCAGGCCTAAAAAGGAGGCAGAAAGGTCAATTTTCAGGTGTTTTTTGACCTTTTTAGGGGAAAAAATGCTCCAATTGACCTGAAATGTTGTGGGTAGACTATTGGTGATATGAAAAATCCAAAAATGTAAACTCCAGCAGCTGAGGATGCCCCAATTTTGTGCGTAGCGCCTAGGGTGCTGCGCTCCTAGGGTTCAAAACTTGGAAAAAACAAAAAGTTTCCGGATTTGCCTCAAAATTGGTGTGTAGACCCCTCAAGGGGTTTTAGATACCTAATGAGAAGAATCAACCAATATCTTGAGGCTATCATGCACTTTGGTCCTTTTTATCTCTTTTAGCTCCATGAGGGCTTACTTTAGTTTGGCATTAGCAAGCATGCTCTTCCTTGCATAGTGTTTGACCATTTTCTTCTGTAAGGCAAGGCCCCTATTCACCTCTTTTAAATGTTTATGCTCCTCTTTATAATAGTATATGACCCTTTGTGCCCTCTCAAAGTCCTTTTCCCATTCTTGAAGCTGGGCAACCTTTTCTAAGAGGAGCAACTTAGTACTTATCCCTTGGTCCTCATTATCACTGTCTAGATCAACAAAAAGAGGCCCTTGAGAAGCCTTTTTGATCCTTTTGCTCCTTCTTACTTGTACCTTCTGCTCAACCTTTTCCATTTTTTCTTTGCCTTTGTCCAATGTTTTGGCTGTTTGGGAAGAGATGGCCCTTTGCCTTTTAGAGGCAGCAAACACATTTCTTATCCCTTTGTGATATGTGCATATGAGAGGGGTAACAATGGAAGTTTAAAAGGTAGTTCTATCATCATTTTGACCTTTAGTTTGCTTGATATCTTTTGCACTTGCCTCACTCTAATTTTCTTTATCATCCATGGACTGATTTTTGTCAAGATAGTCATGACTACTGTCATGACTGTCATGACTCTTTCCTTGACTGTCTGGTGTACTTTGATGGTTGTCCTCTTCATCATCTTGCTGCTCTTCTTCATCATTTTTCCCACTACTTTCATCTCTGCTTTCCTCTTCATCGGGCTCACTACTCTCATCGTTGTGGTTGCCTTCACTAATTTCATCAATGCCATCACTGCTTTCTTCATGGCTACTCCCCTCCTCTTCACTGTTTTCTTCATTTTCATCATCTTATTTTCCATTGCTCCCTTCTTGTCCATCATTATCTATCTAAGTTTCCTCCTAACTGCTGCCTTCTATTTGTTCTTCACTAGGACTACTGTCAGCCCCCTCACTTGGCAATTTAGGGGAAGAGGTAAGAGGTGAAATTATTTGAGGAGAAGGCACATGGGGAGATGATGGATGTGTGGAGGTAGATGGTTGTGAAGTGGAAGGCAAGTTCTGCTAGATGAAGGCCCAGGGGTCTGTCAACACATTATGTGAGATGAAAGTTTCCCAAGATATTCTTGCTGCTCTAGCTGATATAGGATAATCATTTTGATCACGGAGTGGTGAAAGAGGCTTGGCATTTGGTGGTCATAGCTTTTATTCTTGACAAATGAGGCCATTTTATCAATGCTTCGGAAAAGGTAGTAAGGTAGGTTCATCATCTTGACCCTGGTAAAATGTATCATCAACCTTATATGATATGAGTAGATCCGGGAGTATCTCCCCTCACATGTGAAATAATTGATAATTTTCCTCATCAATGCAGCATACCTCTCCAGCAAATGGGAAAAATGGAAAACAACCTTACAATTTTGTTGATATTTGGGTTTCAAATAGGGCCCATAATAACTCAACTCTAGCTTATTTTGTTTGAACCACGCCTCACCAATGTTTGGTATACCTGTTGCTTTGGAAATGATCTCAGATGAGAGCTCAAATTGTACCCCTGCCAGATTGAATTGATGGTTTTGTAAGCTATAGACAAACAATATAGTTAAGTCTGAATGGTTGCTGACTTGCTTGACCCTCTCACAAAATTTGTAGCACCCTACATCCTAGAAGCATGAAAGGATCATAGGAGATGAAGTGAGTGGAGTGGTGTCTAGGGGCTCAAATATTTTTTCTTTTCCTCCATGATGTTTTGGTTTGGTGGGGGTATGACTCTCACCACTACCAGTGTGACTATCTCCCTCTGACATGATGACTATTCCAAAAAACAACAGTAGGACCTTTGGACTTTTCTTGAGAGTTTTTGGGCAAACTAGGTGCTTTTAGTGGTTTTTAGGTAAACTCTTTGCAAAATGAAAGCTAAGGTGAAAATGATTTTTTAGAGCTTGCAGTTGGGGTTTAGAGATTAGCCTATAGTCACCCAATCTTCTTTTTGTACTCAAAACCAATTTCACTTGTAAACCATAACTCAAAGACTGAATAATTGATCTTTATATAGTCTAGGATTTGGTCTAATTTTGACTATGGATGACTTCCTTGTTTTTAGAAAAAGGAAAGCTTGGGAGGAGAAAAAAGTTTCACCAACCTTAGACTCTGCTTGCAGAAGTTTTGAAGATGAAATTTCATATTTTGGAGCTCTTTGAGAAAATGTGGAGAAATATGGCCGGAGCGTAGCGCCTGTGCGCAACACTTGTGCATAGTGCCGAGCAGACTGGGCGGTGTCCCGGGTGCTTCTGGTCTTTGTTGGGACTGTGCATAGCACTGGGCCAAGTGCGCAGCACCGAGCTTTGAGCGCGTAGCGTAGTGTATTTTTACACTGCCCGCTTCCCTCCTGTGCGTAGCGCCCGAAAATTTTTACAGTTTAGCTTGAAAACCCTGAAAAAAATTCTCCCAATGGCTTCTTCTCTTTGGAAATGGAAAATGATGCGTGGGAAAGGTTCAAGCGACCTTTTATATTTGTTTTGAAAAGTAATTTTTAAAATATAAAACCCACTTTTGTAAAGTTAATGTCCCCTATATTTTTAGCGTGCCTTTTGACTAATATTTCCTGTGAAACACACTTTTGACATTTTTGGCAAAAATGGTTAGTTATGCCTCTGTCATCTTTTGCAGAACAATATTTTTTACATGGAGGCCTTTGTTGGGGGTCTATTGCTGAGATGAAAACCAGGATCACACTTGCTTTTTAGGCCGTTTTGATAATAACTTATGCCCAACCTTTGATCTTATTTCAAAAACTCTGTTTTTTACCCTTTGGTAAAATGATCCCTTTTAAACTGATACTCTTTGTCTTTTCTTCTCTTAGTGCAGGTGAATAAATGTTATTTTTGGCAAAAAACCTAAGCAGGCTTCTGTCCTTGAAATCTCCGAGATGGTTTCTTGCTTGTCACCACTATTTTGTTAATCAACCAAAACAAACCCTGATTCTCTTTTACCTATAGGCCTGTTGCTTTTGTCTTGTTTGTGTCTGCCTCCTGGTGGTGACTACATCTTATTACCTTCCCTCTTCTTATTGCTGGTGGCCACCTTGGCTATTCATGGTGTTAGGGTCCTATAAATATAGGATTCATAATTTTGAATTGAATTTTGATAAGTCTTGTAAATATGTACATATCTTACTTTCTGCAAGTTGTTTTCCCATATTTTGTAAAAAATAAAAAATAGAAAATCAAAAAGAGGGTAAAAGTCCTAAAAGAAAAATAAAAGGACTTAGAAAAAATGATATACCCGAAAAGAAAAAAGATGAAATAAAACATGAAAGTGTGAAAATTCAAATGCCACTAAAAGATTATGGCAGAGTGTCAATAAATTCCATAATCCATGATGAGTTGAACTGCTTAATCTTGACTTGTCATGTTTCAATTTACTTATTTTAGATAGAGAATAAAGAGTTGTCAGACAGTTTAATCCTGACAATTCAGTAGATAGGTGTTGAGGAGGTAAATCCCCTCTGCGGACAGGGGCGATCCCTACTAGCCCAGCAGGGGTCTAGCAACAATCAAAAATGTTACGACGCAAGTTCCTAGTTACGAATAAAAGACTAAAGATAGAAGCCTACCTAGAATCCAATGCTACGATCTGAAGAAGAGAGCGTTCCCATTCCTCAGCCTTGGAAGATCACGATCCTCCACGATCTCCGCGGGTGGACACCTGCACATGCAAGAAACAAACAGATACAAGCATAAAATCCGGCATACGTAACTCAATATCAGTCAGAAAGGATACTACTCATATTAACATAATCGAAAACAGAGTGGAACCATAATCGTAATCATTCATTAAATAACGATCGAAAGAGATTACAACCAAAGTTCTGACGTCGTGGTCTCCTTCGGATGGGTCTCCAGTCGTTCACGTCTCACAAAGCTCGCCAGGGAAAGGGAAAACCTCTCCTGAGTCTCTCGACGATAGTCTCCTTACTTGAGTCGGCCTTAAGGGAAGGAAGAGGGCTCTTACAGCACAAAGGCTCTTGGGAATTTGGAGATTCAAAGCTTAGGCACTTCAAGACTTTCAGCCCTTCAGCCCCTTCATCAATGGATGAAGGCTATATTTATAGAGGAGAGGAGGGGGTTGGGATCCCTACAATAGTGGAAGGGAGGCCTTATCCCTTGGGAGGTTCCCCATAAGGTGGAAACAAGAGGCCAAAGGAGGAAGGCCGTGGTTATTCAGGTGAAACCACTCCTGATGACTCATCCACGAAGTTGTTGTAATCGAAACTTCGCCTCCTTTTTTAAAAAACTTTCCATGAACAGAGTGGCGCGGGTTCAACACTGGGACAGAGCGCCAGTTGGTGCGGGCTCAGTGTTAATTTTCCCCCATTGGCGCGAGTACATAATGGGCTACCAGCGCCAATGCAAAAACAGGTGTTTTTAGGGGTCTGCTCAGGAAATGATCAAAAGAAGGAATGTTGTCCTCATGGAAAGGGATGAAATGATGGTATTTTCAAGGCATGACACTACTTATTGGTCACAGAAAAGACCCTCCAATGGGCGAGATGGGGATTGCAGGGACGGTGACAAATTACTGTGTAACAGATGCCCCCTAAAGCATGAGGCCCAAGAGAGAGAGGGGTGAAATGCTTTACGAGAACATGTCCAACTGAAGCTCTGCCGTCGGAAAACCTGCGTAGAAAAATACAACTGATATCTCAAGTACATGATGTATATGTGGTATGGGCGCAACCATCCAAAACAGAGTACACTATAATCCAGATCCAAGGTATGGGCGCAGCCACCCAGTGAGGATCAAATAAATAGACTCAGGTATGGTCGCAGCCATCCAATCAGCGAGTCATATACATAATGATAATAATCCACAATCGCAGCCTGGATTACAACAGACACAATCCAGGGTCTTGCGCTCCATCTCGACCCAAACAAAGTACAAGTTCGAGCATGTGAATATGTGAGCTGAAGTCGAACATGCAGGAACATCGTCTAATTACCAGCCAATGATGAAAGTTGTTAACAGACGCGAGAGGAACCACCAATAATGACAATGGCCCTCAAGGTACTACAGGTACAATCTACGGCGTGTGAATCAATGAGTTGGCGATGAACACCTGCAGAATCACTCGATTGGAGGCCAATGATGAAAACCTCACGTCGAATGCGACGAACCTGCCATTGAGGCATGCAGTCTCCAAGGTACCATAAAGGAGTCTCTAGATCATCTTCCTGGATAATGAGCTGAAGTCGACAGGAAGTGACCTTGATCGAAGGTGGGCCATAATGCTTCCCACATCATCAACACGAGACAGAGGAACATAATGTTTTTTGTAAATCAGGATCATATGAGAATCAGAGGGAGGTTGATATGTGCAGAGGTCAACTTCTCTTGAACATATTGACGGCACGACAGTGGATTTGGCAGTATTTGACATCAACGAATCAGAGGTCATGGTGACGAGGCAATGAGCAGAGGAGAGGTCAAAAAGGATTATCCAAACCCACGGAGGCAAATGAAAAACGAGATGAGATGTCCCCAACTCGACACGAATGCAAACAAGTGCCATGTTCAAGAGCGACATACTGCCGACGACAATGATTACGGTTCCATTTTTCCCCACCATTTATGGCGAGTACCTCTTTATTTTTACACAAGCTTGAAGAGGATACCATATGCCTGTCATATAAATCCGTCCTTCGGACGAATCCATCCTAGTGCATTTAACGAGTCCTAGGAAGGAGAAACTCGAATAACGTCATGATTGACAATTTCCGATGTCATTTAGGTTTAACGAGTCTGACAAAGAAAGAACTCGATGTCTTTTCATGTTTAGAGAGTTTGAAAAGACATCGGAAAAGTAAACTCCAACAGTCCCTTTTCGTAAATAGTTCCTCAGACCCGAAAAGGTAGAAAACAATATCTGAGAAAACCTCCTAGTCGTCATAGGCTAGGGTATTCCTTTTTCGTAAATAATCCATCCCAACCCGAAAAAAGGGTAAACGTATACTGGGTAGATGTCGATTCGTGTCCATTTTAACGAGATCGAAACGACAAGGGCCTCGGCAATCTTTTCATGTTTAGAGAGTCAGAAAAGAGCTTAAAGATGACTCCTTCTGGAGGAACGAGTGGTATAAAGGGTAGCAACTAGTTCCATTAATGGTGGAACTTCTCAAAAAAGTCAAGAGGCTGGCTAACAAGACCACTCATCGCAGCAGTTCCTCAGGAACGGGTAAAACAACCAAGTGAAGGCATATGATCGGCCAAGCAGATAGTGACGATGGAGTGAGAAAACCAAGGCTCATCTGGCAAAAACGGGCTGATAAAATGGCAATCACAAGGGGTAAAATGGGAATGGTTTCATTTTTACACAAGCTTGAAATCAGGAAACTCTGCTTGAAGTTGGTTTCATTTTTACACAAGCTTGAAACAAAGATAAACTATGCTTGAAACCGGTTTCATTTTTACACAAGCTTGAAACGGGAACAAACTATGCTTGAAAAAGTGAGCATGCCCCCAGCATGGTGACTCAATTCGAGGTACATGCCCCCCAAGCTTCAATCCATATGAAAGGCAGATGGAGTGAAGGTTCAAGTTACGAGATCAAGAGAAAGACTCGACTGGGATTTTACGAGAACTTATCAAAGACTCGAATTGAACAGGAACGTGTTTCATTGTTTTAACGAGGTTGACACATTAAAAGAACAATCCTCAGACACCCTTGTTCCATGGTTTAAGGAGCTTGGCACAAGACAAGGAACTCTGCTCCGACAACCTTGTTTCATTTTTTAAGGAGCTTGATACAAGAAAATGAATTGTGCTCCGACAACCTTGTTTCATTTTTTAAGGAGCTTGACACAAGAAAATGAACTGTGCTCCGACAACCTTGTTTCATTTTTTAAGGAGCTTGACACAAGTCAAGGAACTCTGCTCCGATAACCTCATCATAATGAACGAGAAGTCATCGCTTCCAAGAGTTCCACTCCCGATGGAAGGAAAACATCTTGGAAGTTAGGACCCAATGCCCCCAGCACTTGATGCACAACGGCACACTCACTGAGCACAGGCACGGGGTAGGTAGCCACATAGTTGACCTGCGGTGAGGCAGATACAACAGGTGGATAAAAACTAGGAAGGGATGATGGCGGGCCAGCTGCCACATCAGGACCAAAGAACGAAAGCTCATCAATGGTCATGATCCGTCCTTCATGCGAAAACAGACCACACGAAAAAGGGAGGAGACAAGAGCTCCCATAACATAGGTGTAATCGCGCCCCAAGAGCAGATTGAAATCCAAGGGGCCTGGAATAACCATCACGTCCATATGGACGGTTTTACCTCCCAAAGTAACAGGTAACCTTGGAAGGATCCCTAACGGTTGACTCGTTCTTCTGTTAAATGCCAACAGATTCTGCGTAACAGGTGCAAGCGACGGTGAACCGAAAGCTTGCCAAGTAGTTGAGGATAGAATACTAACAGACGCACCTTCGTCTATAATGGTGTTGGGTACAACCAGACCAAAAGCCTGTACTGTGATCTCGAAAGGCACATAAGACGGAAGGCGGTATCCTGCAAATCGACTCCAATCGAAGGAAGCGACCAAAATACTTGGAGGGGCTACCATCAAACCGAGATGGTCTTCCCTTGGTGTTATGGAAGAAGAAGGAGCATCCTCCACGACCTCCATCTCAAAGGTGGGAGGATTATCCTCCAGGATCTCCATCACAGGAGGTGGAGGAGCAACTTCTTGAGGTATAGGGACAAGAGAATCTTTCTTCAAGTTCGAGGAATCTGAAGAAACAAGAAGAACTTGAGGGATGTGAGGTCCACTCTCAATGGAAAATACCTGCTGCACCGCAGACGGGGCCAGTTCAACCGATCCCACAACCAATGGTTGGTCGGGGATGGATTCCTGAATGGGAATTTCCAGGGGAGTGGGATTGACCAAGGATGACTCTTGACCAACCGTAGGATCAGCTGGTGGAGGACTCAAAGACAACTGCTTATAACCAACCGAGAGGCATGGTGTAGAAACAGTTAAGTTGTCCAAAACTCGCTTGGCTTCATCCATATAAGGACAAAGGTGAATGGCATGGTGCCCTTCACACAACTTACAGGGATTGGTAATCTTACCCTGCTTCTTAGGAGTTTTACCAGCACTAGCTGAAGACATGCCCCCAACCTGACTCCCAGAAGCCAAAGGCAACGACGGACGACCATTGGACCACTCTTCAAGAACCTTGGGAATTCCAAGGCAGTCTCGAAGAAGATGGTCTCCCGTGCACAACATGCAAGGGAACTTGACTTTCCGCGGAGGGTTTGAAGGTTTATCAAGAGGAGATGCATTAGAAACAGCAGCTGCAGCCTTAGCCTCTCTCTTATCAGACTTCTTCTTCTTTGTCTTCTTCTTCTTCTTCTTAGCCACCTAGTTACTCGAATCCAGACTTTCACCAGGCGAAGTAGAGGAGGAAGATGCAGAAACAGGTGAAGAAGGGGAGAGGTCCACCTTAGAATCAACATGATGTTTTTCAGGCAGAGGAACTGATTGAACAGTAGCCGAGACATTCGGGACCACAGAGGTTGAAAACAACCAAACAGGCAACCCAACAGTTAACCCAGGAAGGGACAACGTTGCCATATAAGGAGCGCCAACATTTCCAAAAGGAGGAAAAGGACCCGGATTCCCATCGGAGGGGATTCCTTGGTTGGTGAACTCTGGAAAAGTTGCCATCAGAAACGATCTTCAGAACAACACCCTAAGGAAACTAACTTTAACCAGGAATATTTCGTGGGCAGTTAATTTTTAAAACATTGAAACAAAACTCTACCGTTTCATATTTTAAGAGTCAAGAAACAGGCAAAAGGTGACTCTATCTCTTTCATATTTGACACAAGCGTGAAAGGACAAACGCTTGACGGTCTTTTCAAATTTAGGGAGTCAGAAAAGACCAAATGACTACTCAGGAATACTAGGCACAAAGGGTGTACCAAATAACCATGAACTGCAATATACACCTTGGTTTTAATAATGAAAAAGAAATCAACCAAGGACTTTCCGTACGTGCAGGCAATCTCCCCGAATGTTGTGTTCGGTGTATCATGGGTATAGGGCGGCAGACTCAGCTTCCTGTGGATAAAGGATTGAAAACCTAGAGGGGTCTCCCTTTATATACGCGACGGTACGGGGAGCACAAGTCCGTACTAGCGCTGTCTAAAGCCAAAAGGCGAACGACAGCTGCTAGGTTTAAAGACGCCGGAACACATCTCTAGCCTAGACCTCTAAAAATGTTTCGTTAAGTTTCAATGTTGCCTTAGGTTAATTGAATAAATTTTAAAGTTGATCTTCGATTAAGTTTCAATTTTCAGGCCCTATCGTATGTAGTGTCTTAAAAGACTCCTAAATGCAAAGCTACATGCCACAGTCCAACATTTCGTTCGATGAAAACTAGTTACAGAAGAGTTGAGAGCTTTTACATAAACGAAATGATCGGAAGACAAACAATGAGATCTCTAATGCAACTAATGAAATTGAAAACTTTTCATTCAAATCACTAATCACTAGCAAAATCGAAAAGATTACAATTTGCACTAATTCAACCAAAAGCACAAGAGATTTTTTTGTAATTTTCAACGTTTGATAGCTAATATGCACTAAACAAACCGAAAACAAACGGAACAACTTGAGAAACGATATTGAGAGAGCAAAACAAATAAATTTCACTCAACGACACAAGCAATCAGATCCCAAATCGACCAAAGTCTCTCAAAACCAAGAAAAAGACTCAAAGGCTCCAATGGACCGTGTGATCTAGGCCCAAAGCAAGACCAAACGAAATTTGAATGAAGGAATGAGCAATCACCCAAAAATCGCAACAAAACAATGGACAACTACTAAGAGGGTGCGGAGAATCAATCAGGAAGTCGACCGGACAAACGAAACACCAAAACTCCCAAGGAGGGCTCGATACACTAGGCCACTAGATGCCCTAGGGCTCAAAACGTGAAATCGATAGATAAAAGCAAACAACCAAAGGACAGAGGTGAATTCCCAGTCAAACAGGACTCCAACACACTCAGGCAGTCGGAAAATAAAGAAGAAAAACACTGACCAAACTCAGAGAGCTCAAAAATGAAGAAACTCAAAAACCTTACAGGAGTGGCGCGACTATAAGGCTGAAACTGGTGCCAGAAAGCAATTGGCGCGGGCTAAAAAAAAGCAACATGCGCCAATTGGCGCGACTGTCGAGCTAAAAAGTGCGCCAGTTGAGTTTCTCAGCCAAAAAAGAAAAAGAACTACTCCAGAAGCAGATCAATGCATACTAAGCAAACCAAGAAGTAAACAACAGCAAGAGAACCCAACCCAGAAGGCTCATCAAGCAAGGAAAAACATAAAATAATCAAAACGAGACAATACAAACGAGACCGTGAAATCCAGACGATCCCCAGCGGAGTCGCCAAATTGTTGAGGAGGTAAATCCCCTCTGCGGACAGAGGCGATCCCTACTAGCCCAGCAGGGGTCTAGCAACAATCAAAAATGTTACGACGCAAGTTCCTAGTTACGAATGAAAAGACTAAAGATAGAAGCCTACCTGGAATCCAATGCTATGATCTGAAGAAGAAAGCGTTCCCGTTCCTCAGCCTCGACATATCACGATCCTCCACGATCTCCGCGGGTGGATACCTGCACATGCAAGAAACAAACAGATAAGAGCATAAAATCTGGCATACGTAACTCAATATCAGTCAGAAAGGATACTACTCATATTAACATCATTGAAAACAGAGTGGAACCATAATCGTAATCATTCATTAAATAACGATCGAAAGAGATTACAACCAAAGTTCTGACGTCATGGTCTCCTTCGGATGGGTCTCCAGTCATTCACGTCTCACAAAGCTCACCAGGGAAAGGGAAAACCTCTCCTGAGTCTCTCGACAATAGTCTCCTTACTTGAGTCGGCCTTAAGGGAAGGAAGAGGGCTCTTACAGCACAAAAGGCTCTTGGGAATTTGGAGATTCAAAGCTTAGGCACTTCAAGACTTTCAGCCCTTCCAGCCCCTTCATCAATGGATGAAGGATATATTTATAGAGGAGAGGAGGAGGTTGGGATCCCTACAATAGTGGAAGGGAGGCCTTATCCCTTGGGAGGTTCCCCATAAGGTGGAAACAAGAGGCCAAAGGAGGAAGGTCGTGGTTATTCAAGCGAAACCACTCCTGATGACTCATCCACGAAGTTGTTGTAATCGAAACTTCGCTTCCTTTTTTAAAAAACTTTCCATGAACAGAGTGGCGCGGGTTCAACACTGGGACAGAGCGCCAGTTGGCGCGGGCTCAGTGTTAATTTTCCCCCATTGGCACGAGTACATGACGGGCTACCAGCGCCAATGCAAAAACAAGTGTTTTTAGGGTTCTGCTCAGGAAATGATCAACAGAAGGAATGTTGTCCTCATGGAAAGGGATGAAATGATAGTATTTTCAAGGCATGACACTGCTTATTGGTCACAGAAACGACCCTCCAATGGGCGAGATGGGGATTGCAGGGACGGTGACAAATTACTGTGTAACAATAGGTATAGAGTAAAAAGGAACCCAACAGTTTAATATGGGTCCTTGGATGAAATAAGGTAGAATTAGATAGTTTTTACTGCTTTAAAAATAATAAAATGTTCAAGGTTGCTAGCTCAAATGCACCTGCACAAATGGAAGAAAAAATGTTAGATTAAATATTGGGTAGGTAGGAGAAGGTGGGAAAATCATTGTAAATATTTGTCATCGGGCAACAATCACTAATTTCCCCTCCCCTATAGCTATTTGACATTCTAAAATTTCAGTCAAAGAGGCTCAGAGCATTTCTCTGACTTCTGTTGGGACCGGACCCAAGGCTCAACGACTGTTAATTTAAAAGTGTTGAATTTCTATGTTAATCCCTAATTTTCATCATTTACGCTTCATGCACTCATCATTATTCAATTTCACAAGTAAGGACTCCTTTTTTACTTAATGAATAATCAAATTCCCCTTTGATTAACTCCCTCCATTATACAAAGCATATAAACCCTCATAAAGCACTCTATGCTAAGTAAAAGTGGTGAATTCATAAAATGTTAAACTTGCTTAAGGTTTTCACTTTACTTAGTCATACAAATGTATTTATTGAGTATTCCATTTTCCCTATCATATTAACTCTAACTTACTTATTAATTCCCTATATAAATGACCCTTTCCTATTAATATAACTCCTTTTTATTAAATATCCTTGAAAAACCCACTATTAGAAAATTTAGCCAAAGTCTATTATCCCACATGTTTTAATAAAGCGCCCACAATAAAGTCCCTTTGGCTAGACTAACACTATGTAAATATCCCGCCCCCTTATAGTTAATAAATCTATTTGGTTTAAATTAACTATATAATAAAATATGAAGGAAAGTGTTTGGAACATAGATATATCATTGAATAAACAAAATTTCCTGATGCCTCAGATATTGTTTTAAACCAAGGTTTAAAAAATGTTGAACCTTTGATTTGTTACTTTACCCCTTCATTTTCCCAGTGCCTTTTCATTTATCCCTAGCCGCCCGATCAACCAAATCCCTTTGGATCTAACTGTCCTAAATTAACGCGATACCCAGTTGACATACCCCACCACTATATTCCTTTCTCGATGTCGCGTTAAACCTAGACTGTAGATCTATCCTCTCATATCAACGGCTTATATTACATCCCGGTCCCACTTACCTTTTCCCACGGCTTGAAAAAACAATCCCGACCGTTCGCATCATCTGACCAAATCCAACGGTGCGCTTTCCATATCGCGTTACAAAAATGATCGGGTGAAGTTTCTCCAAAATTGCGCGATAAAAGTTGTTTTCCAATACAACTCAATGCTACGTGTTGGATTATTATTTGATCATGTTCCAAATGCTTTAAATTGCTTACCATCTATTAGTGTAAGTATAGTCATACTGCCATCAGTGATCAAAACTGCTCTTTTGCATTTGCATATTAGGTGTCTCATACCAAATAAATTTCACCATTCCGCTAGGTCATGGATTCATTGATGGTAGTAATTTTTCATCAGTTTTCCCTCATGAGGTACTTGCTGATTTTCCTCTCTATGGTCTTCAGTCATTAGTCACTTTCATTCTCAAAATCATATCAGTAGGTCATAGGATGGGTCTCATTAGTTTCTAGGGTCTCACCATGGTCAAATTAATGGGTCAAATGTCAATAAATATCAGCAAGGCCATGAGGAAGTCAGTAAACTCAAAGTCACAGCACCCGGAAGATCAAAGATTTATTTTATCAGTTTGATGTAATTTTCACCCCAAAACCTTGTTTTGAGGTGAAAACATGATATTTGTCTTTATTATCATTCATTATGTAATTCTATATCATCATGTGTAATAAGTCACAACTCAGAAGCTACCATATCCACAAAGTCGTCATCCTGCCTTCAGAGGAGTTTTTAACAACATGTTCAGCGCCAAATTATCTTCCAAGCAGATCCATTAGAAAAATCTCGGAAATAACTTTCCAATGGTATATTGCACTCTTAAAACTGACTTCTGGATTGAAATTTATGCTTAAGTGAAGTAAAATTCCCTATGTCCTCATTTCCCATTTTTCCCCTTAATTTTGTGTTTAAAGTTTAATATTCCCCCTAAAAATCCCTTTTTCCCCCTTCCGATGGCAAATCGCATTAATACATTAATCCGTTCCCAAACCACTTCCCCTCCATGCTTTTGAAACATTGTAATATAAATTGAACTTATATTTAAAACCTGCCGCCTTAAGTTATTTCCCCGATCGCATCGCAATATCAACACAAGCGCCCCGATTGACCCGTCATTCAAAAACTCCAATGTGATTGTGACTTCCCCGATGGCCTACCCCCGATGGCCAAATCTCCAATTAACATCACAACCGTCGATCTTACCATTTGATCCGACGACTTACACCCGATCGGAGCATTCCCATCGACACTTCCTAAAGCCCTTCCCCGATGGCCTACCCTCGATGGCCAAATCTCTGATTAACATCACACGTCGATCTTACCATTTGATCTGACGACTTACACCCGATCGGAGCATTCCCATCGGCACTTCCTAAAGCCCTTCCCCGATGGTCTACTCCCTATGGAAAAACCTCCAATTAGTGTTCCCACCGTCGATCTTGCCATTTAATCCAACGGCTCACGGCCAATCGGGGCACTCTCATCGGCACTTCCCAAAGCCCTTCCCCGATCGCAAACTCCTGACCATTCCATAGTCGTCGATCTCCCAAATCCCATCCGACGGCCCACAATTCATCGCCTCTTCCCAATCGCATCGGCCTAATTCTATTATGCGATGCGCCCCTCTTGATCTCCCGATTGTGATGGCACCGCCGATTATTATATTACAACTGTTATATTATATCCCTCCGCCCTGTCCATTCCGATTGCGATTTTAAATATGGTTCCCACCTCCTTTCCCTTCCCTTCTCTCATTCCAAAATCAGTTTCCCTTCACAAAAGGCATAATTTCATTTCAGTTTTATTTTGAACAACATTTTATTTAAAAATTCAGTTTTCTCTAGACAAATAAAGGAAAGAAAAGCGACAGTCAAAGGCCAAAGAGCTAAAATAAGCAAAGATTGTTACAACAGCAGCAAAGTAGGAAATCCGCTTTCGGATTGCCTATTTTTCCTTCATATACCATAACAATGAAATCTCCAAGTGGTCAAATGTAATGTTGTCCCTTGTTTTCAGGGGCAGATTGTTGTATTTCTTTTCTATGATTGTACTTCAGTTTTTGAGCTGTCAGAACAGCTCCCTTTTTCTATGGATCCATGTTCCCACATTTCAGCTTATTTATTGTAATTGTAAATCATTAGTCTAGTTCTGAAGTCGGTAATTCAGCAGTAGGGGAACAGTGTGGAAGAACATTTTACACTCCATTGTACAGTTTGACAGGGATTAATAAGAGATGCAGCGCTGATTTGTGGGATCCATGTGGTATGAGATTTAGCATTTGTCTCTCTCTTTTGTTTCATATGTAAATTTTTATGTTTCACCTCTCGTTCATAAACATCTCTTTTTGAATGCTTTCAAGATAGAAAGGTAAGATCCATTTTCATGCCCTGCCTTGGGAAATCATTCATCCTCTGTGTTGTTCTTCTGTTTGAAAAGGATCCATTTATTGTGCCCTTTTCAACTCCTCACCACTATTTCCATCCCATCCTTATTTAATTTTAGTTGCTAATTCTTTTGCCTATCTTGCCCCATGAAATACCCTGTGTCCTGATCTAATTTCCGGTTTCAACTGTCTTTTTTAATCCCGCACATCCCTGAAATTCATTAATTTTGTCAAAATTCTTTCCTATCATTTTACCTAGCCTAATATCAGTCCACTCTTGTGTTTTATTGAATATCTATCTTTACAGAGAGAGCCCTCTCCTGTCCTTGTAGGGCTAGCTACAAGGTTGAGCGTGGTTTAGTTGTTACCCTGTGTTGCCCTTTTTAGCCTGGGGTCCAATTCAGGAGCTAACACCATCCAAGAGCAATGCGAAACCCACTGGTGGTTTTTCACAAATCTTCCTCCCGCCTTTGAATGAACTTATAATAAACACCGAATATGATGATGCTTATTAAGGTAAAAACTTTAATATATCATTGTTATATCTATTAGTTGTATTACCGACTGGTTAAACTCCCACCCTGACTACTGTAAAAGATTTTTGAGCCTCCGCTGACCAATTTATAGCCCCAGAGCTAAACTTTACCATTGTGACTACATCTGAAAGACCATTAAAGCTACCCTCTGCAGCATCAAAGATCTAGTTTCAACTGAAGATACCCTGTTAACATAACAAAGTACATTGTTTCAACAAAATCAACAGAAGTCCAAATTCAACCATGGAAGCTTCAAAAACCTTGTCCAAAGCATCAAAATACATGTGAATTAAGGGAGCTTTGTGTTCTAGAGCCAGTCTTTTAAAGGCCAGTTTCCTCTGTTTCTAAGCTCCAAAGACCAAAATTCAAAGATTTAAAGGGTTGAAACTCTGAATATGCCTTGAAACCCTATTTTTTAGTCAAACAAACTCAGAAAACCCCTATTTTCTGTTTTATTCCAATTTTCACACCCTCAAATTTTTTTTGATAAACCTAATTGAGCATAAAACCCAAAATAGATTATCCTTAACCAAATTTGCTCAATTATCCCTCTGTTGAAGTAAAAAACTCCTGCAAATAGTCTAATCTTGCAGTAGTTACCCAAAATGCCTAAAAAACAGAGTTAAACCTCCACAGACGGATCTCATTCCACAGGTCTTTCAAAAGCCTTCAATCCCCTCTCTACAGACCTGGATTTCATTAACAAATTGTTTGATTTTTGCAGGTTATCATCAGAATATGGATTTGGGCCAACAGTTTCAATACTAGTTGACAAAATTGTTTGCTCCAGATTCTTAGACTTTAAATCAAAAGCTTCATTCAACAAACAGTTTGTATACAAAGAAAGAATAAAATCAAGTCAGAGAGAGATCAGAATGATGAAATGTGCACAGTGTATGGTAAAAGTTAAATGAGAATTCATAGCGACAGTTAAAGAGTATCAGTGGTTAAAGTGTATTAGGTAAAAGTCAGAGTGAAAGTTTAAACAAAATTACAGAGCAGTCAAGGTAAAATAGTAAAAGTAAAAACAGAGTCAGTAAATGGTAAAAGAGATAAAAATACTTTCACCAACAATGAAGTTTATCCAAAGTGAAAGTAAAACAGTTAAAAGAACAAAAAGCTGAAAATATGAAAACATAACAAGAAGGAACATTTTTGCAGAAATTTCATGTTTAAGTCATTGTTTTGCATAAAATATTGTGACCAATCCAAGATGAATTTTGAAAAACTGAAGGAGGTTTATGTTTTTAAGAGGTCCATATACAAAAACCTCTCTCACTTTTCTAACAGCCATTATGGATTGGGAAATATTGAACAATATTGGAGAGCACTATTTGCAGAAAATTCCTATTAAGTCATCATTTTACAGAGAAGATGGTGGCCAATCAGAAACACATCTTAAAAAACTGAAGGAGGTTTTTGTTCCTAAGAGAACCATCTACAAAAACCTATCTCACTTTTCATACAGTTATTTCAGAATGAGAGATACATGCACATCTTTACAGCCTATTTTGCGGACTCTATAAAACTCTGTTTTACACATATTTTTTCAAAGCCTATTGTGGACAGCTGGAGAGGAATTTGAGGAAACGGAAAGAGGTTTATCTCGCCAACATATTCATCCACAATAACTGCTTTCACATTTTACATATCTATTTCAGATTGATAAATACAAAGATATATTTGGACCCCAAGTTTGCAGAATTGCTGGAGCAGAATGCACAAAGAAAGGAAACAGTTAGTGACTTGGATGCCTCATCATCAACTAAGAGTTGGATCAAATTCGAATTCTCCTCTTTGTCATCACCTGTCCATAAAAAATAGTGCCAAATAGAAGCATTATTTTTTAGTGTCCTTTACTTAAGTTCTATTTATGTAAAACAATTAGAGATATTTGTAAAACAATCTTGATATTTTTTCAAGATATTCTAGCTTAGAATTTATATAAATATTTAACTCTTTGAAGTATTTTTGGTGGAAAAAAAATTGTCAAGACTACTATAGACATTTTTGCTAAATACATTGGAGTTTGTGTGAGTCGATTTGTAAAACAACAGACTGGAACTAAGTCAAACAGACATCATAACTTAGGATTCTTGTGTTGATCAAATAAGTCAAGTATTTTCTTGTTTTCACTGTTTATCTTTCTAAAGTTCCATACATAGATTTACATGTTTTATGTCTTAAATGATTGACTAGGAAAGTCTATACAGGATTAGTGTCAAAAGCTCCCTGTTTTTTTTACTAGTTATTCATTGATATGTTTTATGCTGATATCCAGACTTAAGAATCCTTAATTGCTCTTAGTCCCTTTTGACCCCTTTCTTTCATCTTCTTTTCTGTAACTTAAGGATCCTTCATTGCCCTTTTGTTCAGATCTTACCATTTCATCAAAAATCCTATTTCCAAACCCTTTGAAGGTCATCTACCCTGCCCTTAGTACTTTTTTTGACCTTATTTCCTAGCTCTGCTTGCTAAGAAATTGACTCCATAGCCCAATGGTCTGATAGATCTCTCTGTGGTTTACCTTGAAGTACCTTTTATTCCCACCAAACATTCAATCAAATCAATTGTCCAATTATAACTAGCCTAAAATCTTATAACAAAATCAAGCTAAATCCTGAGGAGAGATCCCTCTCCGGAATTTAGGAAGACTAGATGTTGAATTCCAAAAGTAGGTTTGTGGTTACCTCTAGTAAGTTACAAAGTTTTAAATATTTCTGATAGAAAATTTACTAGAGTGATAACACATAGTAGAAATGTGAACAAGGGCAGCTGTCCCTTGCAGTATTTGTGCTCTAAGCCAAGGAGGCTTTTCTTGAATGACTTTGGATCAAATTGCTTTATTTTATTCCTCTTTGAATACACTCTCTTCATGCAGGAAGGCATAACTTGTTGGGCACCAAATCCATCCTATGAGTTAGTGAAACCTTAGGTGACCTAATGGGGGCTTTCTTGGACTTGGACTTTGGACAAAGACTTAGACTTAGGGATCACCAAGTACAAGATAGAATCTATGATAAGCTTAGTGTATTGCAGACCTAAGATCCAACATACTTGACTATCTAAAGGGCCTGCAGAGACAATCGGTGTTTGAGAATATTATGGAAGAGACAACAAAGTTATTTGATTGGTAGGTTTAGGTAGTAGTGGGGAATTCTGTAGGTAAACACAATAGAGGATTTGGGCCAAAAAGGCAATACATGGTGAAAAAATGGGTAACAGGTTAGGGTTAACATAAATGGCTTGAGCCCATGATGGGTCTACCGGGAGTAGTGGGTCAGTCATGACTAGATAGGATGATAAAATAGTGAAATTTTTATCTTAGGATGATGAAGGCAATGATATTTCTAGAACTCACAATGTTTATGAACTTTGTTTCTAGAAATCTAGGACCAATACTTAGTCATTTTTCAGATAATGAAAATTATGGATGACTAATAGTGGCTCCACTTGGGGAGGGAAGCTCCTTCTCAGGAGGTGTCCAGAACTTCATATTTTTCTGGCTTTTGGAGACCAGTGCCTCTTCGATTGGGCAGATGTGCTCTTTCTTCATTTGCTGATGTTTGTTTTGAGTCTGTACTCTTTGAGATATGAAAAGACATGATTCATATCAGCATCATCTCTATCTACCCAATCTACTTTCCTAACATTTTTTCTTCCTTGGGTGCACTTGAACTAGCAAACCCTTGACATTTATCTTTTTGGAAACAAAAATCAAACTATCTAATTGTACCCTGATTTCTTCCAAGAGTTCAGATTAGGCTAATGAACTCTTTTTATTTTCTACCTAATCTACTCATTTGTCAAGATTAAGCTGTTTGACAAACTTTATTCTCTATCCTACTAACCTAAAATTGAAAGCACGATAAATCGAGATTAGGCAATCTCACTCACCATGAGTTGTGGCATTGAAACAAGCTGCACACACAAGTGTTATTTTTTGTACAGACAAAGCTTAGGAAACAAGAGGGAAATATATGTCATTTGTTTAACATCTCCATTTTCCTCTTTGGTTCGGATTTGAGCATGTTGAACCAGCGTCTCTCATTGCTAATCTATCTTTTGACAAGTCAAGCTTGAAATTTTGATCTACTCTCTTTCACTAACTTATCAACCATAAATTTAAAACATGTTTAGCCATGATTAGGCTGGATGACTGAACAAGGCTTTTTTGAAATAAGAAGTGGCATTTAGACTTGCACACTTTCATCATTATCATTTTTTAGGTATGGGGTTGTACCTCTCTTTCAAACTCTACCCTCTTTTCTTTTTATATTATTTTTGTGATTTTTCTTTTTATCAAACAGTGGTATGTACAATGAATAAGAAAAACAAACTAGGTTTCTTGACAAAAGTAATGTTTAAGCATCCTCCCATTGACCGGACCTCCAAACATTTCAGTTCCATCAAGCTCTTGCAAAAAGAAAGCATTGTTGCCTCTAATTGACTTAATGATGTAAGGGCCTTCCCATAGATTTTCAAACTTGCCATGTTTTCCCTTGTCTTCCCTTCTTGAATCCCATTTCAGAACCATGTCTCCAATCTGGAATCATTTGCTTTGGTTCTCCTATCAAAGATTTTCTTGATATTGTCCTGTATAGCTTGTGTCCTTTTGTAAACTTCCTCCCTCGACTGCTGCAAATGAATGGTTTGGTTCAGCCTTCTCTACATGTCATTTTCTTCTGATTGTACTTCTTGAATAAGCTTCATGAATGAGACTCCCAAAGAGGCGGGGAAAACTGCATCCATACCATACACTAGTTGATAGGGAGACATACCAATAGATTTCTTGGTGGTTAGTCTATCAGCTCATAGTGCATGCACTAGTTTGCTATGCTATTCTTTTTTATTTTGTTCTAGGAGATTCTTAATGGTGTTTTCCAAGCTCTTGTTAGAGGACTCAACTAGTCCATTACCTTGTGAGTAATAAGAAGTGGAGTGGCCTAGGGTGATGTGATATTTGTAACAAAAGTCCACCATTTTCTTAGATGCAAAGGCAACAACGTTATTGGTGATGATCTTTTTAGGACAACCAAACCTGGACAAGATGTTGGTTTCAAGGAATTTGATGATGACTGAGTCAGTGGCATTTCTAGAAGGGATGGCTTCTATCCATTTGGTGAAGTAATCAGTGGCAGTGAAGGTCCACTTATGTTGGGCAGATGAAGTAGGATGGATCGATCCTATGAAGTCCAAACCCCACTGCTGAAAAAGGGGCTTCAACACTGATGGGATGCAAGGGCAGAGGTATGAGCTTTATTTTGCCATCAAAGATTTGGCATTTATGGCAGGTCATGACTAGTTTGTGAGTATTGGGAAATAGGGTAGGCCAATAGTAGCCAGCTCTAAGGATCTTGTTGGTTGTGGTCTTCCAATAAAGGTGACCCCCACATTCTCCCTCATGTAATTCATGCATGATTTTTTCTGCATCATCTTCAAGCAAACATTAAGCAATAAACCAACAAAACTCTTCCAGTACAACACTCCATCTAAAATGAAAAAATTTAGTGCTTTTTGTTTTAAGAATCTAGCTTTGGTTTTTGACAAAGAAGGGGGAGCATCGAGATACATAAGTACGTAAATAATATCAGCATACCAAGATGAATTTAAAAGAATTTCTTCAATCTATGGTGTTGTAAATTCTTCAGTTTCTTCTAACACATCAACCATGTTCATGTTTAAAGCTTGGAAATTTGAGTCAGCCATAAGTTTTGCAAGTCCTTGTCCTTTAATCAATTTAGTGGGTCTGATTTCTAAATCATGTTCTAAAATGGTAGCAATCCACTTGCCCATTTTACCATCGGGGTCTTGATTAAGTATGTCTTTGACAACTCTGTGTGGGACAAAAGCTATGATATGTGAATGCAAAATATAAATTCTAAAATCCTTCAAAGCTTTGATTAAGGCAAAGGCTTGTTTCTCCATAATGTTATACTTTAGAGGGGCATCCCTTAAGGCTTTGCTGAAGAAAGCTATGGGTTGTTCTTGCCCCATGATGTTCTTTTGCAACAATACTGCTGCCACAGTATGTTCAAAGGCAAAGGAGAAGATGTAAAATTCCTTGGTGAAGTCATGGCTGATTAAGACTGGTTTTTTGTGAGTGCTTGTTTTACCAGCTCAAAAGATTGTTTTGCTTCCATACTCCACTTCACTCCTACTTCCTTTTTCAACATATTTGTGATGTTTCTTAGGATCTTAGCAAAGTTAGGGATGAATCTTCTTAGGAAGTTACTCTTTCCAATGAAATATTGCAGCTCTTTAATGTTTCTAGGATAACTGATTTGTAAGATGCCTTCTATTCTTTTGGGATCTATCTTGATTCCTTCCTCAGAGATGATTTGACCTAAGAGTTTTCCTTCCTCAAGGCCAAACAAAATTTTCTTAGGATTTAGGGATAGGCCATACTTTCTACACTTTTCAAAGACTTTTCTCAAGTGGACTAAGTGCTCTTCATTAGTCTTAGAGTAGATAGTGATGTCATCAAGGTATATGACTATGAAGTAACCTATGTCTTCTGAAAAATCTATGTCCATTGCCCTTTGGAAAGTATCTCCTGCATTCATTAAACCGAATGGCATTTTAACATACATGAATGTACCCCAAGGTGTAGTGAAACCAGTTTTGAGTTGGTCACTTGGAAAGACTAGGACTTGGTTATATCCTAAGAAGCCATCTAGTAATGAGATTCTTTGTGAGCCAACCATTTTTTGGAGTATGTGATCCATTTTAGGCAAGGGGTAGTTGTCTTTCAAGGAGGCCTTGTTCAAATTTCTGAAGTCAATACAAAGCCTAATTTCCTCGGTCTTCTTCCTAACTGACACAAGGTTGGACACCCATTTTGAGTATCAGACAGGGACTATGATCCCAGCATCGTACATCTTTTTTATTTCTTTCTCAACTGAGGGTAACAAGAAGGGGTTAATTCTTCTCAATTTTTGTTTAAATGGTTTCTGATTTTCCTTGAAAGGAATTTTATGTTGAATGATTTTGGTGTCATAGGATTTCAAGTCTTCATACCCCCAAGCAAATACATCTTTAAATTCTCTAAAAAGCTCAATGTATTTTTGTTTTGTGTGAGGTGGGAGAGTTTTGGACAACTTGATTATTTTGGGCTCCTTCATCCTCCAATGTTACATTCTTCTATATTTGTTTCACTGGATTCCATCTTGGGTTTTTTAGCTACATCATTAAAATCAAACAACTCTTCTAGTGTTGTAAGGCCTCTTGGCAAGGTGTCATCTTTGTACTACAAAATTTCAAGTTCTCTTTGATATGATTTATCAAATACTTCTACAACACAAGGGTTTTGAAGGCGGTTTACATCATCATCAAGGGGCAACTCTGTTTTGGGAGTTTCATTTTCAGCAAAATTATTTCTTTCAAATCTTAAACTCTGTTTTGTGCTTGCAAAGTCATTTCTGGATTGCAGAAAATCATCTATTTGCTCAGCATTGTCAAACACTTGCCAATGGTTCAAGTTGTCCGGTACAGTAGGCCTATTCTTTACTTTGATGAGGCATTGATTATTTTCATAAGGTAAAGAGCAATTGCTGGCAGCAAAGGCAGGTTGATTGGCAAGGCGACCCTAGGGATGAACGTGAGATCATACTTCTCAAAGGTTTTGAGAAGGTCTAGAGCAGCATTCCTACATTCCCTTAGTCTAGGGTTCTTGGCTGAACATTCTCCCTTAATTTGATTTATGATTAGTTCTGAATCTCCTTGAACCAAGATTTTCTTAGCTTTGAAGTCTTTGAGTAGGTGTAAACCAATAAGGAGAGCCTCATATTCTGCAACGTTATTGGTGCATTGGAAATATAGCGTATAGGAATGGTCTTCATTTGTGTTGTGGATCCAAACCCCTGCTCCTTAACCAACCTTACCATAAGATCCATCAAAACTCATATGCCAAAGGGTGTCAATTTCAGTTTTGTCAATGTTTTGCACTTCGTGGCTACTAGAGTTTTGGGTGTCATTTTCTTGGTTAGAGGATTGGCTTGGTTGTTCTGAGGGGCTTAGTTCTCTCTCCTTGTCATTCACTTGTTCACTTATGTAATTTTCATTGTATAGGATGAAGGAGTCAAGGTCTGAGTGAATGGAATAAACCAGTGTGTTATTTGGCCTATCTATGTTACTCACCATGTATTTCATATGGGATTCCTGGTACAATCTCCTTGTTTGATTGAAGACAGGATGGTGGCATGAGTCATGTCCATTTGAAAGCTACCCTGGAGTTTGGCCCCCCACGATCTAGATAAAAGCATGCCATACTTTTGGGGGATGTCAGTCACAACTATATCCATGACTAGACTCTTAGCGGGGATTTGTGCTAGATTGACACACAAATCCTGATTAGGCCTAGACACTTAACCCTACTGGAATCAAAAGAGTACAAGTCTTTGTAGGGATTTGTAATTTCTAATCCCAATCTCTCCATCACAACCTTTGGCATGAGGTTTTGTGAGGCATCAGAGTCTAACATAGCATTATGCATAATTTTGTCATGTATGTTTAGACTTACATAGAAAGGAGGGACATCTCTTTCTTGATATTTTCCCTCTACTTCAGGACCAAAAAATAGATTTGGTTTATCATCAGTTAAGTTTAAAGTGTCGGTATAATTCCCTATATTTAACACTTTAAAAATCTGGGATCTATATACCTCTTGGGTTACCAACTCAGTGAGGGGTATGGTTATCTTGATTTTAGCAATCTCCCCCTCAAAGCTGAAAGGCGCAAGTGTCTTCATTGTATTTACATCAGCTTTATCAGCCATAACTTTTCTACATTTTTTATTTGTTGATTCTGATTTGATGGTTTGGACAACAACGTTTTTTTAGGGCTACTAGTTGAAGTACTAGGGCAGCTTGAATCATTACTAGGTTGGCTAGTCTTTGGTTTGTTTAGGTCAGCTTTCTTAGCCATAGTATTTGTGTTTTCTACTGTCTTTTTAGGAATATGTTCAGAGGTCTTTCTTACAACAGTGTTTGGCTGATTTGTTTTAGGAACATCTTGATTCTTTTTTATCCTAAGGTCATACTGCCTATGGACTTCCATAATGGCATTCTCAAATCCTAGTCTATAGTCTTCAGAATCTTCATATGATTTCTCATTTGGTTTTGAAGAAAACATCCTTTGTTCTTATTCAGTAAGGAAGGTGTTGTCCTCTTCATCCGAACCTATGACATTTACATGGTCTTCTTCCAACTGCTCAGGCTCTCTTTCCTCTTCATCTACATAGTTGTCTTGGAAAGGAGGTCTGATTTGTTGGTCGCTCTCCCTTTATTTGACTTGAGGAGGGTCTCTTCTAAAATTTTGACTCCTATTCGTGTTTTGAATATTGGCTTGATTTTCCCTAGGAGGTGTTCTCTCATTTAAACTGATTTTTTCCATTGTCCTAACTATGGAGTCAAGTTTGGTGTCAGCAGAGGAGGTTGTAGGAGTTGTGTCATCTTTATAAGTCACCCTTTTTTCTGATCTCATCCTAGCCCTTTTCTCAATTAAATTGGCCTCTACACTCATAGCCCCTTTTTGCATGTCTTCTAGAGTTAGGGAATATCTCTCCCTAAGTTGATAGGCCATACCAGCATCAAAGCCTTCGAGATATTTTACTAAGTCTAAGCCTTGGGGAGGTTTTATGTGAGGTGGGAGGGCATTGTAAACACTGTTAAACCTAGTGGAGTAGTCATGAACACTTTCTCCCGAATTCCTTTTAAGATTGTTATACTCGGAAAGAATATGAAGGGGGTTCTTCTTGATTTCCCATTTGTTCACAAAGGTTTGGTAGAGGGTAGGGAGATCATGTATGCTATTAGAAGGTAAGTTTTTAAACCATTTTTTGGGTTCTCCCCCTAGGCTCTGAGCAAAAATCCTCATCTGTATGGTTTCTTCTTCTATCTCCATGTAGTTAAAAGCATGGCAAAGGTAATAGTGGATGTTGTAGATCCAGTGGGGCATATGAGGCTGCCATGATGGGAGGAAAAGGAAATAAGGGTTGATTTACAAGGGGAGGATTTATGAGAGGTGGAGTAGAATGGAGTGGGGGGTTTGCACAGTGGTGGTATGAATGGGTGTAGCTGAGGTACTTGGACCAGAGAATTGATTCTGAGTGGATTTGAGATGAAAAGGGTTGAAGTGATGGAGAAGCTGAAAGTCAGGTGGAGTGGAAGGAGAAGCTTATCTACTAGAGATTTGCTGCAAATCTATGGGGTTAAGGTCAGCTTGGTCAGCTCTACTTTGTGACTTGGTCCTGAATAGATTCTTGGTATGGTGCAAGTGAAACTAAGGATCTTGTGAAATTGTAAGGTGTTCTGGCGTAGAACTTTCTCTATGAATGGTTCTGACAGTGGGTGAGTTTCCAGCTTTAGAAGTTTGCCACAAAATATTTTATGGGTCATCAACTACGGTAGGAGGATTTGGGTTCGGGTGTGATCTGGTATTGATCCTTCGTGAAGCCAGATCTCTTTACTCGAAAATCAGAGAGGTTGAAGGTTTGGGATTGTTTTTTTGGAAGTCTGACCTCTCTTAGTGTTTGCTTTACTCACACAAGGTATAACTAGGCCCTAAAAACTAAATTGGACTGATTTGACACAATCCTAGAAAAACCTATGGGACAAGTGAGATGAAAAAAGGCCTACTGGAGGTTAGTGGAGTCGCTAGGTGGATGTTTTTGAAATTTCGAGGATATGTATACAATGGTCCACCACCAATTTTTGATAAAAATCAATCTAGCGAGTACTTTTGGGATTTTGAGTTTCTTTATGTAGCCTTAAGGTTTCAATGAGTATCCTCTAGCTGATTCATCATCTTGTTAGGATGGTGAAGCAATTAGTTTCTACTCTTGGTTATGAGTTGATTTTTTAAGTCAAACTTGGGATGTATATGAGTCTGTAAGAGTTTGTCAGGCTACTATGAATTTTGTCCCACCGTGATCGCCATTATGTTAGCTCCCCGTAATTTGCTAGATTGATTGAGATACAAATGGGCAGGGGTAACATCAAACCAAGATTTGGAATCCAAGTACCTAGCCTTCCTGGATTCGGAGTGGGATCTCTCTAGTAGATGCAAAGATGTGAACTTGTTTGCTAATTAGGGTTGATTTTAGGCTAGATGTTAAGTGCAACGTATTTTGATTGTTTTTGGTTGGGTATGATGCTTAGATAGATTTAGATAGAAAACAAGGAAGATTGTTAAGTCATTGGGCAATATAGTCTAACAAGGTCATGATAAGTTCATCAATTGTTTCAAGAGCATTTGCAGGGCAATTTGAACTTGGTTGGTGGATATTTTAAGGTTGTGAAGGGTCATGAGGTGAACATTAAGCTTGAGAACAATAAGCTAATAAAGGGCAAAAACCGAATCCTTTATGTACTTGTAAAATGAGAGAATTAGAAGATTTATGAGCATAGCAAGAGAATCAAAGGCACAAGAAAAACCTAATCCATTTGATTTCAGACTGAAAGCAGATAATCAACCAAGACAAACATTTAGATGAAACATTGATGCAATGCGGAAGCAGAATTCAAAAAAAAACCCCAATAAAAAAAACTCCAATTACTAGTCAAAGGCTCAATGGAATCGATGTAGACCTTTCAGAATAACTTACAACCTTTTAATGTGCCCGAAACACTTTCCATTATAGCGAGACCGCTTCCGCGATCCAACGGTTGCGATTTAATCGCACAATCGCAATCGCACTATCCCCTTCACCAGGCTCCTCATTCTTCAATGCCACGATGCGAGCAGTCATTCGGATCCGATGTGATATGGATCGGCGGTGTGATATGGATCGCGATGCGATATGGATTGGCGATGTAAGGCTTTCGGCGATGCGATATGGATCGGCGACGTTCCCTTTGAAATGGCTTTCGGCGATGTGATATGAAAATATGCAAGGCCTTTAGTGATGCGATATGGATCTGCGGACTCGATAACGATAAAAATCCACTCTATAATTGCTTGAAGTCCCGATTTCTGTTTAAAAAAAATTATTTAACCCGATACTCAATGTATTTTGGTTATTTGTTTTCTGTGGAATCAAAAAGATGAAATACGTCACCAATTATACTTTAATGTAACAATTTACTTAAACAGAAATGAAATATACAGGCCAGCATCAAAACATTCGAAGAAAACAAACGTTCGAGACCTCCACGGGCAGGTTAAGGAATGATACACACACAATCTGTTTCAATTTAAATAAAAAATACAGAGTCTCGGACTTAGACCAGATTACACAGGAAAAGACCTCTGTCTCTAAACACATATAATTCCAAAAACACTCTCTAAGCACTCGCTCCACTCCTGCCTCTCAAAAAAAAAAAAAATCCCCTTTCTCATTACGTTCTTCCTATCTTTTATTCACTTGAATATCTCTCTAACAATAAACAAAAAATCCTCTATTTCTTAGCTCTCCCTCACACCTATACAAACAACTCTATCTTTAAATCTAAATAAATATAATCTCTAACTTATTACATAAATGAATTATAACAAATCGTTGAGAGATCCAACCCTCTCAGTAAACCGGTTTTGACCCATTAGTCAATGAATTTCAACCTATCTAGCCACAACATGTGAACAAATTTTCACATTGCTGGCTAAGTCCGATGCTCCTGCATCAGACTCCTGGGAAAGAAATGTCTTGTCCTTCAAACTTTCAGGACTTACTCCATACTTTTGTAGTTCTGCTGCTGTTAACCAACTGGAATCTTCCACTGGCTGCTACTTCCATTTGACTAAGTACTGGAAATATGTCTGCCCTCTGGTTTTCTTGGATACTCTTTGATCCAAAATAACTTCAACTTCTTTCTTGATTTCTTTTGGTACCTGTTCCTCCCAGTTCACGGATCGAACTTCATCACCTGTATCTTATTTCTGCAACTCTGTCTTTGCCTCTCTAAATGAATATAAGTCTGCAACATTAAAAATGGGGGATATTCCAATCCCTTCTGGCAACTCGATTTCATATGCATTAGCTGAAAATTTCCTTATAATTTTACAAGGTCCAATTTTTTTCATTTTTAGTTTGTTGTAAGTTTTTGTAGGAAATCTCTCTTTCCTCAAATGCACCATCACTAAGTCTCCCACTTAAAACTCTTTCTCTCTCCTTTTCAGGTTTGCTCTCTGCTTGTATTTATTGTTGTTCTCCTGTAATTTACCTTTTACTTCTTCCCGTAATATCTGCATTTGTTCGACAAAATCTTCAGCACTTGCACTCTTGGCTTCTTGTTTTCCCAAATCTCTAAGCTCATACACTCCTCCTGGATGCATTCCAAAGACTATCTGAAATGGACTCATTCCAGTGCTTCGGTTTGTTGTATCATTGTAAGCGAACTCAGCTTGAGCTAATGCCAAATCCCACTGTTCAGGATTTTGATATACTAAACTCCTTAATATATTCCCCAAGCTCCTGTTCACTACCTCAGTTTATCCATATGTTTAAGGATGGTATGATGAACTAAAACTGAGATTAGTTCCCAGTTTCTTCCAAAGTGTCCTCCAAAAATGCCCTACGAACTTGGTATCACGATCAGATACAATACTTACAGGTAAACCATGCAATCTTACAATTTCTTAAAAGAATAAATTAGCTATGTGTGTCACATCACTAGTTTTCCTACATGCAATAAAATGTGCCATTTTGGAAAATCTATCTACTACAACATAAATGGAATCATTCCCTCTCTGGGTTTTCGGTAATCCCAAAACAAAATCCATACTAACTGCATCCCATGGTCGGTCTGGTATTGGTAATGGCTGATACAATCCTGTATTCTGACTCCTTCCTTTGGCATGCTGACATATCCTACATTTCTCAACAAACTTTTTAACATCAGTTTGCATTTTGGGCCAGAAATAAAATGCATTCACTTGAGTGAAGGTTTTATCTTGTCCAAAATGACCAGATAACCCTCCACTATGATTTTCCTTAATTATGTTCTCCCTCATGGAACATTTGGGAATACATAGTTTGTTAAATCTGTTGTTACGAAGCCTAAGGTCAAATCTCACACTGTACGAAATTATTTTAACAATGCCCAAAATCAAAAGCACGAGTTAGATACTTCAAAATAAATTCAAAATAAAACATAAATAAGATTCCAGTAAAAGTACATGATGCTAAATGTTTAGAATCTCTCCGGTAAGGTGTTAGTTTCGAAATACAGGAGATAAATTTAGGGGTTAATTTTTTTATTTTTATTTTATTTTTATTTTTTTATTTTTAATTTTTTAATTTTTAATTTTTAATTTTTAATTTAATTTTTATTTTTTAAATTTGAGGTTTAAAATTCTTTCATCGTGATGACAAAGCTACGAATCTCACGAAAATGCAAAGTTCTTTTTAAACTGCTAAAGGTCTACATCTATATTATCCAAAACACAAAATACTTGAGTCTAGATGAATAAAGATCCAAAAATATCTTCCTATGTTATGCCAAATTTTCAAATCTTGCACATAATAAAATTGTTTTCACAATACAACATAATAAAATAATTACTTATCTTGTTTCTTTATTGTGAGGGTCAGATTGCAGCAGCAGATAAACTGACCATGAAGTTGACTCTCCGAGGGGCTTACACCAATAGAAGGTCACTCACTCATTTACAAAAAATGGTGAATCATATTATAAGTATATAATGGACTCCCACTCTTTTCCCTCTGCTAGTTAGCTCTACCACTAATGTTGCCACTGAGTCAATAACAACCTCTCTTTCCACTCTATCTGCCTTCGCTCCAGCTACGGGTGAAAATGAGATTGTTACTTGGCCAACTCAATCAACTGGTGCTGGAACTACTTACTTTCAATCTATTGCGAGTGGTGGAGGGTAAGTTGCTATCCAACTTGTACGTTAGGATGCTAGGTTAATCATCTGTGAACTAGACCTCGTCCTACTCATGGTTCAGGGAATTAAATAATTAGTTCGCATACCCATTCATACTGCTATCGGGGAATACATAGTTTCCAAGTAGGCTTAGCCAACAAAGTTCCAGACAGAGTCACGACAAATATTCAATCCACATAAACGAAACAAAGCAAGCTTTGTAGGAGTAAAAATTTAGAGAACCCAAAAAATAAATAAAACATAAATGGTTTGCTTTACCATGTTTGGCGAACTCTACAAGGGCATGAGCCACTCGCCTGGAAACAAGGTGATTGGCCTCCCGCCATGAGAATCTATAATTGAGCTTGTTAACCTGAATTTGAACATCCTAAGGTAGAGGGCTACTGGTGTCGTCGGGCGCGAGTGCCTCCAATGAAGTTTCAACCAGTTTCTACTTGTGCCCTTTCCTTTCACTTCCCAGTGCAATTTTAGCATATGCCCGCTCCATGGATGGAAATAATCCCTCCTCACCTATTAATAATGAACAACCCTACAAGAAGGAAGCAGAGGTGGGAAGATACATCTATGTTCCATCTTTTATTATCCAAGACCAAAGTTCGAGATAGAGTTACAACAAAGGTTCAACCCGCATAAACAAAACAAAGAAAGCTTTGCGGAAGTAAAACTTTAGAGAACCTAAAATAAAAATAAAACATAAACTGTCTGCTTTACCATGTTTGGCGAACTCTATAAGGAGTGAGTTGCTCACCTGACAACAAGGTGATTGACCTCCCGCCATGAGAAGTTAGAATTGAGCTTATTAACCTGAATTTGAACCTCCTAAGGTAGAGGACTGCTAGTGTCACCAAGTGTGAGTGTCTCGATGAAGTTTTAACCAATTTCTGCTTGTGCTTTTTCCTTTCACTTCTTAGTGCAATTTTAGCATCTACCCACTAAAACTATAAAATTTATCTTACATTACATTAAATATCTTATAACCAAATATTTATTATTTTTCCAAACCCATTTTTAATAAAATAATAAAATTCAATCAATTTACAAATATAATCAAATTCTATAACCCATAATTCAACAAATTATGACCATCTCTTGAAACCTAGAAGTCACTTAATATAAAATCCACTACATACATTAAATTCTCTATATAACTAATATAAAATCCACTACATAAACATTAAATTCTCTATATAACTAAACATTTACCCAAAAAAAATGCAACAATTAGATTTGATTACTTCACCCCTTACCAATCGTTGGCCTCTTACCCATAGGGGCTACTTAAACTTTACAATCCCTTTTATAAATATTTAAAAAAAATGTATTTATCTCTCTATTTGGAACAAATTAAAATAGCCACAAAGTCTGAGAAAAAGGAGAAAAGGCGCCCGCTTTCATGGATTCATCGATATTTAGCAAACCCTTCCCGGCGAAACGGCCCATTTCTACTACTCTTCGTCAACGCGGTCATAAATCGCTGGTGCCTCCGAGCACCGGTTTATCGTTCGGTAGGAAACCGCTAGAGGTTTCCCGGCTATACGGAATGGGCCTATAAATAAGTCCCCGACCAGAGAGCAGTCTCGGTTTGTAATTTTGATCAGATATACAAATACAGCGCGGACGTTAAGGTCCCAGGGTTCGATTGATCGGCTATCAGAACACTGTTTTCCGAAGCTCTTCGGCCCGCAGAAAAAAACGAGGTTAAACGTTGCAGAATTCGTCGAGTTTTACCAGTTCGGATTTTTTTGAAGTGGCAATTTAATGTACATACCGCATTATGTCATGTGATGAGTTCGGAATTTGTGTTTGAAGAGTGCGCTTTAATGTTTGTGCCGCAAAAAGGATCCTTTTATCCGACGTCTGGAAATCCCTAGTGATTTGCATTTAGCGGATCGAGCTTCTTTGTAACAGGTGAGTTTGGATTCTGTGTCTTCAAGGATTTTTGGTTTCTTTATGGAATAATTGTTTCAGTGAGTGCCGAGGCATTGTCGGCAGGCAATCATTTCATTTCATTTAAAATGTTTGGTTAGTTAAGAGATTCATCAGCTACTCGTTTCTTTCGATGTTATATGTGGATGTTCAGTTCATATCATTTCATTGCATTTAAATCGAGCAGATGGGCACACCTGATAAGGCCGATCGGATCTCACTTGATTCCGATGAGAGGACGATCAGTGGCCATCAAACGGCTTCTGCGGAGTCGCAGGAGCTTGAGGAACAAGAAACAGAAGATCAGGGTTTGCGAAGAGTCGAAATGGCAAATGCAGCAATGGAGAAAATTGACGGTGATAATGATGGCAGTGCTTTGAATTTGAGGTCGGATTCGATGCCGAATCGTCCTGGCTCGTCGGGTAATAAAACGGGAACGGGTGAAAACGGGGAGGCATCTTCGGCAACAATTGCCCATGCCGAGCGGGTCACCAATGTAGACAGATTGGGAGATGAACTGAGAGAGACTTCAGTTTGGGTCCCCGATGTAAGTTCAACCCCTGAGAGGGATGAATGGAGGGAATCTATGGAAGGTGGCAATGCGATTACTGAACGTGAAGAGGATCATTTTGAGCAGGTTTCCTTAAAAGATCACGAGGAACGGAATGGAGAAGGTCAGTTTGAGCAGGTCTCCTTGAAGGATCCTCAACACAAGGACGGATTTTCTGAATTAGTGAGTGAAGAGGACAGTAGTAGGTCACCTGCGTCAGAAAAAGGAAGCTCAGGTCTTGAAGGTAATGCCTGTTCGGATGCTGAATCAACAAAAGAATTTGGCCCAGATGGACAGAGTAGCATATTCAGCAGGGAGGCTTTGTCCAAAAATATAGAAGAAGATATGTTCAGAAGTCCCGCATCCCGGAAGTCTTTGAATTACAGCGCACAATCATTTTCACCTTCCTCTTATAATGCCTCAGTTGTCTCCTTTGATGGTGGAAGTGGATTCTCCTCTCCAGTTGGTTCACCTTCAAGCAGGAAATATAAGCTTGTTTTACCGGATGCTTCTCCGGAGCTTATGCACCTTATTGAATCTGCAATACAAGAATCCGATTCTGTTAACCTGCAAAAATTAAGGAGGGTTGTTTGTGGGGAGGAGATCTTTATGCA
Source organism: Pinus albicaulis (assembly GCA_034641835.2). Classification (NCBI taxonomy): domain Eukaryota; kingdom Viridiplantae; phylum Streptophyta; class Pinopsida; order Pinales; family Pinaceae; genus Pinus; species Pinus albicaulis. The sequence goes on from CM076571.1 coordinate 647,443,025, forward strand.
TGATGGAGAGAAGGAGAACGTGTCTGTATTAGCAGTGGATGTGCTACTTGCCAAGATGGGTGGAGTTGAAGGTCTTGATGAAGATAGCGAGAATTCTAATCCGACTGTGATGCTTAGTGCTGGGGCCGCAATAGTTGCAGGGCAGCTCATTCCCTGGCTTCCATATGAATACGATACAAAGGGTCATATGTCACCAAGGACACGATTAGTAAAAGGGATGCTAATCATTCTGAAGTCTTGTACAAGGAACCGAGCTATGTGTTCTGCGGCAGGGCTTTTGAGGGTTTTGCTTTCAGCTGCAGACATAATTTTCACTAAAAAAGCTGAAAAATTAGATAAATGCCAGACCTGGGATTCTAGTCCTTTATTGGATTGTCTTGAAATTTTGGGTGCACATTCTCTTAGTGTTGATGACTTACGGTGTTGGCTTGATATTGTACCACGTGCAATACCTACTGGCGGTGCACTTAATCTCACGCTTGCATTGGAGAAGGTCATGTCTGGAAAGGAGGCAAAAGGTCCAGCTTATACTTTTGAATTTGATGGAGAGAGCTCTGGTTTACTCGGTTCAGGAGAAAGCCGCTGGCCATTTACAAATGGTTATGCTTTTGTAACATGGCTTTATATTGAATCCTTTGCAGATACACTCAACACTGCAGCAACGGCTGCTGCTATAGCTGCAGCTGCTGCGGCAAAATCAGGAAAATCTTCTGCTATGTCAGCTGCAGCTGCTGCAAGTGCTGTTGCTGGGGAAGGAACAGCACACATGCCTAGGCTCTTTAGCTTTCTTTCAGCAGACAATCATGGGGTGGAAGCATATTTTCATGGTCAGTTTTTGGTGGTTGAATGTGGCAGCGGTAAAGGGAAAAAAGCTTCTTTGCATTTTACTCATGCATTTAAGCCACGATGTTGGTATTTTATTGGTTTGGAGCACATACAGAAGCAGAGTATGCTTGGGAAATCAGAAAGTGAATTGAAGCTATATTTGGATGGTCGCTTATATGAGAGCCGCCCATTTGACTTTCCCCGTATCTCAAAGTCACTTGCTTTCTGCTGCATAGGGACGAATCCTCCTCCTACTATAGCGGGTTTGCAACGCCGCCGCCGCCAATGCCCACTTTTTGCAGAGATGGGGCCAATTTACATCTTTAAAGAACCCATTGGCCAGGATAGAATGGCTCGTTTAGCTTCAAGAGGTGGAGATGCAGTTCCCTCTTTTGGTAATGGTGCAGGTCTTCCTTGGTCTGCTACAAATGAACAGGCAATGGCTTTAGCAGAAGAAAGTGCTGCTCTAGATTTAGAGATTGAACCCAAGATACATCTACTCTACCATCCGAAGCTGCTGGTTGGTCGTTCTTGTCCAGATGCTTCCCCTGCTGGTGCATCAGGTATTGAAATTATTTGTTTGCTTTGGAAGTTAAAAATAGTAGTATTGGTTTCTTGTATCACACAAATTCTACAAAGTCTATATTTCATGATAGGATTCATTGGCTTGATGGCTATGATTTTCCGTTTAGTATCTTTATGTGTACTACCCCTTTTTCCTTTGCCCCACTTTCTGTTTACACACTACAGTGCTTCACTTTTTATGTATTTTGTTAATGCAAAGCCTCTTTCACTTGCTATAGACTGTTTGTTTTGCAACCATTTTTTTTGTATATCAGTATGCTTCATTGAACTCTAGAAAACAAGGTCTCTGCATTTTCAGGATACAAATTATGCTAAATTTGTGTTATTCAAATAAAGGAACTCAATTCGTGACATAAATGGACAGACGAAGCTGAGCTACCCCTTTTTTCATGACCTAAATTGGGCCAAGTAGTGTGCTACCTTTTTTCATTTCCCCTACATTCAGTTTACACAGTATAGATTTTCACCTTTCAAGTTTTTTTTTGTTTATGTAAAAACTCTTTCACTTGCTATAGATTGTTTTCCAATCATTTTTTAGTGTATCAGTATGTTTCATGGAGCTATTGCAGTCTAGCGAACCAGGTTTTGGCATTTTCAAGATACAATTATGCTAAAATGGTGTTATTCAAATAAAGAAAAATGTGATTTACAACATAATTGGACAGACAAAGCTTGAGCTTCAACATTATATATTTGCAAAATATAAGATAATTGAGGGATATGTCTCCTTCAAGAATACTCTCAGAATGTTCCTGTCTTATTGCTGGCATTCTAAGTCAAACATGGGACTCATTTATATTTGGCTGAGAAGTGAACAAGGGATTGACCCAATCATGTGTTCTGATGTCCCATATGTTGGTGTTAGGACTTTCCTGGTCGTTGACTTGGCAACTTATCCCGGCAAAATGTGGTCACTTTTTTAAAGCATGGCATTCTTGAAAAAAATGTTTTGTTGGAAAATGTGGTTTACAAGACAAATGGATGGCATAGAGGCACACTTCCTACCTCATATGGATGAAAAGCCGTTAGCATCCCAAAATCTTGATAACAATCTTCTTACATTCATATAGCAGGCATGATTCAAACTTTTGGAAAAGGATTCTTTTCTTGTCCCTATCAGGTTGTGATGAACAACCTTTCATTCAAATAAATTCATTCTTTTATGCCAACAACTAGATAGGGTTGTAGGATGTTGAATTTTATTAAACAATCTCTAGTGCCTAATGTGGAAAGGTCCATTAGTGTCATTGCTGCCAAGCTTTTATTTTATATGTAGGAAAGGGTGTTTTTGCCAATTGCATAGATGAAGGTAAAATATGTGTGTGTATGTTACCACAGCTCATCATGATGTTGTATGTCAATTTTTGGATTTCCACTGTGTAGATTTAGAGTCGTCCAACATTTCGGGTAGACTCACCACCCATCATCAGAAGCAAACTATTTCAAGTATGCAATGCACATAAGCTCATCCAAACATGCAATGATCCAACTCAATAGTTCTTTATTGAATTGAGTTTTACAGCCTTGTTAAGACCTTCGACAATCCGTGGTCAACCTTGGAAAAATAAGATGACGATTTTCCACTTCTTGAAGAAGGCCTTTCATAGATTTACATTTTGAGATCATCACAACCTATGCACATGTAGGGGTTTTGTTTTTAGGGCCTAAGTTTGAACCTAGGCAAGATTCCAACTTTGGATTAATAAAGGGTATGGATCCTCTTTTTAGAGAGACAATACTTTTGACACCATTTTAAGAGAATCTTCTTCAAATTGAACGTCATGGACTCCATCATCTGGCCCTCTTACTTCAGTGCACTATAGATGCAACTCACCAACTCTTGATTGAGACTACTAGTAAAGTTATTGCCTTTGTAGATTCATAGACTTGGTTGCTACTAGGGACCAATATCCATACCCTGCTAGTTGTTCTTTGGAGGCCATTGCCTTGCTTTCTTCCCTAGCTAGAGCTTGATGTTTGTTCTTAGGGGTATCTTCATTCCTTCCTTTTGCTAGCATATCATCAAATCATTTTCCCCCATTCAATTACTCTTTAGATGTTGTTGGTAACCTCTTGTTGATTTGCAAGAGATGAAAGAGATTGTGAGAGAGAATATTAATAAGCAATATCATATTTACGAGCAATATAACTAGGTAACTTGAATTGCCACTCTTGGGGCATTGAAGCCCAAGATAGCCTTTTATACAAAGTACTGAATTTAGCTATGAGATAGCCTCATTGTTCGACCCCCATACACACTGCAACATTGAATGCATGGGTTCAAGAATCGCTTAGGCTAGTTTTGGGCAAGTTGTCATTAGCTTTAGGTGGAAGTTGATCATTGGATTCCATGGGAAAATGGATTATGTTGGCTTTGCCACATACAAGAGACAAAGACATAAGAGTACTTTGTATTTAACTTGTTTAGAAGTCCCTGGGATTATGAGATAGTGGACAATTCAATTTTTTGTTTAGGGAGTCTCGTAGTTCTCTATCGACATTCATTTTGACCTTTGAGAAGAGATGCCTAGTGCTTTACATGCGAGAGGCCCTCAAAATTAGATCGAACATCCTTAGGTCACCTCTTTAATTGAACATTGTTGAACTTATCACATTTTTTCTTTCCATTTCCCAGTGGGTAGGAGCACCAAAAACTAGGTAGATTGCAATGTCATCTGAAATCCTGAATCTATCAAATTTCAAAGTGGTTTGGTTCCTAGGACCAATATAATCCTACTAGGGCCAGGTAGTGCACCTCCTACCGATCTTAGTAGCGGGCCACCTCCTGTAGATATGATAAGATTATTATATTAATGTCCAACAAATGACCACAAAAGTAGGTCAATGGGATTGTTGATATAATGACGTTGATATAAGCAAGAGTACCAAATAGTCTCCTATATAAAGAGCACAAAATAAAGTAGAAACATAATGTCTATGTTAAAATGGAAATCCCTTGACTTGAAGTGTGGGTGGCCGCCAAAGGGAGCCAATGAATAGGTCATGATCCACTAAATCTCTATCTCCTAACACTCGATGTTGAATGAAAATTCAACAAGGATGGTGCCTTGAGGGAGAGCTAGGGGATGATTTGGACCCTTTGTAGTGCTATTGTTGAGAAAAAGTAACCTCTTAAACCTCGATTGCTTACTAGTAAGAGATCTAGTTTGGTGATATCTTTGGGGAAGAGGAATGGTCCCTTGGGTTTGATTTGATCTAGAGTTTGAGGCAATGCTATTGTTTGTCTGTTTTTGATGCCCCTAGTTGATGGGAGCATTGGAAAGAAGGATGTAATTTGCTGAATAGGATTTGGTCTAGGAGGAACCTAGAGAAGGCGTGCAGGAAGTTTGAGGGCCTCCTGTGTGTAAAAGGTTAAACATCTTTAGTTTGAGTATTGAAAAAAACTGGAGAGAGTCTGGATCTCCCTAAATAGGTAATGAAATTTCGCATGGATCTCATAATAAATGGGGCAACAAAAGATGAAATGCTTCTCAGTCTCATTCTCTTGGAGATGGCCAACTCTAAACTATTGCAAGGGGATTCAAAGAGTGTGTGTCCAATGGGGTCAAACAATGAGTCCATCCCTCATCACCATGAAGTGCTCAACTTAGAAAGCCATCTTTGAATGTAACCCACCTTGTGGATTTATCCAAGTGACTTGTACATATTTTTTATAAAGACATTCTTAGATAATTTTGTTCATCTCTTGTTTGGTTGGTAAGAGGTAGCCAGGTGCACACAGGGAATATCTAAACTGAGGAAGCTAGTCTTCCATAATACCTATCGAAGCAAGGATATTATTGAGTTTGAGCTAAAGGACTAGCTGCTACAATTGACTTTGATTAATAATAGGCCAAGTATGGATGTCGCCCTTTTGTTGTTGGAAATACTATCTCAATTTAGAAGGGGTGAGCTCCAAATTTTGTAAGAATGATGGTCTTAGGAACTGATTCCTTGTGCGAAATGATGCGGTGAAGGAGGATGATCTATACTCTATATTGAAGACCAATTAGATTCTAGTAAATAGGTCCTCAAACCTCAAAACCATATAGAGCTACGGGCTAGATAAGAGTGTCCATGAGTGACATCTAGGCCAATATGTCTTCAAAATGATTCTAGAAACATTGCCTCTCAAGAAGGGCCTTCTGCATGTAAATGGCTAGACATCTCTAATCTGAGTATGGGAAAAAAAATTAGAAAGTATGGATCCCCCTAAAAGGCAATGTAATTTCCCATGGATCTCATAATAAATGGAGCAACGAAAGATGGAATGCTTCTTAGACTCAAACTCTTGGAGATGAGTTTAATGGTGAAGCATGTAATGCAGTCAAACAATGATTCCATCCCTCATCACCATGAAGTGCTCAATGTAGAAAGCCATCTTTGAATGTAACCCATTGTTGGCTTGAGGGGTCTTGACCCAGGTTCAGAGTTAACGTGTAACCAACAAAACCCTCTTACTACTGGCTCTTTAGGAAATCACCTACTTTTGCAGGCCAAAGTCTCACCCGAAGCAGTATAGGCGGTGGGGGTGCTGGAACCAAGTTTCCACACCTTGAGAGAGAGTTAAATGAAGTGGGTGTTTTTAGATCTATCTTATTACATAGATGACTTGTGTGCCAGAAACCCTAAGTTAATTAACACATGTTAACCCTGCATGCGCGCACATACAATGTATTCGTAGTCCCTTTAAATGTTCTAACAACGTAATATTCGACTTTCACAGCAATAGATCTATGCAATTATCATTCATTAACAGGAAAACATGTACACAATCGATCCAATCACAATTTAACATAAATCATATGCAATGAACGAAAATCATACACAAAAGAGATCATAAATCAAGTCACAGATGCATTTGATACTCAGGTTTGCCAAAACAGATCTTTATTCATCAGTTGTTCACAAAACCCTTAGAATTCTTCAGATCTACTCGCGCACACAGCCAGCGGGGTCTGCACACAGTCGGACTAGGGTCTTCGCGCACACAGCCAGCAGGAGCCTTTTCAGACACAAACGCTTAACATAGACTTACTTCAGATCAACATATGTTAATCCCAACCTCAGGGCATAGATAAGTTAATCCCAACCTCAGGGCACGTCTGCACCTTTGTGCGAAGATTTGACTGTTCCAAAATAACTGTAGCTCTAGGGAATGGGTGGATTCGACTATTTGTCTTGTTGATAACCAGAATGGTACTCATGCTCGCTTGATCCGACCTCTCCTGAGCAACACTTGCTTGAATACTGTCTGTCTTCAGTTGAAGTACCTGCAATCTTGTCTGCATCGCTTCTACTGCAACTTTGTACTGCTCTTCAAGCGCGGCCCATCGGTCCTCGGATGCAGAGGTGACGACATCTGCAATTTTATCCAAGTCTTCCTTGGTCAAGGTGAGATCATCCGCGCCTTTGATCTTCGATTCCTTTCACTTCTTGCGTGCACCCTTGGGGGTCTCTGCTTTGCGCTTGGTACTTTGGGGGACTCAGCTCCGGTACCATTCTTGCCATATGTGCCCCTGAGATCAACTTCCATCTCCGGTTCAGTTTCCTTCTCTGCCTCCTTTAAAGCGTTCTTTTCAGCTTCTTTCTTGGCTTCATTCTCCTTGGGAGCACCAGTTGTTTCTTTTCCTGACGTGGAGGCTGTGATAGGCTTGGCAGAGCCTAGCCCAGTCTTCCATTCAGCTGGCTACATCTCAATGACTTGGTCAATCTCAGCCTCTATTACCATGTAGGGCAGGTTGTACCATACCCTATCTTTGCGTGCACGAATCTGTACATTGTGCATTGAGACCTGGAAATCTGTAACGACTTTGTATATATCATATGTGCCTAGGGACAATCGTGGGCGCAAGTGGATTACTATAGCCAATGCTCCTTCAAATAAGACCCATAAGATATTGTTCTCCATTACACACTTCGGGTCTGTAGAGTCCTATAGGTTGGCGTAACGTGCCCCTTCAAAGACACCAGGCTCCACATTCGGGAGAACTACGCTCGCAGGCGTTTCCCACGCAACCAGAGCAATTAGCAAGAGCAACCATGAATAACAAAAAATTTTCCACGGATAGTGACTTCTTTTATCAGAATTGGGTAATAGAAACTGTTAAGAGAATATATCCATGTACGTTTTGTGATAGAGCATTGCTGGAAGCATAGGGCCTATAGCAAGAAAATCGGAGCTACTAAAAGACAGTCGCCAGAAGATGACAAGACACTTCAGGTGAAGAAGTGATCAGGAAAAATTGCGCTTCAATCTGCTAAAGAAGAACACCACTCAAAAAACTCAACAAGTACAAATTCTAAGGAGAGAGTTTGTTGACATTGCAAATTGTCAGAGCATGCTGAAGTCAACTATCCAATCCTTCCAAGAGACAACATCGACACTAGCAGCCCAAGATACATCCAATTCACTTGCTGGAGAACAATCAAATGCCAAATGGAATTGGCAGATTTTATGCCATATGCCTAACATGAGTTTGTAAAAATTTGTCTAGATCTAGATAAGTTGTAACTAGGTTCTATAGTTAAATTTTCTTCAAAGCATTGCAATAAAACTTTTGGAGAACTAGAAGTTCTTTTTGTGGGGAGGTGTGATCCAATTTTGGATTCTCAGATTTGTATCGAAATTACAAAATGACCAAGATGGTCATTTTGAAATAAGTAATTATCGATTTTGTAATAAAATAGGTGGAGATGAAAATGTTTCGACCAAGATGGTCATATGTGTTAGGACTCCCATAGTTTGCAAGATTGGCAAGAACAAATGTTGCAGGGCCTACATCAGAACCACTTTGGAATCTTAGGATCTAGCCCTCTTGGATTCAGAGAGGGATCTCTCTATTTAAGTGTTTTCAAAAGATATGATATTAGGCTAGTTATGAAGTACAAGGGTTTGTTTTGGTTGGGTAGGATATCATCAAAATAAAGGAAGTTTTTTAAAGGGTAAAGGTGTGAGCAGGTTGAAAGAATGGTTCAGCTGATAGGATAGGTAAGAGACAATATCAATCCATTGGGCTATGGAGTCACAAAAAAGATTTAATTGCACAACAAGTTTGAAGAGTGGTCCATGGGGCAAGTCATCTATGTCAAAATATCTCTTTAAGTTGATTTTGTGGTATGGAACATTTAAAGTGTTGTGAAAGAAGCAGACATATGAGAAAACAAAGGGCAACCTAAGATCAAGTAAGGACTTTGAACCTATCTTGCTTTCAGCATGCTCTCAAAGGAAAACATTTCAGATGAACAAAGAATAGCCTAAGATCAAGTAAGGACTTTTAACCTAGCCTGCTTTTGGCATACTCTTATGGGATCTTTTCAAAGCAATTGTTGGAGATAAACTAGAGGACAGGGCTAACCATAAAGTTCTCTAGTTCGACTTTAATTAGCAGACTTTTCAAGAACTTTAAAAGACAATATCTCAAGTTGTACTTAGGAAACATGGGCTCACCAACACTTCACTGGTTATACTCTATTGAATTATCCTCAAAACACAATTAGAAGAAAACATAAAGATAAAACTTATTAGTGAGATTTAGGGTACTTTTAGAAGTAAATCCTAATCTACGTTTGCTGTTCTTTATCAGAGAAAGTGGACAGTATGGAAAACATGAGGGAAAACAACAATTATTGTAAGAAAAACATCACCATTGACATAGACCAAGATCCCATAAATCAGCTTGTATATTTGATGTTCAAACCAGTTACAATCTTCAAGTCTAGTAGGTCTTTACAACTTCAAAATCTCTTCTCAGCCTATCTTTCTTCAATTACTAACAGAGCTTCAACAGCCTCATCAACTATTTACATTCAATAAGTATTCAACCAACATTTACAATGGGGTCCTCTTATGATATTTATAGGTAAATTGAGGAGGTGGAGTGAAAGGAAGAGTTATTTGTTTAATACAGAGTAAATGCTTCTCGGCCTTTGGGAGGCCTAATGGAGAAGATATCTAATGTCTTAACTCTGTTAATTGATTTTTACATTAAGTTTCATCAACTTCAGTCACTTTTGTTGACTTTTGAGGCTTTTGGTAGGCTGGCAATTACTTTCTGAGTTGTCTTTGACAAATATCTCTGATTATGCATTGAATTTGTATTCTTTTGAGGAGAATAAACTGGTAGGTAGCATTTCTGAGGATTAGTTGCCTCACTGATGTGGCATTTGGAGGCTTTCCTTACTGATTTGTCTGCTTTGTGGCTTTAAACACTGATTGGGCCTCTGATTTGGCTTTAGCCCTCCTTTAATCATCTTTATTGTTCAAACTGTGTCTTTAACCTTTAATCTTCGGATTAAGTCTTTTGATCTTCGGGCTTTTGAATTTAACCTTTTAATCTCTATCTTCATTGCTGGCTGTATAGGTGGCTTTCTTTTGCTGCGCTGGAGGGTTTTGACTATTTAACCAATGTTCATGATACATCGATTAGACCTGGAATTTTAACCATGTGGATCCTTTTTTGCGTGATTTTGCCCTGAGGATCGTCCTTGCTCAGTCCTTTGTCACTTTATCGTGACTGTGGGATGGCTTCATGTTTTTAGCCGCCATTTGAAACCTTCAACATAAACAAATTATTAAATAAAACCCTGCGTTTAGTGGTTGACTGCTTTCAGAGGTTAGGCAAAGGCGGAAGAGCAGTGCAGAGGAGGAAAAATGCGTGGAGGGAGGGTTTCATGGAGAAAATCCAAGAACCAGGGTTTCAAATGTATTGAGAGGTAATTGAACAGGGTTGATTTTGCACAATTTTTGTTTAAAAGGCTTCTGGTTTTCTTTGAGGGGTATCTTATGCTGGATTATTTTTGTATCATATGATTTCAAATCTTCATAACTCTATGCAAATACATCAGAAAATTCTCTAAATAACTAAATGTATTTCAGTTTAATGTGAGCTAGCAGTGTCTTGGATAGTTTGATCATTTTGGGTTTTTCCTCACTGCCTATGTTGCATTCTTCCACTTCAGCTTCAATAGTTTTCAGTTTTGGCTTTTTGGCAACATCATTCAAGTCAAACAATTCTCTAATGAGACCAATCCTTTTGGCAGGCTTTGAGTTTTAGATTGCAGCACTTCTAAGTCTTCTTTTTCTAAATCTGTGTAGTTTTCTGTTTTATGTTTGGGTTTATTAGTTAACAGATTTATTTCAGCAATCTCAGGAGATTTTTCTTCTTCAGAAAGTGGGTTTTCTTCAATAGGACAGTCTTGTTCATACTCTGAATCTGAGTTTGGCATTTCAAATTCATTTTTGGATTGTAGGAAGTCTTCTATTTGTTTATCTCCATCAAAAACTTTCCAGTATTTTTCCTTATCCGGGACAGCTGGTCTATATTTGACTTGGATGGTGTATTGCTTGCTTTCATAAGGTCTTAGACAAGTACTGGCAGCAAAAGCTAATCCATTGGCAAGAATGTTTTGGTTCCTTAGGACAAAGATAAGTTGGAAATCAGCAAATGTTTTTAACAAGTCCATGGCATCATCTCTATAGGCTCTAAGTCTGGGATGTTTAGCAATGTATTTCCCATTTACTTGCCTAATTATCAATTTTGAATCTCCATGAATTGTTATTCTTTTGGCCCCTAATTTTTTCAATAAATGCAGGCCTAAAAGGAGAGCTTCATACTCTGCTATGTTGTTTGTGCATTGGAAGTTTAATCTATAGGAATGACTCTCAGCATGATTATTTTTAGTGTTGTGTACTCATATGCCTGCTCGTGCACTAGTTTTGGAGCAAGACCCATCAAAACTCATACTCCAAAGAGGACTGTTTTCAGATTTGTCATTCATTTCATTGCTGTCTTCTGTGTTTTGTTTGCCTAACCTGTCACTGTTTTGTTCCTGTAGGTCTACACTGTGTTTGTCTTTATTATGTTCCTCAAGATTTTCAATGTTTTGAGGATTTGTTCTTTGATTTTCATGATTTGCACTATATTTATGATTGTTTTGGACCTCAAGACCTTCAATTTGTTTGTTGTGAATTTCTGAGTTTGCAAACTGATCTAATGATTTTTCCTGTCTTTCCTTTCTCTCTATGGCTGCCACTATGTTTGGATGTGTAGTGACCACTATATTGGCTGATGTTTCATTGACTAACTCTTGCTCATTAGGAATCTCATCATTGTAAAGAATAAATGAGTCAAGGTTAGTGTGTATGGAATAAAGAGGAGAGTTTTCTGGTCTTTCTTGGTTACTCACCATATATTTCATGTGTGTTTCCCTATAGAGTTTTCTAGATTGACTGAAGACAGGGATGGTGGCATAAGTCATATCCATTTGCATAGTACTTTGCAACTTAGCACCCCACGATCTTGAAAGAAGCATGCCATATTTGGGGGGTATATCAGCCACTACAATGTCCATCACTAAGCTTTTGGCTGGAATTTGGGCTAAGTTAACACATAGATCTTTTATTAGGCCTAGGCATCTCACTCTACTTTAATCAAAGGAATATAAATCTTTGTACGGTCTGGTTACCTCTAAGCCTAATCTTTCCATTATTACCTTGGGCATGAGGTTATGTGATGCTCCTGAATCAAGCATGACATTGTGCAAAATATTATCATGGATGTTCAAACTGATGTAGAATGGAGGGGTAGTTCCTTCTTGAAATTTATTTCAATCTTAGGACCAAACAGAAGCTCTGGTGTATTATCATTCAAATTAACAGTATCATGAATATCTTCTATGTTCAAAGCTTTCAAAACTTGACATCTATATACATTTTGAGTGACTAGCTCAGTGAGTGGGACAAAAATTTTGATTTTGGCAATTTCACTCTCTAGGCTAAAGGGAATCTGATTTTTTGAAATGTTTGATTCAACCTTCTTAGTCACTGATTCATCAACAAAATCAGCTTGTTGATTTCTACTATTTACAGTAGTCAAAATGGTTTTTTTCAGGAGCATTAACTGAAATGCTAGTGATACTAGGGTCACCACTCTGTTTTTCATTGATTTGTGTGTTTTTTCCCTTGTTTGGATCAGAACTTTCAGCCACTGTTTTATGGTTTTTTGTTGTCTTTTTGGAAGTATTTAGAGGGTTGTTTTTAGCAGAATTATCAGAGGTTTTCTTCTTGGGAGTTTCTAGGTTCTTTTTACTTCTTAGGTCATATTGTTTGGGTGCTCCTATGATAGCATTTTCGAAATCTTGTTCACAGTATTCAGTTTCTAGTCTTTTATCATCATAGGGTGTATATAGACCTTGTTTTCTTTCATGTAGGAAATTAGAATCCTCATTGGTTACTCCCAGCATGTTTATGTTTTCATCCTTTGTTTGTTCATTTGTTTCTCCATCCTCATTAACATAATTTTCTTGAAAATGAGGTCTGATCTGTTGATCAAAATCTCTTTGTCTGTTCTGAGGTTGATTTCTCCTAAAGTTCTGATTTTGGTTTTGGGATTGGTTTCTATTTTGAGGAGCGGTTTGGTTTTCTTTAGATTGAGCTCTTTCATATATGCTCATCCTCTCCATCTTTTCCATCATCCTTTCCAGTTTTGAGTCAGATGTGGAAGGTGCAGCTTTATCCTTATATGATACCCTCTTCTCAGTCTTTATTCTAGCTCTCTTCTCAATCAGATTTGCTTCCACACTAAGAGCTCCCTTTTGCATGTCTTCTAAAATTAAGGGGTCCCTTTCTCGTAGCTGATAGGCCATTTCGGGATCAAATCCTTCAGGGAATTTGGCTAAAGCTGAGCCTTGTGGAGGTTTCAAATCTGGGGGTAGTGTGTTATAAACACTATTAAATCTAGTGCAATAATTTTGAACACTTTCCCCAAGGTTTCTCTTGAGGTTGTTGTAATTTGAAAGTATTTGAAGAGGGTTCTTTCTAATTTCCCATTTGTTTATGAACGTTTGATGTAAAGAAGGGAGATCATTTATACTATTAGGAGTTAAACCGTTAAACCATTTCTTGGCCTCTCCTCCTAAACTTTGGGCAAAGATTCTCATCTTATTGGTCTCATCTTCTATTTCCATATAATCAAAGGCATCATTCACCTTGTCTACGTGCTGTTGTGCAGTAGTGGGTTCATTTCTGTTGAAATGGGGAATTTTGGACTGATAGTCCTGTGGGAGATTGACTAAAGGTAAAGGAAGGACTAGAGGAGCATACCATGTTGCCATGATAGGAAGTTGTGGGATAAATGGGGGGTTTACAAGTGGAGGGTTTATGAAATGAGGGGGAGGATGGAATTGAGTAGTTTGAACAGTGGGTGTATGGATAACAGAAGTACTTGGACCAGCAAGAGACTGTTGAGCAGATCTAGGATGAAAGAAACCAAAGTTATGAATGAAATGAAGATCAGGTGGAGTGGTTTCTCTACTACCAGTATGTTAACCACTATGTTGGGGTGAGTGTGGAGACTCTAAGTCTATCTGATCTATACCACTAAGTGACTTAGTTCTGGATAGGTTTCTTATGAAAGGTAAGTCAACTTGTGTATCTTGCAGAGCTGAGAGATTTTGAGGGACAAAATTAGCTCTTTGAATTGGTCTGACAACAGTTGAAGTCTTGGATTTAGGAGATTTCCTAAATTTTTTTTTTGGATTATCAACTATTTCAGGAGCATTTGGGTCTGGATAGGCTCTAGTATAAATTCTTCTAGAAGCCACTATGTGGTGTTTCTAGACCCAATGATGAGAAAAGTTTAGCCAAGTATGACCGTCTTTTAAAGGCTAACTAATCTTTTTTGAAGAAAACTCAATCCTCAAAGTCTTCTTAGCTGAGTTGGTATGATGTTATGATAAAAGTTTCCCAGTAGAGTCTTAGGAAAAACCAGTGGGGTCAGCAGGCCTACTGAATACCAAGGATTTTTACTTGTTTTCAAGGCTTGGTTGTTGTCCACCATCAACTAGTCTTGGTGACACTTGATTCATTTAGGAATAGGGGTTCGTTGGGTTGTGAAGTTATCTATTACTCAATATTTTCCCCAGTATGGTCACCACTATGTTAGGACTCCCGTAGTTTGCAAGATTGGTAAGAACAAAAGCTGCAGGGCCTACATCAGATACACTTTGGAATCCTAGGATCTAGCCCTTTTGGATTCATAGAGGGATCTCTCTATTTAAGTGTTTTCAAAAGATATGATATTAGGCTAGTTATGAAGTACAAGGGTTTGTTTGTTTTGGTTGGGTAGGATATCATCAAAATAAAGGAAGTTTTTTAAAGGGTAAAGGTGTGAGCAGGTTGAAAGAATGGTTCAACTGATAGGATAGGTAAGAGACAATATCAATCCATTGGGCTATGGAGTCACAAAAATGATTTAATTTGCACAACAAGTTTCAAGAGTGGTGCATGGGGCAAGTCATCTATGTTAAAAGATCTCTTTAAGTTGATTTTGTGGTATGGAACATTTAAAGTGTTGTGAAAGAAGCAAACATATGAGAAAACAAAGGGCAGCCTAAGATCAAGTGAGGACTTTGAACGTATCCTGCTTTCAGCATACTTTCAAAGAAAAACATTTCAGATAAACAAAGAATAGCCTAAGATCAAGTAAGGACTTTTAACCTAGCCTGCTTTTGGCATACTCTTAAGGGATTTTTTCAAAGCAACTGTTGAAGATAAACTAGAGGACAGGGCTAACCATAAAGTTCTCTAGTTCGACTTTAATTAGCAGACTTTTCAAGAACTTTCAAAGATAATATCTCAAGTTGTATTCAGGAAACATGGGCTTACCAACACTTCACTGGTTATACTCTATTGAATTATCCTCAAAACACAATTAGAAGAAAACATAAAGATAAAGCTTATCAGTGAGATTTAGGGTACTTTTAGAAGTAAATCTTAATCTACGTTTGCTGTTCTTTATCAGAGAAAGTGGACAGTATGGAAAACATGAGGGAAAACAACAATTACAGTAAGAAAAACATTACCATTGACATAGACCAGGATCCCATAAATCAACTTGTATATTTGATGTTCAAACCAGTTACAATCTTCAAGCCTAGTAGGTCTTTACAACTTCAAACTTCTCTTCTCAGCCTATCTTTCTTCAATTACTAACAGAGCTTCATCAGCCTTAACAACTATTTACATTCAATAAGTATTCAACCAACATTTACAATGGGCTCCTCTTATGATATTTATAGGTAAATTGAGGAGGTGGAGTGAAAGGAAGAGTTATTTGTTCAATTAATACAGAGTAAATGCTTCTCGGCCTTTGGGAGGCTTAATGGAGAAGATATCTAATGTCTTAATTCTGTTAATTGATTTTTACATTAAGTTTCATCAACTTCAGTCACTTTTGTTGACTTTTGAGGCTTTTGGTAGGCTGGCAATTACTTTATGAGCTGTCTTTGGCAAATATCTCTGACTGTGCATTGAATTTGTATTGTTTTGAGGAGAATAAACTAGTAGGTGGCATTTTTGAGGATTAATTGCCTCACTGATGTGGCATTTGGAGGCTTTCCTTACTGATCTGTCTGCTTTGTGGCTTTAAACACTGATTAGGCCTCTGATTTGGCTTTAGGCCTCTTTTAATCATCTTTATTCTTCAAACTGTGTCTTTAACTTTTAATCTTTGGATTAAGTCTTTTGATCTTCGGGCTTCTAACTTTAACCTTTTAATCTTTGTCTTCATTGTTGGCTGTACAGGTGGCTTTCTTTTGCTGCGCTGGAGGGTTTTGATTGTTTAACCGATGTTCATGATACATCGATTAGACCTAGAATTTTAACCTTGTGGATCCCTTTTCTGCGTGATTTTTCCCTGAGGATCGTCCTCCTCGGTCCTTTGTCACTTTATCGTGACTGTGGGATGGCTTCATGTTTTTAGCCGCCATTTGAAACTTGCAACATAAACAAATTATTAAATAAAACTCTGCGTTTAGTGGTTGACTGCTTTTAGAGGTTAGGCGAAGGCGGAAGAGTAGTGTAGAGGAGGAAAAATGCGTGGAGGGAGGGTTTCAAATGTGAGTTGGGCGCGAAATGGTGATGAGCTGTTTTGCAGAAAACCGGAGTGGTATTTGCGCAAGGGATGGGCGGTAAATGGTTTTGCCTCGAGGGAACGCGATACAAGTCCCTGGGCGACGCGTGTCCAACAAAAACCACCATTTTCGCGTTGAAAACGCGCGATCAATTCTTTTGGTGAAATGAACGCGAAATCAGTTTTAGAACGTTCGATTTGGGGGGGGGGTAGATCTATGGCTGTAAGCTAGCGCGACAAATGGAAAAGATATGCGGTGAAGAATGGTGGGGCCGAGCTGATGTGGGCTCTTTTGTCGCGAGGTGAAAAGGTTCTTCGTGTAGGGTAAAAATTGGTCTAGTGGAGATAAAATGTGAGGATCAATAGGAGTTGTCGGATCAGCAAGATCGACGGTCGGGGTCAAATCGGAGAAGCAGAGATAGATGAGGGGTTAGGGGAAATGGCGATGTTGCGATGAAGCGAAGGCCGTCGATCTAAGACAGGATCAACGGTTAAGATTGGGCAATGAAGGAGAATGGGAAGGGCAGAGTTGAAACGCAGGAGCAATGTGGGTCGTCAGATTGGGGAGATGGACGGTTAGGATTGATTTCAGCGGATCGACGATTGGAGGAGTAGAGGTTCCAGAACAAAGAAATGTGGATTTTGCGATGGTCGATGGGAAGACGAAGAGCGATGGATGGAGGGCTGTCTGATCAGGATCGAGATCAACGGTCGGGATCTGATTGGCGCTTCGCAAATTAGCGGTCTAGGCAAGCGAGATTTTGGATTTGCGATGTGCGATTTAGCGAAGGCCGTTGGATCTAGGAGAGATCAACGACTAGGATTCCATTGGTAGAGAAGGAAATCAGAAGGGAAAAAGCAAAGTGGCGATGCGATGCACCGATGCGATGGAGCGTGGACCATCTGATCTAAGGGAGATCGACGGTCGAGATTTAAAGCAGGAAAGCGTATTGGCCTTTCGCAAATCGGTGAAGAAAAAGGAAAGGTAACGAAGAATTTGAAAACGCCAAAGTGCGATGGTGATGGTGGCTTAAGACCTTTAGCCGACGGTCTCGGGCCTCGGTCTTACGGTAAAAAAAGGGGGTTGAGGGCTTAGGAAAAAAGCACTTAAGGGCTTATTTTCAAAATGGAGCGGAATAGGCCTAAAGAAGGGTTTTTTAAGCCCTTTTTAAGGTTTCGGTAGGGTGAAAAGGGTATTTTTAAACCGAATAAAGGGGATTTCATGGTTTTAAAAAAAGGGGATTTTGAGGGAAAATAAAGGGTAAAATGAGGAAAATGGGGGGTTTTTGCAGAAGGATTTATGAATGTGAAAAGATGGGGAAGTGGCCTAAAAACAGTCTTTTTTATAATAGCAGGGCTACTTTGAAAGTTTTGAAGTGAAAATATCAGTGGAATGGATCTTTTGGACAAGGGACAACAAGGCTTTAAGAATTCACAATTTTGCTTTAAAACTTGTTTCTTGAAGACTAAAGCCCTATTTTAGCCATCATCAGTTATGACAAAATTTTATTGATGGCTAACAACATGCACAAGGATTCATCGACTCAAGTTCAAATATTCGCCGTGACTTCGACATCAGTATCGATGACTTCGACATCAACATCGGTGTTTTTCTAAGTCAAAATTGTCATCAAAGAAAAGTCGTCATTATGTCGACCTGTGACATAAAACACATTAGTCATGATTGTAAAAGTGTTATGTTACATGTAAAGACTTAAGGAAACCATTATCCTAAGTCTAAAACCAATAACACTATGAATTAGGTGAAAAATGTTGATTAAAGCCTAAATGATGTAAAAGTTTTGAAGTCCTACATGTAAACCTGAAGGTCCAAACCTAAGGTAAAAGGACTAAATTATAACCTAGATCTAAAAGTCCTAGGTTTAAACAAAGTCCTAAGGTGAAAGACTAGCGCTAAGGTATTAATTCTATTACATGGTGTTAAATACAAATACACCTAGGCTAAAAAGGCGAACCTAAGTGTCGGGTTTATAAATAAAACTTATGTTATAAACCTATAGTGCAAAACCTATGTGATAAGCCTTTATTATAAGGTTCGGGTGACAATTGTCGGGTTTGTAAACAAAGGCGCAAACCATGTAATAAACCTTTATTATAAGGTTCGGGACAACCATCGGGTTCTGTAAACTATGGAGAAATAAACTATGCATAGTGTTAGAGCGAATACTGCATTGGAATTCTGTTGGGTTTGATAAAACAATTGTTTAAGCCGCATCAGGAGTTGATGTGTGAACAGGTAAGCCGTCAAGGTTATAAGCCGCCAGTTGTATATGCTGTATGGCACCGCCAGAGGATAATTGTTTTCATAATCGCGCAAGTGAAACCAGATCCATGTGAGCAGGGAAGCAGAATCGACAGAATAAGCTGCCAGCTGGACTAAGACTGCGGAGTCACAGTTAACCTGTCTGCCTGTTCACATGTCGAGATGCTATTTGCACCGCTGTACCTGACCGCCGGAGCTACAGTTAATGTAACTGTCCGCCTGATCACATGCCAGAGATCCACACCAATAGTCAGCAGACCACGTCGGGATAAGCTGCCAACTGTGCCAGGCCGCTAGAGCTACAATTAATATAACTGTCCGCTTGTTCACATGCCGCAAGCCGAAGATCCTCTGCCTGGTCAACTAGCCGTAAAGGCTAAGAATATATAATAAAGTTCAAAAGTGGGTTTTATGCAGAAATTAAGGCGCTGTGTTTGAAACAACACCATTATCCTAAATGACAAGGTGTCACTTAAAACTCGAGAGCACTTATGTTAATGATTAAGATGCTAGGAAAAAGATAGGGAACCATTAATTCAATGGTTAAAAATGGAAAATCAAAACTTCTTCGAGATATGAAGAGGAATCTGTTGCCATGGTTATATGCACTCCCCTTATAAAAGAAAGAATGAATGTTTTATAAGGGGGAGGGACATGAGAGGAAGAGAGTGAGTTATTTCAACTTTAGGAAGGAGTGATTACTCTTAAGAAGATTGTCCAAATACTTGGTGGAGAGTTTTGATTGCAGGTATATTGAAGGAGGAGAGCTCATCGTTTTTGCATAATCTCAGTATTGAAGTACGTTGTTGATCAACATGATCTACTTCGATATTCCAAACTCTATTCAGCGACCATATTGCTCAAGGTCTTTTAAGCTTCAATTTTTCAGATTAAGTATGCAATTCATCCTCATCTTTTCTTGGTTGAAAAGAATCTGTATTCAGTTAGCCTCTTCAGGAGATGATCCTTTTCTGCAAACATCAGTAGTGCTTCTTGACACTCTTCAACTGATGATTCTTTGTAGTTTTATTCTCTTGGCTTAAGGAATACAACAGACACACATTTCTGAGGCGGACCTGGCGACGTAGTCCAAGAGGGACGAACTCCGTCACAAAACTTCGTTTGTTTTATGGTATTATTTACATGCATCTTGTGTATTTGTTAAGCCTTAACATAAACAGGTTTATACTTAAAAACATTTGATGCTAATAGTTAATTTCGTTTAAAAATAACTGTTTAGTAAAGTTATTGTAAAAGGAGGTTTCCACCTCAAAGAGTATTGTAATTATTGGTTTCCTATCATTTTTAAAGCGTACGGACATTTGCTATCAAAGCTCACGATCCTCGGGTTTTACTGCTTCAAATAGGTCATTGTGGCATTTTCTTTGTAACTTTTTTTTGGGAGGTCTCATACGGTGAAACTTAAAGAAGATTGAGATGGGCAATCTTTGGTTCAATTTTCTGCTCTTGGTTCTCTATATTTTTGGAGATAGGTTCCACCTAAGTTAGGGTTTCTGAATGCTCCTAAAGTTTGTGTCAAACAAGTTAGTTTGTAGTTTTTGCTATAACTTTTTTTTTTTGTAAAGCTTTAGCTCATGAAACTTGGACCAAATTTGGCGAAATTGTGGTGAACATCTGTTTCACGTTACTTCTAAGTGGTGAACAATATAGGAGATGATGAGATTTAATCTCATTTGTAGAACTTGTTGTGCATTATATGAGGTCACCTTTGTGGATTACGAGGTTGAGGAAAAATGATAAAAGTAATTGCTTGGAGAGAGATGGCACACATTCTTTGGTAGTACACGCTTCACGAGTAGTTGTCATGCATACCAAGGATTGACGAGTGAGGAAAAGAGGGGGAATAGGGACAACATGCAAATTTAGGCAACTGGGAAGGCAAATTGAGGAAGGTTGTATGTGTGAGCTTTCTATTGTCACACATATTGAGGGAGAAAATTGCTACTTGGCACACATATTGAGACAAATTTGTTTGTCACAATTTTCTAGGTGCTCAGACAGGTTTTATTGCTGTAATAAATTTACCATTTTCCTCTGCAAGCTGAAATAAACACAAAACACGAATGTTGGTTTTCCCAAGTTGGGTTTCCATGGTAAAAAGTTGTGTAAACATTTATGTGCTTGATTTTTGTTTCTACTGTGTAAAATTTGTTAGAAGGTCAATAGTATTTCCTATGCATACATTTCAGTTTTGGTTTTGCTGTTAAAAATTAAATTTTGGGTATAAAATTTATTGGCACTCTAAATAAATTTGTTGGGCTTAGAAAAACTAACATAAACAAGGCTCAAGTAGTCGAGTAACCCAACAATTGTGGAGTACATCAAACGAAACATCCTACCAGTGGAAGAGATGACATGGGAAGATGACTTATTCTTGCAAAATCACTGGCAGTTAGTCAACTTGTTTGAAGTGGAGGGGGATGTTAAGCCCTCTATAAACCCCATTTTAATCCTAAAATCCCTTATTAAGCCCTAGATATTGAGTGATTACATTTCTATTCTTATATTATTATGTAGGTAGAACCCCTCATGCTCCTATTTTATTATAGTTGTACCCTTTGTCTTCTATATATTTTACTAAGGAGACCTAGTCTTAGGATCATCAAATATTGTCTTGTATACTGTATTAATTATAAAATGAGCTTTCCCCCTTGAAGAGGATTGCAATTATTGGTTTCTTATCATTTTTAAGGCATAAGGATCATAACAACTCGTTGCTCTCTTCTCCGCGAGTCAAAGTCATTCTGACCAAACTTTAAGGTTCTTGTCCATGAACTCTTGCCGCGAGCCATTGCCCCTTGCTCCCTACTCCGTTGTCAGAGAGTTTGAGGCCTAGGACTCAGGACACTCTTTTCTGCCCTCGTCTCATATTCCTTATCGAGTCCCCATCTCAACTCTAGGCTATGAGCCTCTTTGACTGTGAACCCCATGCCCATGTACCCTCTCATTTGTGGGCTCACTTTTGTTTGGTTTGCAGGTCTCAAATCAATAACACGAGTCTGCAAAATTGAAGAATTAAATGGAGGACTCCACATTGTCTTCCGGCTTGAGGTTGGATTGGTAATTGAGACACAGGACTAGACGCTCAACAATTGTAACAACAACTAGTGTCAAATCTATAGCCCTATTGATATTGCCATTGAGCGTAAATTCTTATTTTGGACATTTGAGGTCAAGGATTTCTTGTGGATGATGAAATTTCTGGAGAATGAAGACAAACAACTCCATTCAGAAGTAATAGGCCTCTAACAACTTGTCATTGAAATGAAAAAAACATGACAACATACACTTACAAACACAAATTGTGGACCCCCCATGCTCCAAAAAGAAATTTCGAACATACAAATTTCCAAGAAGAGATGAGATCACAACAAACCCTTTTTAATGAGGAGAGAGAAGTGTAGCAACAAACACTTAATTCTTGGGTTGAAGTGGTTTGGAAAAGGACAACTTCTTTTGCTCACCATGGTTGAAGCGGTGGTACAAGCAAGATTGATTGAGGAATACCTCCATTGAACTTGGGAGCTATCGCAGAGTGTGTGGGCTTCACCCTCGTGTGGGCCCCTTGGATCCCATATAGATATGCAACTCTTTCCTTTACAACACTTTGGATTTGAGTGACCTCACCCTCTATCGTGCATGGATGGGCCCCATCTCCACACCTGTCTCAAATCAATAACATGAGTCTGCAAAATTGAAGAATTAAATGGAGGACTCGGTTTGAGGTTGGATTAGTAATTGAGACACAGGACTAGACACTCAACAATTGTAACAACAACTAGTGGCAAATCTATAGCCCTATTGATATTGCCATTGAGTGTAAATTCTTATTTTGTACATTTGAGGTCATGGATTTGTTGTGGAGGATGAAATTTCTGGAGAATGAAAACAAACAACTCCATTCAGAAGTAATAGGCCTCTAACAACTTGTCTTCGAAATGAAAAAAACATGACAACATACACTTACAAACACCAATTGTGGACCCCCCATGCTCCAAAAAAATTTTCGAACATACAAATTTGCAAGAAGAGATGAGATCACAACAAACCCTTTTTAAAGAGGAGAGAGAAGTGTAGCAACAAACACTTAATTCTTGGGTTGAAGTGGTTTGGAAAAGAACAACTTCTTTTCTTCATCGTGGTTGAAGTGGTGGTACAACCAAGATTTACTGAGGAATACCTCCATTGAACTTGGGAGCTATCGTAGAGTGTGTGGGCCCCTTGGATCCCATACAGACAGGTAACTCTTTCCTTCACAAACCTTTGGATTTGAGTGATCTCACCCTCTACCGTGCATGGATGGGCCCCATCTCCACACCTGTCATTTGGTTTTAGACACTGGAGGATCAATTAAGAGCCCTTCGGGCTAAGAGAAGATTGAGTTTGCTCCTACCTCTAAAGAGAATATTTGTTGATGTTGACCTCACCAAATCCCAACAGGTGGAGCTCAAGCTATCTAGGGATCGGGTCATAAAGTGTTGACAAAAGTGGGTAGTTATCTGTGATATCAAAGTAGTCATCCATGATTTGGCACCTTCGGGATACTCCCTCCCTTGAGCCAAATGACAATGTAATTTTACGGGACAAATTAGGGGGTGCACCCACCATCTCCATTAACTGCTGAAATTATAATGGTTCATTTTGGTCTTAATTGGGTAGGCTTTGTGATGCGATTGAGTCCCGTGACCTCCTTTTCCTCACTGAGACACATGGGAGTTCCATGTGAATGCCACCCCTAAGTCATTAGTACTACTAGGCATGGTCTTGTTGACAAGAGACAAGATTTGATAGTGTCGTAGGGTTTTGAGGGGGTTGCTTGTCTTATATAGGATTCCATCTAGAGCAAGGTTACTATTTTGTTATCAAATCAGCATGCCAAGTTTCATTGGTTCTAGTTCCATTGGATTAGCTTTTCTCCAGGACATTTATATTACAGTTTGTTACTTCCTCCTAGCCAAGTTGCACTTTGCACTTCATAGGGAGTTCGAGGGGGTCCTTTCCTTGATCTCTACATAAACATCTCCCACTTCTACACTCTTAGAGAGGTTATTCTTCTTGGTGACTTTAACGTTCGCACAAGTAATCTACAGGTATCCCTTTGTTGAAGAATGTAACTAGGTTTGGTCTTCATAATTGTATGAGTCATAATGAGATGTATTTATCAAAAGAAAGAAAAATAAATTTTATTATTATTATTATGACTTTTTAAAGCACGAGTTTCATGCTTTTGTCATCATGTTTTAGTTCAAAGTCCCTATTGAGGACTTCTAGGATTTATATTGAGTCATTAAAATCATTTTACACATAATAAGACCCTTATTGGGCCTTTGAATCATGTAAAAATATTTATTTTTGAGTAACATAGGTCATTTGTCACCTCCACACCAAGTCGGCCTCAAGAATGGTAATTCGACCTCACCAAAAGCCTATATTTAGAAGTAGTTCGATTCATTTGGAAGAGACACACACACAAGTTCGATATATAACAAGTAGTTAAAAAGTACGAAGTTAGAAAAAGAGAAAAGTTGCAGGGAAGATCTAGATCGAAGTTTTGGGACATCTATCTCTCACACATATGGACTTTCTAGGAAGATCGAAGTCTATACTGTTGCATTGAAGTTGTTGCTGCCAAGTCAAAGTTGTTGCTGCTAGGTCGAAGTTGCTGCTGCCTGTTGTTGCTGCTAGGTAGGAGTTACTGGGGTTGAAGATTTGTTGTTGCACAAGTTGAAGTAGCCGGTGCTACAATCAAAGTTTTGCTGCTGCAAGGTCGAAGGTCTAGATCGAAGTTGCTGGAAGGAAGGGTTGACTTGGTGTGGAGGCAGTTTGTGTCTAAGTCAAGAGTCTTGGATTATCTCAGGAAAACTATTGAAGAAAGAGTTGTTGATCGGGTTTTCCCTAAGATTGGGGTTTTGCACTGACTGTCCGTTTACATTTGGTGTCCTTGATTCTTGTGCTATTGTTTTGGTAATTGCTTGATGAACTGAGATAAAAGAAGAACATAAAAAGTTAATAAGATCACAAGAATCCCACAAGTAATTATTAGGTATAAGAAAATCTTTTTGCCTTTTTGATTTTCTAACACCCTTCACCACAAAGCTAAGGATGAACTTTACCTTCAAGAGTTACAGTTAGAGTTAGGGGTTTTGTTGGACAGGAATGTGCCTCTCACAGGTTAAACAAGACATCTTTTTTCCGCTAGGTGAATCCCATGACTTATTGATTTTGAATGGATACCCTTGTTTTCTGGTTTCAAGAGTTTTTATTTGCTTCCTCCATAGTGGGGTGGCCATTGTAGTTTGACTATATCTGGGCCGATTATGATCTCCCACATATCGAACACTTCTTAGTATTTGATAACCGTTTGGCAAACGATGCCCTCTTCCCATTCTCCCTCTCTACATCTCCACCTCATCCGACCTCCTCAACCCACCATGCCACCCCCTGATATTACACTGAGTCCTACAACACTCGCCTTTAGTAGTTGCACACCCCCATTTCCCCTATAGACACCCATAAGCCTACCCCTCTCCTTATCAAGACACCCATAAGCCTACCCCTCGCTCTTGCCCTATGAACTCTTGGTTTGATGATGAATGCAAATCCCTCCACAAATAGTTGTATCACCCTCACATGACCCATTATCCTTCCCTCTCCTTTGCAAAGCTTTTCTTAAGCTACTTCGCTGCAAAGAGTGAATGTTTCACTCCCAAAGGAGACAAGAACTTTGCGAGGCGCTTTGCTACTCTCTTAAAGCCTTTTGGCATGCCCTTTTTCTTAGACACCATGCCATCTCACTTGACCTTGACCCCTAGTACCATGTTCTTCAACACTACCTCTGTTTATGACATTCTTGGACAACCTCCCACCCGGATCTCCTCACCTCCCTCCTTATGCTTCCTTTTCTACAAGCAAGACATTAGGAGAGCAATTAGAGCAATGAGTACCAACTAAGCATCGTCTAGTCTCTCGGGTCTTATATCGTTGATTTATTTGACCATGTGGTATGGTCAAAATCCCCCTCACCTGGACAAGATACATTATTCACCCAATCGACAAATTCTACAAAGTGGCTGTAATAAAATCATCACAAGGCCTAAACTTTGTACTACATCACAAACTATACAAAGCAATCGTAAACCTTCGAAAAGTGATGACGGGCCTCCTCAAATAATGGCACAGAGTCCAGAGATGTGATTGTGGCATAAAGTTTGCAGAATGCATGACACCATGATAGTCCAACAATCTAAGATATCAAGATGTATAGCCAAAGTAGGCCTGTAATAAAATCATCAAGACAATTTTATGGTACTAAGATGATTTCTAGGTCAAATATATGCACAATTACCAAGACATCTATCTTTTTTATTGGCTGAAAATGTATTTATGCTGTTATAAAACCTTATCTTTGCCCTAAAACATGAAATAAAATGTGAAAATTAGGTTTATGATTAACTAGGGGGGGGGGTTCATATATATATATATATATATATATATTTGGGGGTTCACACACACACACACAGATATAAAATATATATATATATATTTTTTTGTAGAAATTTCTGTTCCCAACTCCGGTTTTTAGTTTCTCCTTATTTCTCCCATAAAGTTAAATGCCCATTCCCATAGCCATACATTCAACAAGCTGAAAAAATAAATATTTTCTGAAAACACAAATTCTGGAAATTTCGGTGTTGAAATGCAGAAATAAAAACGCAGAAAAATAAATCAGCCACACACAGAAAATAGACACGCTGATTTTTGGTCAACTTGACCCTGGAAAAACCCTTTAAAACTCTTGAGGAAAACTAGTTCGAAAGCTTCTTCTTATTTCTGATAAATTAGCTTTTACAGTGAGAGAGAAATACTCAGAAAATTTCAGCAAGTAACAAATACAACTTATCTTGTTTTCCATGCTTAATCACCGCCTCGGAAAATGTGCAAACAACAAAACAGAAACAACAATAAACGTTGTACGATCTTCCTTGAATTTCGTGCCCAAAAATTACAGCAGTAAATGTTGTTGTACGACCTCCTTGAAAAGCGTGCAAACAACAATAAATGCTGCTGTACGACCTCCTCAAACTACGTGCAGAGAAACAACAATAAATGTTGTACGATTTTCTGCCTCGGTGCACAGGGACAACAACTTACTGTACGGACTGTCCATCAGTGGACTCCCTAGTGAAGTGCTCTGCGAACTGCTCTGCATGCTGCTCGAAGTACCACCCCTCTGACTCTGCGAGCCAAAGCTCACTGATGGACCTGACACCGTAATCGATGTACCTCCAGATCCTCCTGATCCCTGCCCACTGGATCCGTGTGCTCAACTCAGCTGCTCGTGAGGGTCTGGCTGATCCAGATACTCAAACTCCCGTGACCTCCTGAAAGCCCTGTTCTCCTCGAACTTCACATCTCGCATGACAACAAGTCTCCTCTCTGCGGGAATATAAATCCGAAAGGCTTTCGAGGTCTCACTGTAGCCCACAAAGACACCCTTCTCTGCGTGGGCTCTAGCTTGGTCCTCTTCTCCTTGGGTATGTAGGAGTATGCAATACAACCAAAGATACAAAGATAACCAACATCAGGCTTCTTCCCAGAAAAATCCTCCTCCGGAATCACATGCCCCAAGGCACGATGTAGACTCTTGTTCTGCAAATATACAGTAGTGTTGCAGGCCTCTGCCCACAAAAACAATGGTAACCCCTGATCATGTAGCATGGCTTTGGCTGCCCCTTCGATGGATCTGTTCTTCCTCTTCGCAACCCCATTCTGCTGGGGGTTGTAAGGAACTATGAACTCCTTCCGCACAGTAGTCAACAAACTCACCAAGGGTGTACTCCCTTCCATTTTCCAACCTTAGGGACTTGATCTTCCGACCTGTCTGAGTCTCCACAAGAGCTCTGAACTTCTGAAACCACTTGAAGAGCTCACTCTTGGTCTTCAAGAAATAAATCCAGGTCCTCTTGGAGTGATCATCAATGAATAAAACATAATCTCATATCCACTCAAGGAAACATGAGACATCTGATCGCTCACATCGGAATGAATCAAATCAAGTATCCCAGTTGATCTGCTGTCACTGTTGGGAAAAGGGGATTTAGCAAACTTGCCCATCGCACATCCTCTACATGTATCAAAGTGATCAGTACTGAAATCTGGCACACCTGTAGTGATCTCCCGCAATGTCCTCAAGACTCCGTGATACATGTGTCCCATCCTGCAGTGCCAAATCTCGCACAACTCTGAACTGCTAGCTCTACTGTCGGTACTACTACTCAATGCCAAAAGGGGTTGAAATGCAAACTTGTACACCTTTGCATGGTGTACACCAATCACTCTAGCTGAATTAGCTGGAGCGCCACTGGGATATATAAGCACCTGTCCTCTCCTGAACAATATCTCATACCCTCTGTCCTCCAATGCTAAGATGGATATGAGGTTCTTCCTCATCCCTGGCACATATAGAACATCTGACACCTTCAAGGGAGTTTTGGGTTCCCTATCAAATGTCAATGTCCCCACACCGATTGCTCTAACAACCCTGTCATCTTCGAGTACTACCTCTATATCAGTGCCACTCTCTGCAAGCTTTGAGAAGTACTCACGGACTCCTGTCATATGACGTGAAGCCCCACTGTCAACATACCAGATACCTGAAGATGCTCCGCTAGTGGAGGGAAATGCACACTCCCTCTCACTCTCCGTGGCCAGTGATCCTGCACTAGTGGAGTCACAAGCAATGAACCCAAACTCCCGTTTCAAGCTATTCGTAAAGTCCTCTATCTCTGCTGATGTTGCCATGGTCTTGTTCTTCCCCTTCTTCTTCTTCTCTGGACACAACTGCATAGTGTTCCATCCTCTGACAATTCCAACACTTCACCTTCGAATAATGTTCACGTGATTACCTTTACCTTTGCCTTTGCCCCCACCACTACTTGTGGAAGCTTGCTTCTTTCCTTGCCTTTTTTGCCTCCTGCTAACAATGCTACATTCTCATCCTGCTTAACAAGTTTCGCTGCCCCAAGCTGGATCTTTTTGATTTCTGTTTGTATGCGGTCATCCCATAACCTCTCCCAAGTAGGAAGGGTCTCACGTGCACAAACCTAATCAACAAAGTTCAGCCATGAACTAGGAAGGCCATTCACTGCAATCCGCACCAACTCAGTGGGTGGAGTGACCTCTCCAACTGCTGCCAACATCTCTCACATTAGTGATCTTTGTGAGATATCCAGTAGCACTAGTCTTACCCATCTTAATGGTCTTCAACTTCTCCCTTAAGACCATTTTTCTGTTCTCATTGGTACTCTGGTAGAGATTGGTCAAGGCTGTCCACATCTCATGAACAAATCTCTGTACTCTCACATGAGGAATGACATGGTCTTTAATACCTTCCAAAATCAGTCTCTTACCCTTGTTATTCTTCTTGTTAAAGTCTGCCAATTGAACAACATCAATAGGCACATTCACAGGGTGTTGTTGGGTTTTCACCATTATACCCTAGACTTTTGCCTCCTCAAAGATTTTCTGCATTCTTTTCTTCCATACGCTGTAGTTACTATGCCCATCCAACCTATGTTGAAATTTGGTTATCGGATGACAGGTGGTTTCCTAAGGCTTTTGATCTTTGGCCTAAGGAAAAGTGTCCAAAAGAATTTAATTTTTCTCCTAAAGTGACTTTATAAAGATATAAAGTCAAATATAATTTAAAAGTGATTTTAAGTGATAAAGTTATTAATGTCTAATTTTAAAGTGACTTTAATAAAGTCTGTGAAATTAGAAAGGAAAAGTGACTTTGGAAATAAATGACTAAGTGGGTCTTTATTAAAGTGGGGTGAATTAAAAAATGGAAGGTGAGATTTAAATGAGCATTTAATCTTAGCCCTAGATCTAAAGCTATCTCAGCCATTAGATTTAGGGATTCCCCAAAAGTCACTTAGGGTTAGGTTAAAGGGGGAAAAGGAGAGAAAAGGTCATTCATTCTTTCATGAGCAGATTGTGAGAGGATGAGAGAAAGTTGAAGAGAAATTTCTGAGCGGAGAGAGAGCAACAAAAGACACACAACAAATTCGTACAGCAAGAGGGCACACTTCTTAGGTTGAAAATCTGTACAACAACATTTATTGGCACGGTTATCGAGGAAGAAAATCCGTACAACAGTTTGCACGCATTTTGCGGAAATGACATCGTTGTTTTCGAGGAGCAGAATTAGCAGTAAAGGGCACGGTTTTCAAGGTAGACTTTCTGGGCACATAAATCGAGGAAGGGACTGCTGTCTTGTCCATACAGAATCCATACAGTTTGTACCGATAGATTCTTGGTACTTTTTTCGAGACTGCAAGTACAACATTTAATGCTGTCATTTTTTTGTAAATTTATGTTTTGCTGTTTGGCACGATTTTCAAGGTGGAAGGTGGCACGAAAATCGAGATAAATGGTTTTAGTGTTTGCTGTAATTTTTTTGTGTATGCTGTTCACTGTAAAAACGTTTTCCAAAAATAAGAGAAGCTTTCGAACTGGTTTTCCCCAAGAGTTGTAGGGGGTTTTTCTACGGCCTAGTTGACCAAAAATCAGCGTGTTAAAATTTTGTGTGGCTGATTTAAATTCCGAGTTTTTATTTTTGTATTTCAGCATTGTGAAATTTCCAGAATCAGTGTTTTCTGAAAATATTTATTTTTTCCAGCTTGTTGAATGTATGGCTATGGGAATGGGCATTTAACTTTATAGGAGAAATAAGGAGAAATTGAAAACCGTGGTTGGTTATAAAATTTCTACATGGTATCAGAGCTATTTTGCTGAAAAAGACAGTTTGTGACAGCGAGAAAAAATTTACAAGAAGCTAATTTTTCACACAGAAAACATCACCTTTACTACAACAATGTTATTTTAAGCTTATTTAGGACAACAAGCATGTCTTTGGGCTTAAGGGTGGAGGATAGGTTGGATGGGCATATTAACTATAGTGTATGGAAGGAGAGAATGCAGAGCATCTTTGAGGAGGCAGAAGTCTGGGATATCATGGTGCACACTGCACAAAACCTTGTTAATGTGCCTACCCATGATGTTTAGTTGGCAGTCTTTAATAAGAAAAATATCAAGGGTAAGAGACTGATTCTAGATGGAATCAAAAACCACTGCATTCCTCATGTGAGAGGAAAGAGATATGCTCATGAGATGTGGACAACATTGACCAATCTCTACCAGAGTACCAATGAGAACAGAAAAATGGTCCTAAGGGAGAAACTGAAGACCATTAAGATGGGTAAGATTGATAGTGCAGCTGGATATCTCACAAAGATTACTAATGTGAGAGATGCATTGGCAACAGT
Source organism: Pinus albicaulis (assembly GCA_034641835.2). Classification (NCBI taxonomy): domain Eukaryota; kingdom Viridiplantae; phylum Streptophyta; class Pinopsida; order Pinales; family Pinaceae; genus Pinus; species Pinus albicaulis. The sequence goes on from CM076571.1 coordinate 647,473,978, forward strand.
TGGAGAGGTCATTCCACCCATTGAATTGGTGCGGATTGCAGTGAATGGCCTTCTTAGTTCATGGCTGAACTTTGCTGGTGGGGTTTGTGCACGTGAGACCCTTCCCTCTTGGGAGAGGTTCTAGGATGATTGCATACAGACATAAATCAGAAAGAGCTAGCTTGGGGCAACCAAACCAGTTGAGCAAGATGAGGATGTAGCTCTGTTGGCAGGAGACAAGAAAGGCAAGGGAAAGAAACAAGCTTCCACAAGTGTTGGTGGGGGCAAAGGCAAAGGTAAAGGTAAATAGGGGAACACGCAGAAAGACTACTCCAAGGTGAAGTGTTGGAATTGTTAGAAGATGGGACACTATGTAGTTGTGTGTCCGAAGAAGAAGAAGAAGGGGAAGAACCAGAGCATGGCAACATCAACAGAGATAGAGGACTTTACGGATAGCTTTGATCGATCCACTAGTGCACGATCACCTGCCACAGAGATTGGGTGGGAGTGTGCATTTCCCTCCACTAGCGGAGCATTTTCAGGTATCTGGTATGTTGACAGTGAGGTTTCACGTCATATGACAGGAGTCCGTGAGTACTTCTCAGAGCTTTCAGAGAGTGGCACTGATATAGAGGTAGTACTCAGAGATGACAACATTGTTAGAGCAGTCGATGTGGGGACATTGACATTTGATAAGGAACCCAAACCTCCCTTGAAGGTGTCAGATGTTCTATATGTGTCAGGGATGAGGAAGAACCTCATATTCGTCTCAGCATTGGAGGACAGAGGGTATGAGATATTGTTCAGGAGAGGACATGTGCTGATATATCCCAAGGGCGCTCCAGCTGATTCAACTAGAGTGATTGGTGTACGCCATGCAAAGGTGTACAAGTTTGCATTTCAGCCCATTTTGGCATTGAGTAGTAGTATTGGCAGCAGAGCTAGCAGTTCAGAGTTGTGTGAGATTTGGCACCGCAGGATGGGGCACATGTATCATGGAGCCTTGAGGACATTGCGGGAGATCACTATAGGTGTGCCAGATTTCAATACTGATCACTTTGATACATGTAGAGGATGTGCGATGGGCAAGTTTGTCAAATCCCCTTTTCCTAGCAGTGACAGCAGATCGACTGGGATACTTGATTTGATTTATTCCGATGTGAGCGATCGGATGTTTCATGTTTCCTTGAGTGGATATGAGTATTATGTTTTATTCATTGATGATCACTCCAGGAGGACCTGGATTTATTTCTTGAAGACCAAGAGTGAGGTCTTCAAGTGGTTTCAGGAGTTCAGAGCTCTTGTGGAGACTCAGACAGGTCGGAAGATCAAGTCCCTGAGGTTGGACAATGGAGGAGAGTACACCCTTGGTGAGTTTGTTGATTATTGTGTGGAGGCAGGCATTAGGAGGGAGTTCACAGTTCCTTACAGCCCCCAACAGAATGGGGTTGCGGAGAAGAAGAACAGATCCATTGGAGGGGCTGCCAAAGCCATGCCACATGATCAGGGGTTACCATTGTTTTTGTGGGCAGAGGCCTGCAACACTGTTGTATATTTGCAGAACAGGAGTTTGCATCGTGCCTTGGGGCATGTGACTCCGGAGGAGGATTTTTCTGGGAAGCAGCCTGATATTGGTCATCTTTGTATCTTTGGGTGTATTGCATACTCCTACGTACCCAAGGAGAAGAGGACCAAGCTAGAGCCCACTGCAGAGAAGGGTGTCTTTGTGGGCTACAGTGAGACCTCGAAGGCCTTTCAGATTTATATTCCTGCACAGAGGAGTGTTGTTGTCAGGCCGGATGTGAAGTTCGAGGAGGACAGGGCTTTCAGGAGGTCACGGGAGCTAGAGTATCTGGATTAGCCAGGCCCTTAGGAGCAGCTGAGTTAGTCGCAGGGATTCAGTGGGCAGGGATCAGGAGGATCTAGAGGTACATCGATTACGGTGTCAGGTCCATCAGTGAGCAGTGGTTCACAGAGTCAGAGGGGTGGTGCTTCGGGCAGCATGCAGAGCAGTCCGCAGAGCAGTTCACTAGGGAGTCATGGACAATTCACACGGTACTTTAGCGTCTACAGGTTCAAGGTCAGGCAAGAGGACAATAGACAGACAATCGAGAGTTCAGGCTCTTGATGATGAGGAGGAGTTTCATTCTTCGGTGGGAGAAGTGTGCTCAGGGAAGAGGAAGCCCAAGTGGCTTCAAGATACCTTGAGAGAGGCCACATTTGTTGCTGGGCCAAAGAGGCCGGTCAGAGAGAGTAGATCACCTGATAGGTTTTGTAGCTATATGGCAATGGTTGCCAACATCATTGACTCTGAGCCTTCTAGCTATGAGGAGGCAGCTAGCCAGCAGGTCTGGAGAGAGGCCATGCAGTAGGAGTATTCTTCTATTATGAAGGATGATGTTTGTGAGATGGTGCCGAGGCCTGAGGGCAAATCCGTGGTTACTTCTAGATGGATTTACAAGGTAAAGCATGCTGCAGATGGCAGCATTGAGAAATTCAAAGCAAGGTTTGTGGCTAGAGGGTTCTCCCAGGTAGAGGGAGTTGATTATGAGGAGACCTTTGCTCCCGTGGCTCGATATACTTCGATTCGCTCCATCATATCGAAAGCAGCAGAGATGGGATGGAAGATCCACCAGATGGATGTGAAGACCGCATTTCTCAATGGCTTCATAGAGGAGGAGGTGTACATTGAGCAGCCACAAGGCTTTGAGGTGCATGGGAAGGAGTCCCATGTGTGCAGACTGAAGAAAGCCCTTTATGGCTTGAATTAAGCTCCCAAAGCTTGGTACTCCAGGATAGATACATACTTGCAGGAGATGGGTTTCACAAAGAGTGATGCAGATCCGAACCTTTACTTTATTGTGATTGGTGAGGAGCCTCTCATTCTACTGTTGTATGTGGATGACTTGGTCATTAAGGGTGCAGAGAGACTCATCGAGCATTACAAGAGAGATCTTGCGTCGGAGTTTGAGATGAAGGACCTTGGCTTGATGCATTACTTTTTGGGTTTGCAGGTGTGGCAGGAGGAGGGGCATTTCTTCTTGGGGCAGGGGAATTATATTGTGGACATCCTTGGCAGATTCCACATGGAGGATTGTACACCCATGTCGACACCGATGATCACCAACTGGAAGAAGCTTCATGCTTCAGATTCTGAGTTGGTGGATCCCACATTGTATAGACAGTTGATTGGTTCCTTGATGTATTTGGTCAACACTAGACCATATATATGTTTTGCAGTCAACACGATGAGCTAGTTCATGTGTGAGCCCATGAGGGTGCACTAGGTTGCTGCAAAACACATTTTGCGGTACTTGCAGGGGATAGCGGATTATGGTCTGGATTATAGGCAAGGGGATGGAGTGAGATTGGCAGGTTACACTGATTCTAATTGGGCAGGTTGTGCTTCTAATAGGAAGAGCACTTCAAGGTGCTGTTTTGGGTTGGGTTCGGGAATGGTGTCGTGGTTCAGCCGAAAATAGTAGTCAGTAGCATTGAGTTCAGCGGAAGCAGAGTACATGGCAGCCAGTCTAGCTAGTTGTGAGGCCATCTGGCTTCCCAAGATGTCGTTTGGCTATTTGGTCAGTCGTTGAGACCTTCAGTGATTTATTGTGATAATCATAGTTGCATTAAACTCACGGAGAATCCAGTATTTCATGACAGGTCAAAGCATATCGGGATCAAATATCATTTCATCAGAGACTATGTTTAGAAGGGAGCTATGAAGCTCGAGTATATTCCCATTGATAACCTGGTTGCAGATATTCCTACCAAAGCCTTACCACGGGGCAAGCATGTCTACTTCAGAGACAAGATGGGTGTGGTGAGGAACACCTTCCTCGGTAAGAGGGAATGTTGAAATTTGGTTATCGGAGAACAGGTGGTTCCCTAAGGCTTTGATCTTTGGCCTAGGGACAAGTGTCCAAAAGAATTTAATTTTTCTCCTAAAATGACTTTATAAAGTTATAAAGTCAAATCTAATTTAAAAGTGACTTTAAGTGATAAAGTTACTAAAGTCTAATTTTAAAGTGACTTTAATAAAGTCAATGTGAAATTAGAAAGGAAAAGTTACTTTGGAAATAAATGACTAGGTGGGTCTTTATTAAAGTGGGGTGAATTAAAAAATAGAAAGTGAGATTTAAATGAGCATTTAATTTCAGCCTTAGATCTAAAGCTATCTCAGTCGTTCGATTTAGGGATTCCCCAAAAGTCACTTAGGGTTAGGTTAAAGGAGGAAAAGGAGGAAAAAGGTCATTCATTCTTTCATGAGTAGATTGAGAGAGGAGGAGAGAAAGCTGAAGAGAAATTTCTGAGCGGAGGGAGAGTAAGAAAAGACACACAACAAATCTGTACAGCAAGAGGGCACACTTCCCAAGGCTGAAAATTTGTACAACAATATTTATTAGCATGGTTACTAAGGCAGAAAATCTGTACAACAGTTTGCATGCATTTCGAAGAAAGGACAACACTGTTTTCAAGGAGCAGAATCAACATTAAAGGGCACAGTTTTCGAAGCAAACTTTTTGGGCACAGAAATCGAGGGACTGCTGTCCTGTCTGTACATAATCTGTATAGTCCGTACTGGAAGATTTTGGCACTTTTTTCGAGACTGCACATACAATGTTTAATGTTGTAATTTTTCTGTAAATTTATGTTTTGCTATTTGGCACGATTTTCAAGGTGGAAGGTGGCACGAAAATTGAGATAAGTGGTTTAGTGTTTGCTGTAATTTTTTTGTGTATTGTTGTTCATTGTAAAAGCATTTTCTGGAAATAAGAGAAGTTTTCGAATTGGTTTTCCCCAAGAGTTGTAGGGGGTTTTTCCAGGGTCAAGTTGACCAAAAATCAGCGTGTCAAAATTATGTGTGTGGCTGATTTATTTTCTGAGTTTTTATCTCTGCATTTCAGCATTGTGAAATTTCCAGAATTAGTGTTTTCAGAAAATATTTATTTTTTCCAGCTTGTTGAATGTATGGCTATGGGAAATAAGGAGAAACTGAAAACCGGGGTTGGTTATAAAATTTCTACAACCTATCCTTCACCCTCAAGCCCAAAGACATGCTTGCTGTCCTAAAAAACTGAAAATGACACTGTTGTAGTAAAGGTACTGTTTTCTGTGTGAAAAATTAGCTTGCTGTAGTTTTTCTTCTTGCTGTCCCAAATTGCACTTTTCAGCAAAATGGCTCTGATACCATGTAAAAATTTCTGTTCCCAACCTCAGTTTTCAGTTTCTCCCATAAAGTTAAATTCCCATTTCCATAGCCATACATTCAACAAGCTGGAAAAATAAATATTTTCTGAAAACACAAATTCTGGAAATTTCACAGTGCTGAAATGCAGAAATAAAAACTCAGAAAAATAAATCAGCGACACACATACAATAGACACGCTGATTTTTGGTCAACTTATCCCTAGAAAAACCCCCTACAACTTTTGGGGAAAACCAGTTTGAAAGCTTCTTATTTTTGATAAATTAGCTTTTATAGTGAGAGAGAAATACTCAGAGAATTTCAGCAAGTAACAAATACAACTTGTCTTGTTTTCCGTGCTTAAGCACCGCCTTGGAAAATGTGCAAACAACAAAACATAAACTACAATAAATGTTGTACGATCTTCCTTGAATTTCGTGCCCAAAAATTACATCATTAAATGTTGCTGTACGACCTCCTTGAAAAGCCTGCAAACAACAATAAATGCTGCTGTATGGCCTCCTCAAACTGCGTGCGGAGAAACAACAATAAATGCTGTACGATTTTTTGCCTCGGTTTCCGTGCACAAGGACAACAACTCATTGTACGGATTGTCTGGAAAACCGTGCCTCAAAAACCAACAAACTGCTCGAAATTTGTGCCAAAACTGCTGTATGGCCTCCTTGGAATACACACCCAAGCTGTTGTACAGTTTGCCTTGAAACTTGTGCCCAAATTGCCTTGAACTGTGTGCCTTTCCTTGTACGGATTTGTTGAAGTGCTGCCTCGGTATGTGTGCCAAGGTTCTGTTCTTCTCCTCATTGCTCAGAAATATCCTTTGCTCTTTTCTTCTCTTTCTCTGAATCTGCTCATGAAAGAATAAATGATCTTTTCTTTCATTTTCCTCCTTTAACCTGACCCTAAGTGACTTTTGGGGAATCCCTAAATCCAATGGCTGAGATAGCTTTAGATCTAGGGCTGAGATTAAATGCTCATTTAAATCTCACTTTCTATTTTTTAATTCACCCCACTTTCTTAGTCATTTATTTCCAAAGTCACTTTTCACTTTCTAATTTCACATTGACTTTATTAAAGTCACTTTAAAATTAGACTTGGTAACTTTATCACTTAAAGCCACTTTTAAATTAGATTTGACTTTATAACTTTATAAAGTCACTTTAGGAGAAAAATTAAATTCTTTTTGGACACTTTTCCCTAGGCCAAAGATCAAAGCCTTAGGAAACCACCTATCCTCCGGTAACCAAATTTCAACATTTTTTTGGGGATATATATATATATATATATATATATTTTGGTGGGGGGGGGGGCGGGGGGGTTCATATAAGATCCTCCTAATATCTTACTAATTAAATTTCCAGATTGTTCAAGGAAAGTTACTCCATTAGTGACTTTCCAAGAGCTTTATAATTAAGGGTTTGTTAAAAAAGAAATAAAACGAATGCACCACCCCCACTAGAAAAATACAATTACACTTGAATTCATTCATAAACAAAATCCCCAAGATAGAGTGAGACCACTTAAGAAATCCTCCAACTTTTGAAATCCTAGCAATGAACATCCATAATGTTATAAAACCATCCACAAACAATCTTTAGAAAAGGTTGCTCTAACTAGCCATCCATAGCTAGTTTAGAGAAAAGAGAAGAATAGTAGACAAGTAGTAATGATTTTCCACAAGTAGCAATGGTTTACTAATGAGAAGTGCCTCCGTTATTTATATGAGAGACCAACACCCTTCTCATTAAAATGATAATATCCTCATAGCCAAAGCCCTAAGAACATATAATATTTCCTTTATCTCTCACAAACCCTAGAGATAAGACCACAATTCATAAATTATTCATGATACTAGAGCGGGTTGGCCTTAAAAGACCCTCAATGATGCTTCAGACGTGAAATAACTGTGCTTGTAACATAAGATGTCCATTACCAATGCATGCTTATCATCACAGGTCTGGTCATCATCACACTTGTGGCTTATGTGGTCTCCTAGAGTGGACGACTCACTAAAAAATCTTGTGTTCTCCCAAAGTGAAATGTTCTTTCCAAGGGGTGCAACATTTCATCCCCAAAGTGTCATATCATCTCATAAAGGTTCAACATCCCATCAAAAGGTGCCAGATTATCTTTAAGGTGCTAGCATGTCTCGACTCTCAATAAAGGTGTAGTGTCATCATCATACCTGACGTCCTCCAAAATAAGTGGAACAACTTCTCAAAAAGGTGGGACATTCTCCATAAAATGCGCAAGTAGCCCCTCAACGTCCTCCAAAAGGCTCAGGGTGTGAAAATTTCTTAAAATTAAGAAACCCTATTGTTAAATCTTCATTTACTTCTCCTATTTACATAAGTTATTAATCTGAATATTTAGAGTTAACATCGAAGTAAATACAATTAACATCCTACAAATACAGATCAAATACTGAATAACATGCTCATAGGCAAAGTGACACACAAGGATTTTCTGGACAAATGTCCCCGGAAAAACCCAATGCGGGAAAACCGGTGTTGCTAGCTTCTAGAGGGTTTTTATTATTATGCAGATTCTAAATACAATAATCCTGGGCACCAATACTGGTTAACTCGACAGAGAAATATAAATGGCAGCAATACCTTTATCCCGGAGACAAAAAAATATGACTAATTCACACCCTCAAACGGGATTTACAGAACTCAACCCCTTTCAGCCTCTGGAAACCCCAATGCTGCTTTGAAGCCCTCTACGTCAGCCTCTGTGCTGCTCAGGAAGGGCCTGCGTCACCCTAGAAGGGGTTACACTGCCCTTGCGCTGCCCTAGTTGGGCCTGCTTCAACCTTGCTTGGCTCCTGTTGCCTCTGCGCTGCCCCTTCTGGGCTCTTGGCTGGACTTCATAGCTGCTGCCTTTGCGCTGCTCTGGAATGTTCCTTCTCTGCCCTCGTTGTATTCTTGGCCAGGGATCAAACCATGCCGCTTGCCAATACTGCGCGTCGTTGTAGCTGAAACACTTCTGAAATTTTTAGCAAACCACGTCCTAGAATCTCAGCTTAGCTTCAGTGCTTTGCCAGTGTGTGTTCTCCAACTGATCCCAAGCCCTTCTCTTATACTTTTCTCGTTGGCAAACCAACTTTCGTGATCTAATCTCTAATCGACAGCTAAGATTAGAAGTTGCTTGATCCGCATCACTTAAGTCATTCTCATCACACGCTTAATTTAATTCACTTTAATCTTTAATTCTCCTAAGTTAGACTTAGGGTCCTTAATTAAAAAGATTAATTATTTGAATCAAACTTAAACCTGATGGATTTCTTCTAAACGCTTTTTGGGCCTTGGATATCTCATGTACAACAGCCCCTCACATTTTGGGAGCTAGAGCACATCCGATGCTACCCCAACACCCCAAAATCTCAACACAGGGCTCATGTTCTTGTCATGTTCATGCAAAGTACATTGTCCAAGGAGGGGCTTCAAGTGCCCAAATATGATCATCAGTTGGGGCATGTGCACAAGTCAATTCAACATAGAAAGTGAGCCTGTCAACTGTAAAAGTCATTAGGTAGATCACATTAAGCATTATCTTCAAACTTCACCCTAGCTCATAAGTTCATTCTATTTAAGAAATCTAAGTTTGGGAGGATCATCATTAACCCCTATTCTGTGTGCCAGTGCCCAAGAAGAGTAATATTTCCCAAGAAAGCTGTCAAGGAGTATGTGTAATGGCATATGGCATGGTTTGGGGTTTACTTCATTGACGGCGTTGCATATTCATGTAGGTTATGTGAGATATTCATCCACATGAGCACCTTTGTTAAGGGAGTGCTTATGCGTTGAATTACCCTTTTCACAGCACCATGTCTTACTACTGCTTTCTTGCCTTTTTTTGTTTTTGTTTTTGTTATTCTCTTTACTTCTACTTCATTTCGTTGAGTCCCCTTTTCTTTTATATGCATTTTATTGCATAGGGGTTTGGGATAATTTCATTTAGTCGTGTTTCAGTATGCATTTCATTGCACAGGACCGTTACTTTGGCATATCATTCATATCCTTTTTTTTTCTTCACATTTTGAACTTTACATCTTGCTCTTTCATTTTTCTATAAAGCTGCATTCAAGCTTCTTCTCATGGATTATGAAGGATGAACCTATATTTGTGACATATAACAACTAACCCAAAAGGAAAGGTGGAGCATGTTATGTGTTGTTGCTTGGGAGACAATCTCTGGCTGTAAGCCTGTAAGGAGATCAGTGCCCAACACATTTACTGCTATTCGTAAATAAAACTGTTTGTTGTCCCTTCATGTTGTAACCCCAGAAAATTATATTTTAAAACCCTTGATCTTTACAAGGAACAAAGCCCCTCACAATGCCTTAAAATGATGAATATGAATGAACAAAGAAAATGATGAAATGCTAGTGGAAAACCTTTAACAATATTCTGTTATGACAGAAACTATTATCTCTGGTTTTAGGAGAACATGATCAAAATAAATGGAATCAGAATGAAGGAGCACATTTAAGGAATATAACTCTAACTTACTGATGTAAAATTAGAGACCAGCAGCTACATTACTTTATTCCGAGAGAGAGAAAACATACACATGATGAAACATGAAGAACTAATCACATTCATCAAATTCTGGAAAATCTTCTGAAAAGCTTTATTGACTCTTGCATGTAAGCTTGATCTTGTTGTAGGTGGACAAAGGCTGATAAGTGAGATTTTGCAGGCATACACAGGAGACATGCAGAGGTTCTTGGTCATGTTCATGTTGCAGCACGCACCCGTCCAACAGAAGCATTGTGGGCCATGGCTGAGCATGGTCCGATGTCATTGCTGCCATTGGCTGTTAGTGCAGTAGATAAAGATACATATGAACCTGTCAATGGAGAACCTAATATATCTACGGTGACGACTTTACTTGCTGCTCCAATTTTCCGCATGATGTCTGTGGCTGTACAGCATCCAGGGAGTGTGGAAGAAATGTGTCAAGGACGTGCACCTGAAGTCCTTGCTCAATTACTACATTATCTGCTAAAGCTGTTATCTTGTGGTGAGCCTGGAAAGCAAAAGGCAGAAGCAAGAGATGAAGAACTAGTTGCTGCTATTGTATCACTTTGTCAGTCCCCCAATTGCAATATTGGATTAAAAGTACATTTTTTCAGTAATTTGCTTTTAGATTTGAAGATGTGGAGTGGCTGTAGTTATGGACTACAGAAAAAGCTTCTGTCTTCAATTGCAGACATGGTTTTTACAGAAGCAACAGTAATGAGGACTGCTAATGCCATCCAGTTGCTTCTTGATGGCTGTCGTCGTTGCTATTGGCTCATTCGTGAAGATGATTCTGTAGATAAGTTTGCTATTCAAAAATCATATCGTTCTGCAGGAGAGTTGAATGCATTGGCAGATGAACTTATGGTGATTATAGAACTCTTAGTTGGATCTTCTACAGGTCCTGTTGCAAGTAATGATGTTCGGTGTTTAATTCATTTTGTGCTTGATTGTCCACAACCTAATCAAGTGAGTGGTCTTTCTACATTTTTATTCTGTTCTTCTTCTTCTAGAAATTTGTTTTTATTGTTTCTATTGGCATTTGTGCCATTGAACTATTGTGAAGTGTGTATTGTATTGTTTTTGCATCATGCCTTTTTTGATCACATTATCCAAGAAACAGTGGTCTGCAGGGCAGAATCTTTATTGCCCTGGGTTCTAATCAGTGTCTTAGCATGTGGAAATTGAGACTGTTATTTTATCACATTTACTTGTGCCCTCAGTTGTAAATAAACTTTCGAACACATTCTTTTGACTTTAAAGTCAACAGGTGTTTCCATCTCAAACTTTATTTATAGAATGCTAAGTTACTAGCATCTATTTGTGTTTCTGTTTAGTTATTTATCTAACAATATGATAGACATTCCGAGTTATATCAACTTTTTCCTCACATGATAGGGTATTGTATCTTTTCTAATGGAAGTTTCTGCTGAAATAGTTCACTCAATGATTGATACTGTTTGACCTTTTGACATTTATAAAAGATGTCTACAATGTAGGTCCTTAAAAGATGTTTCCATTACATACCAGAGCAGAATATATGTCATTGTTGCATACATAGGCTGTAATTAGAACTACTAATTAACAATGTGTGCTCCTAACATATACCCCATAATTTGAATCTTGAAGTTCACTAAAGGTGGATTTGTCATTTCTGATTAGTTTTTTTCTGACAATATCATGGACATTCTCAGTTATCAACTTTTCCCTCACATCATAGGGTAATTTTATCTTTGCTTTGCTAATCTGATTTTCTGCTGAAATAGTTCACTCGATGATTGATACTGTTTGACTTTAATGACATTCAAAAAACCACTCCATTTTTATTACTTAATAAATACATGAAATGTCTGATGTAGGTCCGTAAAAGATGTTTCTATTACTTACCAGATCGGAATACATTTCAATGGTTCATACATAGGCTGTAGTTAGAAGTTAGAAGTACTAATTAACATTGTCTGCTCCTAACATAGACTCCATAATGTTGATTTTTCAAGTACAATAGCTGCAAGTACTTTTATTTTTGAACAAATATAATTACTTCCAATGATTATTTAGCGCACCAATATGATCATTAAGTAATTATATTTCAGAAATTCAATCACATAGACAGTAGAACAATAGAAATCACAATGCACGAAGAGACAACAAGATTTGACCCTGGGAAAACCCACTAAGGGGGAAAAATACCTGCCAACATATTCCTTGGAGAATCAATGCAACAAGAGATACATCAAAGTCAAACTAACCAGCAATATGACCATCCACCAACAGCCAAGCCAATCCTCCACAAAATCCAAGACAAGTGTCCTTAATTCTGTCCACAGAATCTCTGCAACAAGGTCTGCTTCAGATCTAAAAGAGGGCCAAAATTATTCCCAAATCACCTCAAGATGCACCTCCACAAATTCGTACTAGGTCTGCAATAGGGCCAAATTTCGGCCTCTCTTCTACCAAAGAATCTCGGACCTGTGACTAGAAGATCAGACCTGCAATTACACATGCGAGGGCAGCAGAGAGTACACACGTGCGAGGAGTCTTTTTCTTAGGCTCGACTTCTTTTATTTCTCCAAATTTGACCCTCTCTTCTTTGTCCTTATTTGCTATACCAGATCAGAAATATGCTTGATAAGATGAGAGATGTGAATGCATTGGAGTGGAGACAAGTGCTCTCTATATATACACATTGGAGGGGTCGAATAGTGTCTATGTGGGCCAGGCCGACTTCATCACTGGGAGGCCTTCTTTAGCATCTTGTGGTGTCAAAAATGCAAATTCAAATTTTCATTTTCCTGCTTAAGATAAGGTCATGAAGAACATAAATCATATTTCAATATTATAAGTACACATGAAACATTATGAAGACTGACAATAGCTACAAAATTCAACACTCCCTCTTAGATAGGGAGGCATTCATGATGACTATCCAAATGTTCCCTATATACATGATCTCTCTAAGGAAATATTCAACTCATTGATAACATCATCATATAGGTCAACACTCTTGACCTACATTGGCATCATCACCAATAGATACCACAACCCAGGTTAGCACTCCTAATCAATGGTACTTAGTCAACTAGTCACCATGATCTGGTGGGCGCCTCACCTCATGGTCAAACCCTAGGGACCTCCATGTCCCAACCCCAAAGGCCTCTCTAGGCCATGATGTTGAAAAGGCACCCACTCCATTGAGTGTCTGGGCTTCAGGGAACATTCTCTCTAGAATGTTCACCCCTCATTCTATCTCATCAATAGTTCGGGCCACGCTCCTATTGTCAATAATTGTTTGAGCCATGCCCTTGCTGTCCACTAATTAACAGTTTGGGCCATGCTCCTGTTGTCGCCAATAGTCTGAGCCATGCCCCTATTGATGTCACATCAATGCTCCCTCTCACTAATAGAGGGGTTCTCCACAATTCCAAGCTTGTCCTTGAAGTATACAAACCTCGCTCGTGACAGAGGATTTGTGAGAATATCAATTGTCTGCTCATCAATGGGAATATATTGGCGCCTCACTGCTCCCTTTTGTACCATATCACGAATGTGGTGGTACTTGATCTCAATATGCCTCATCTTGTCATGAAACATTGTATTGTTTGTCAGCTTCACACGACTTTGATTGTCACATAACAACATATTTGGATCCAACATCTGGTCGAACAATCTAGAGACTAGCTTACGAAGCTATACTACCTCTCAACATGCCAAACAAGCTACAATTTACTGTGCCTTTGTAGTATTGAGTGCAACAGAGGTTTGCTTCTTGTTCATCCTGGATATCATAACAAAGCCCAAATTGAAACATACACCAAATGTACTCTTCTTGTCATTCGCACTCCCTGCCAAGTCAGAATCCATATATCCCTGCTGTTGAACTTGAATCTCATCACTCAAAGCATATCTCAAATAGTTGTCAACGATACCATGCAAATATCTCAATATATGCTTTGTTGCAATCTAATTCTCATGTCTTGGTTCCATTTGGAAGTGGTGTTCATTGCAAAAAAAATATCTGGTCTGGTATTATCCAAATACATCAATGATCCACTCAACTTTCGATACATGGACAAATCTGCTAAATTAGACTAAAAATCTCTCAGCTTTCTCAGATTCGTCACCATAGGAGTTGCCATAGACTTGCATTCCATCATTCCAAACTTTTGAAGGATCTTGATGACATACTTTTCTTGCCCAAGAATGATTTCACCATGCTTCTGCCAGGCTTCCAATCTTAAATAGTAATGCATCAAACCAAGATCCTTCATATCAAATTCAGAGGCCAACTTCCTCTTAGAATGAACAATAATATGCTCTACACTCGTCAAGAACAAATCATCAACATATAGCAACAACATCACAGGTTTACCCTCTACAACCTTGACATAAAGGTTTGGACCAACAACACTCTTAGAGAAACCAAGTCTCGTCAGATATCCATCAATTATGGAATACCAAGCTCTCGGTGCTTGCTCAAGTATGCACACATGAGATTCTCTGTCATGAACCTTAAAACCTTGAGGTTGTTGTATGTACACCTCTTCCTTAATCACGCCATTGAGGAAGGCGATCTTCACATCCATCTGATGTAGCTTCCATCCCATAAACCAAGCAAGAGAAACAATAGATGTAATTGTGGTGTACCTGGTGTTGTTGCTCATATTGTACAGGTACGGTGCGACAATGACTCAGGGTGGGGGCTGTCACTCTGACCCTCGCCCACTCTGTTCTAGATGTCTCCCAAAAATAAGCTATGGAGGTTAGTCCCTATGGAATATGAAGATGAAGGACAAGTTGACAACCAGCAAGTCTGGGAGACACGATTGAATGACCTAGCCACTTAGTTGATTTAGCAAGTTTTGTGATTAAATTGAATTATTTTGTGACACTAGTGCCTTATGGAGTCAACCACTTGCTTTATATCAATTAAGGACCAAATGACTGGATGAACAACCATTGCTTGATGAATGCTTGACTATCCTAGATGAGACGCAAATCCTCCAAACTAGGTGAAATGCAGGAATCTTGGTTAATTTTAATTTAATGCTTAGCTAAATATATCCCTTGATCTTTATCTATATTGAGCCTAGTCTCTAAAGTAAGTGGCAGAGAGAAGTCAAGGTGAAGTAAACAATGGCTTGGTTAACGATCCCTCTCCTTGAAATCTAATGTACTAGATGCCTTCGGCGTTGCAGAGACTATGGCTCTGATAATTGCAAGGTCACCGTTTTAACTACTAGAGGGGCTAGACTTCATGATACTCAAGGTCTCGTCCTTGCTTACTTCAACTTGTCATTGCCCTAGAATATAGATCCTATAGGCTTTTGATGACTCATTGTACCCAACAAATGCCCCCTTCCTTCCTTTGGTACATGTACGAACACAAGACAACCAAAGATTCTCATATGATCAACCTGTGGTTTCTGCCTGGTGAATGCTTCTCTAGGGGTCTTATCTTCCAAAAGTCGACGAGGAATTCTATTTCGGATGTAGACGATTGTCCTGGTTGATTTCCCTCCCAACAACATTGAAACATCTTGATAAGACAACCAAAGATTCTCATATGATCAACCTGTGGTTTCTGGCTGGTGAATGCTTCTCTAGGGGTCTTATCTTCCAGAAGTCTACGAGGAATTCTATTTAGGATGTAGATGATTGTCCTGGTTGATTTTCCTCACAAGAACATTGAAACATCTTGATAATGTATCATTGCCTGCATAGATTCTTCAATAGATTTGTTCTTTCTTTTAGCCACACCACTCTGTTGAGGATTATAGGGAACTATTGGTTCCTTCTTAATCCTAGCTTTCTTATAGAAAGCAATGAGCTCATTGTAGGTTTATTCTCTTCCATTATCTGATCTCAAAGTCTCGATTTTATTTCTCGTCTGTTTCTCCACTTCAACTTTGAATTCTTGGACCTTTCTAAAATCTTCATCTTTTGACTTCATAAGATAGATCCACGTCCTGCGAGAGAAGTCATCGATAAAGGATACATAGTATGGAGCACCTCTAAGAGATTTCATCGGAATAGGACCACACACATCGAAGTGGACTAGATCCAAGATCTCTTTGGACCTATGTTCACTCCATGGAAAGGGTTTCTTAACATTCTTTCCAAGAGCACATCCCTTACACTCACTTTTATGATCCATCTGCAAGTTTGGTATACCTGAAACAATCTACTTCAATGCTGGTAGAGCTCTATAATGAAGGTGTGCGTATATTCTATGCCATAGCTCACAAGGATTAATATCATTATGCACTAAAGCTTGGGAAGGTTGCCCCAAGACATTACACAACCGTCACGAATCCCAATAACCCTATCATAACTTATACTAGATCTGTTGTCCCAAACAAGGACTTTCCCATCAATGAAGGCTACTCTATCTCCTCCATCTTCTAAACATGAAATCAAAACCAAATTCTTTTTCAAATCTGGAACATAGAGTATGTTGCTCAAGTGAATGTTTTCACCCGTTTTCAGCTCAATGGATGTTGTCCCAATTCCTTTGATTGCATAGCTGTTGTTGTCCCAAGCTCCACCTTTTGAGTCAATCTTCTTTCCATCAAACTTGTAAGATGATCACGCTCCCCTGTCATATGTCTTGAAGCTCCAGTATTGATCAACCATATGTTGTTGTCATCTGCAAGAGATCCTACAAGTGCGGAATAATAGAAGTGGTCTTCATCTCCTTCAACTTTGGGTCTCTTGGAATGTTCATCAAATTCTCTCGTGGTAGCATGTTGATTCTCACTTTTGTTCCTAATTGAATCTTCCAGGACATTGGGATTTGAAGTGACCAAATCTATTGCAATGGAAACATTGGATCTGAGACATATCTTTCTTCTTTCGAGGATTAGGTCTTCTATCAAAATCCCTCTTCTTCTTTTGAAAACTGAACTTCTTTCTTCCTCCAACTTTCTTGGAACGAGCTTCATAGGCTTGAGAATCTTCTTCTTCCTTTGTCTTTCTTCCTCTAGACAAAAGTATTGATTCTTCTTGAGAACAAGCTGCCCATATTTCTTCCAAACTTGGAGCTTCCTTACGGCTACTTCTACCTGTTGCAAACACATTCCATGATAGTTATAGTCCATTGAGTGCTGAGGTCACAAGTTCTTTGTCAGAGACAATTTCATCAATAGCTTGAAGTGGATCTCTGAATTGAGAGATCCTTACAAAATATGAAGCCACTGTATCGATCTTTTGTCATCATGACACCACAAATTTCATTTCTCGGACTCATGACTTGGCCAACATTGTTAACAATATAGAAATCGTTTAGGGCATCATACATCTTCTTTGAAGTGTCAAGATTTGAGATGTATGGAATTAGATGATCCTTGATGGAGTCCACAATAATGCTCCTGCTATGATGTTATCTTTCTTGTACTTCTTATTTCCTGCTTCATAAGTAGGTTTAGTCACCTTGCCTTGCACAATTTCCAAAAGATCTTCCCTAGCGAGAATTAGGTTGATTCTTGTCTTCCAAGCTTTAAAGTTGGTAGCCCCTTCTAACTTGTTCTCTGATTTCATGGTAGGAGCCATGGATGCAACTTGATTGTAGGTCTAGGGTTTCTTCAAAGTGATATCAAAGTTGAAGAGTGATCCTTGTGCTCTTTCCTTCACCAAAGCTCTGATACCATGTTGATTTTTCTAGTACAATAAATGCAGCTACTTTTATTTGTGAACTATGATAAATACTTCTAATGATTATTTTGCCCTAGGAAAACCCACCAAGGGGGAAAAAACCAACCAACCTTTTCCTTAGAGAATCAATGCAACAAGAGATACATCAAAGTCAAACTAACCAGCAAGATGACAACCACAAGGTGCCAAGATGCCAAGTCAAAATTCTTCCCAAATCACCTCAAGATGCTTCTCCATAAATTCGTACTAGGTATGCAATAGGGTCAAATTTCGGCCTGTCTTGTACCTCAGAATCTTGGACCTGTGACCAGAAGTTTGGACCTGCAATTAGACGTGTGAGGGCAGCAGAGAATACACATGTGCGGGGAGTCTCTTTCTTAAGCTCGGCTTCTTTTCTTTCTCTAACTTCGACCTTCTCTTCTTCGTCCTTCTTTGGTATACCAGATCAGAAATATGCTTGATAAGATGAGAGATGAGAATGCCTTGGAGTGGAGACAAGTGCTCTCTATATATACACATTGGAGGGGTTGAATAGGTGCCTCTTTGGGCCAGGCTGACTTCATCACTGGGAGGCTGACTTGAGCATCTTGTGGTGTCAAAAATGCAAATTCAAATTTTCATTTTCCTGCTTAAGATAAGGTCATGAAGAACATTCCTTATAAAATTTCTTTTGATTATAAAACAAATAAATACTTTTTTCTTTTCTTTTCTTGCAAACATGAAGAACATGCCTCAAATAATTTTTTGTCTTACAATTATAATTCATATTTCAATATTAGAAGTACAAATGAAACATTATGAAGATTGACCATAGCTACAAAATTCAACACAGAATTTGAAGCTTGGAATTCACTAAAGCTGGATTTGTCACAATGTTTTTGGATTTACTATATTGGAGCATAGGTAGCAGAGAATTGTTGGTTGTAACTTTCTCACTGCATATTCTTACATAAATTGTATTGGCCGAGCTTCATTCGTATCTGCCCATTTTAGGACTGCATGCATATTTGTGCCCTTGACTCAATGGTTGAAGATAAATGGGTGTAGATAGTTTTCTGCAAAGATTTATTATGTGGGAATCTCCATGTAGTTGCATGATTGCAACTGTACCAAGTATCAATCGATACCAGATATAGGGATATTATCCCATATTTTAGTGAAAGACAATATATACATATGTGTGTTAATAGATATATCACATTGGGATAATACTCAGTATGGTCTTGGGGATAGCAATAGTTATACTATAGGCGGGTAGCGAGGATTGAATCTGCATCTTCCCCTTGGCAAAGAGAAACTTTTACCATTCAACCTAAGCCACATTTTCTTTGTTATATATATATATATATATTCATAAGATTGTAACATAATATGGAAAATACATACATGTTCAATCCCATTCATAAGAGACCACTTTTTAATAGCCTAGATGGTATTGGAGTTGCAGGGTGAAATGGTGGATGCATCAATTGTAAGGAGAACCTTACTGATGGTGATAGATTAGGTGAATTGTCAAACTAGACCGGTTGAGTTCATTTTTGTAGTGACTTTCCACATATTTATAGCAGTAGAAAGGCTAAGGATTTGGCACATCTCTTTAACTACTTTTTCATCGAAGGTGGCAATGCGGGCATTTATAAACAAGAATGTTCTTGCTAACTGCAGTTTGCATATGAGGCAACTAAACAAATCCTTTGGCTGCCAATTTTGAGTGGCTTGAGGCAGAAGTTGAACAGGTAGTGATTCAGTGCTTCCTAGGTGGTGTGTCTCAATGAGGATAAAAATATTTAATCATATGAAGTAGTCTATTAATTGTGGTATCGAATGTATGCATTTTGATTCTCCTTGTTATCCATTTGCGAAGCATAATTTAAGGAAGGCCACTGAGTTTATGATGCAATGGTTTGCTAAATTGGATATGGGCCTTGGCTTGGAAATTACTCACCCAACAACTTATCGAAACGGTTCGATGGATCTATGGTTCTATGGTTCTATATGCATGCATGCCTCAAGTAGAGGCATCTACATGCTCAATCATAACGGACACGAATTCATACCTCAGTGTCAACCTTGCTACTGTCCATTGCCACATGGCAACATTGCATGCAGAGATCTGATGTATGGTGGGCAAGCTAATGTTAGTCCTGGTGTCATTCCTTGTAATGTTTTAACCTTTACCTAGCATGTATATATTAGGTCATAGGCTTCTGAAACATTTTGTGTATTGATCTCTTTTGTTGTTGAGTCAGTGCAATAGTGTACTTTGTGAGAGAAGGCATTTGGCCTAGAAATACTTTTAATCTGATTATTTATGATGTCAAATATCAATTTCAGAGCAAGTTTTATGCCCTGTTGGGCCAGGTTACTTTGCCCTAGTTGTATGTGGAATTGTCCAAAGGGCCATGTTGCCAGGCCTAATTAGTTCATGATATATTTAATCATGTTGTCTCAAGTAGAAACTGCCTATTAATTGTCTAATCTTTTATGCTAATAATAAGGATGCGAGTGTGATATGGCTAGAATCAGAATCAAATGTCATGCCCACATAAGTTCCCTGATGTTTATTGAAGGATATCTTTTGGGAACTGTTTGAGGCCAAAAAATTACTGTTTGTTATTTTGAGATACTGGTACTCTATCTCAACTCTTTCTATTATTGATGTCTCTTCTATCATTGAAGTTCAACTTTAGTTGTGGATGTCAACAATTGGGTCATATTGATATAGCCAGGCTTTGAAACATTGGGTTTTTTAATTTATTCAATTAAAAGTGGCACAAAATGGAACCTACCATTGGGGCATTAAGATTCAAGAATGACTAAATTTTGTTGAGAACTATTTGATCTTTATGAGTATTTTAGCCACCCTTAAAAGTTGGAAAACATGGCATGATCTACTGTTATGTTGTCCATTTGCTAGATATTTTATTATTTACATTGATGAATCTCTGAATACTAGGGGCATAAAACATCATGTTTTCACCAGTGAATTAATTTCAGAATACCAGGGACATAAAACATCATGTTTGCACCAGGGAATTAATTTTAGAATACCAGGGACATACAAGACAAGGTTACACACATATTGGATTGTACAGTAAATTTCTTAAGAGCTGAGAGGTTTGTACCTGGAGTCTTTTGTTCCCTCTCGGTGCTAACAGAGTTAACATGGAGCTTTGCTACTTCTGTGTCAAGAACATCCACCTTCTTCCTTGGGTGCACATGGATACATATTTGATTTGGATCCTTCTCGGATATATCTTCTGGTCTTCATAGATTTGTATCCATAAGGGACATAGCGTGGATTTATATGTGGTCTAGACAATGTTCGTACAGGTTACAACGAGGATGGATTCCAATGTCATATTCCCCCTCCTTAAGAAAGTAAAGAAAATAAAAAAAAAAGAAAAAAAAAACAACAAATAAATGAAAACTCATCATGATTTTAACGACTAGACAACTTTGTATATATATTTAGATTTGATCTGTGCCATATGCCCACCTATATGCTAGGGCTTCTGTTTTGTGAGAATGTTTTTATCACGCACATGCCTGTCAGTCAGTAGCCTCATGTTTGAGGAAACCTATCAAACTGCCATTGTTTATTGCTATCTAGAAAGTTTTTGACATTGCAATAGTGAGATTTTTTTATATGCAGTCGAGAGACATTCCTAAACTTTTGGACATTTGTAAAAATATTATGTTGTCGTAGAGCCATTCCTAACTTTTGGACATTATAATATTTGCCTAACAGTGTATTTACATCGTATATTACAGGTTGCTCGTGTACTGCATCTCCTCTACAGGCTTGTGGTACAACCAAATACATCACGAGCAACCATGTTTGCTGAGACCTTCATTTCTTGTGGTGGCATAGAAATGCTTCTTTTCTTGTTGAAGAAAGAAGCAGAAGCTAGTGATGGTATGATTTATGAAATTTCAAGTAGCAGTGATACAGCATACCAAGAGAAAAATGAAAATGTTCACATAATTGGAGTTACTTGTACAGAAGGGAAACAAGTTGGGCATTTGCGCCATTCTGGTTCACAATGTCAAGTTGACAGTATTATTGCTGATAAAATAGATGCTGATGAGTCTAAACATATTGGACTCAAAACTAGTGAGAATGATCAAGTTTCCAGTAAAAGGCTGTTAGGCAATGACAATAAAAAAATGTCCTCAGCCAGAGAAGCATTTACAGGAAGAACTATAGGCGGGATAAGCTTTTCAATTAGTGCAGAGAGTGCAAGGAACAATTTCTATAATGTAGACAACGGTGATGGTATAATGGTTGGCATTATTAGTCTTGTGGGTGCTCTTGTTGCAGGAGGCCAGCTAAAATTTTCAACTGTCACCACATCTACTTCTATGCCCAGTCTGTATTCTGGAAGTGGGCATTCAGAAGAAAGCAATCAGGCATCTACAGTTAATAATTCTTTTCTCTTATTTGCATTACAAAAGACATTTCAAGCAGCACCACAGAGATTGATGACTGACGCTGTCTACGCAGCTTTCTTAGGAGCCGTGGTATGCTCTGATGGTAGCCTTTAATCTTTTT
Source organism: Pinus albicaulis (assembly GCA_034641835.2). Taxonomy (NCBI): domain Eukaryota; kingdom Viridiplantae; phylum Streptophyta; class Pinopsida; order Pinales; family Pinaceae; genus Pinus; species Pinus albicaulis. The sequence goes on from CM076571.1 coordinate 647,495,894, forward strand.
TCTATGCTGTCTTGTGAACTTCTTGGATAAACTCTATAGTAGTTACTTGTATTTGATGATGAAAAGATTTAACTATGTGGATCTGAGATGTGCATTTTGGCATGTCTTTTTGTCTATGTTTTGATAATGATGAGGTCGACACAATTCATAAAGTAAAAATTGACGTGTTCAGTCACCAGTGTTTGACATGATAGATTTAGGCCTCCTACGTAATTTCTGAGGTGTTGAATTTAGCACATTGATGATTTTTGTATATGTTGCAATCTTAGTTTGCTAAAAGTTTGTTTGGAAGGTTTAATATGGAGTATTATAAGGCATTTCTACACCAATGGTGGTTGGATTGAAATTATTAGTGAAAACTAACTCAAAACCGTTCAGGGAGTTGGTATATGGATAATTGGTCGGCACCTTGATATATCTCCCCTAGGTTACTAGGATACAGATATGGATTTGTCTTCTTTTGGAAAATCCATAATCAGATACAGTGGGGAAAAGCAAGTACAAAAAATAGAATAAAAATAAAATACTAAATAGTAAAATCATTTCTAGATGGAGTCCAATGGGTTAGGTCAACCAATTGTTGTTATTGTTGTTGGGCATTTGACTAGTTTTGTGCCAGCAGATGCCCAGTTCAAATCTTGCTGAGTGACAAGCATTAGTCTACATCAACAGCTTCACTAGGGATGTCATTCACAAATGTGGGGAAGCATCCCATGGGTTTCTAACTTTCCTTGCAATGATTTCCTTGGAAAAAAATCATTGCTAGATAATGAATGCAGTCTATGGTTTGATCAAAATGATGTGCATTAGAAATTAAGAGAAGGCTAAACAAATTTAGGCTTTGCTCTTTTATGGCCAATGATGGAAAATATCTTTCTACATGTGTAGGATAGTGCATTATGGATATCAACCAAGATAGTTTTGAGGTATGTACAGGGAACCTTGAAGATTGGTTTCTTGTAATGTAGAGTAGAGGTTTTCTGATTGACATGTTGCACAGATTTAGATCTGATAGGTTTGGTTGATGTTAAGCAATCCACTATTTGTAATGTTTTCACCGTTGGTACAGGTGTTGTTTCTTGGTTTAATAAAATTAATATGCTGTATCTCTTTTATCTTCTAAAGCGTGATATAAGGAAGCAATAATGACAACTCGTGAGCAGTTTGGCTGTGGAGAATACTTGTTTATTTGCAAGTAGAACAAATTGGCAGAACTATATTTTATTGTGACAATGGAAATGTGTTGATTTTGCCATGAGAGTTGATATTTCATTAGCAGATAGAGCATGTGGAGGTCCATCATCATAACTATATTTGATAACGTGTGGAGAATGTTGAAATATGGTTGCAATGTTGTGCAACTTAAGATTTGAGTGATGACATCTTCATCAAACTCCTTGATATAGATGATTGTAATAGTATCTTACTGTGTCTAGTTTACTTGGCTGTTGAATTGGCCTTTGACCAAACAGGTGTATGACTTAGTTGAAGGGGAAGTCAGCATTTGACTTGGCTTGACTTGGTTGAGTGAACCTCTCACTTGACCAAGTTTGATTTAGTTAGTCACTTGATCAAGTTGGAAATGTCTCAGTCGACTCCAACAGGTCAGGAGTCATAAGTGCTTGACTTTCCCCTCCTTTCTATCCTAAGCTTCACTGAAAGATCTCTGTTGTTTTTCTCAGACTGAGTTGGTCACTTTTTCAAGTCAACAATGATTCGGTTGAGTTTGATGTGTTAATTGGATTGCTAACTTATACGTTAGACTACTAAAGATATAAAAAATAAAGGAAAAAGTAGATAAAATAAACTCAACTTTAAATTGAACAGTATAATTCTCCCCTCCCCACCACCCCACCAACTTTTCCCACGATTCATGTACCCATACGATATTAGATGAGGATGATCTAGAGGCGTTTGTAAGTTATTGTTGGTGAAATTGATGATTTGTATTCTTGATGAGTCTTGTGTCACGAGTCATGACATGTATCCCATGTATTCTTTTGATTATCTTATGGTGATTTTTGGGCTCTAGAAGCCATTTAGAGCCTCATGGTTGCTAATTTTGGTACGAGTCCGAGTTGAATTTTAATTTTTGGCAAGCCAGTTCTAATTAAATTGCAAATATGAGGGCATTGGAACAAATAAGTCTTTTAAGTTTAGGGATAAGTTTGGATTAATATGCTATCTGCATTGTTAATACAGATGATGAGTGGGGCTAGATCCTTCATTCACTTGTGGTAGTTGTATCCTTGTCTAGGCTATGTTTCTTTAATGTCTCTCCTTCACCTTATAGTGTTCTCCTTCTTGGATAGCCCACTTGTATGCCTATCCTTATCTCATTTTGTTTTCTGCTGCTTTTGTAATCATCTTTCATATCATCTGGTTTTTGTTGATGCAAAACATATATAATGGTCATTTTAGAACTTAGGAGTTTATTTAACTTAATCTACTTTTCCTATTATGGCACTTTATGTAATAAATGTGATTATGAGGTCATAAGTTAGAAATTAATTTATTCATAATTGAACTCGAAATTGTGTTTGTTACTACACATACAAGGGAAGGTAAGCAACATTGCCAATATGATTTATTTGTTGTTGTCAATGAAAGAGGTGAAGAGAAGAAGACTCTAAGGGTTAAAATAAAAAAAAAATATTTATAATGAAGTAGGGTGGTGCTTCTGCAGAGGAGCAAGACTAAAATTTTCATTTGTTGAGCTTGCAAGTTGTGGTCGAGGCGAGTTTGGTGAGTGTTGCTGCAAAATCTAGTAGGCCTTGGAGAGGGGCACCGTACAAGGCTAACACTAGGCCATGTGACAACAATGGGGTGATGGCCCATTGTCACCACAACCAAAACTCCCTGCTCTTTATGATTTTAATCGATGGGAGGAGTCCTGGGATGTGAGAAGGTCACCTAATTGATATTCTAAGGTTAGGGTACAAGGTGACAAAATGAGGCTTTCACCAAGAAAGTCATAATTATGTTCAAGGGTCCAATAGGAGGCAATTCACTTTCTGATAGAGGCCTAATTGATGAAGCACAAGACCTAGGGTTTGATTGATAAGTTGAGTGTTGGAATGACCAAAGGTCAAGGCTAGGAGAAATTTTTTCCAACATTGTATATTAGGAGGACCAAGGGTCATGAATAATGTTGCATGAAGCGGGGACGTTTTTTGGAAGCAGGGACACGGAAGCGCCATTTTCCAAAAATTTAGGAAGCGCAACGTCTCTAAAGAATCCACTATATATATAATTTTCTTATATTTTTTGCATTTATATTAAAAAAACATTCAAAATACCAAATTAGTTGTAGAAGACATGAAAACATGCATATTTTTACATAAATCAAGATAGGTATGGCATCCATTGTACATCCGTGATGTTCCAACATCAACCACCTAGATGCATCAACCATCTAGAATCCAGATTCCTCTTCTCTTGTCTAGCCTTTGACTCTACTTTGATTCTCTAGGGATATTAGTCAACATTGCCCAATTTTGATCAAACAACCTAATCCAAGCCTTATATTATGGTAGAGAAAGGTTAACATGGTTGATCAATGATTTTGACTTGAGTGAAGGGTACATTTTTGCTAACTCCATGACAAAGAAGTTCAACAATCAACAACACCAAAACTGGGGTACATATAGGTCTTAGTGCTCTTTATTAAATTCCAATCATATGCCCTCATACATGATATAATCCAATGAAACGCCACAATCCCATTGAATCTAAAAAACTGTTAAGTTTGCTGAATTTTGAATGGGTTATGAAATTCTATTTTCTCCATATGAAGTATGATGAGGTTTTAAACACTCTCAAACATCTTGAAGTATGATGAGGTTTTAAACACTCTCAAACATCTTGACTCATTTCTTGGTAATGTTAAAGTTTAAGTAAAAGAATGAAAATGAAAGATAAAGGAGAATGTCACTTTTACTTTAAGAATTTAACATTACCATTAGGGAGCATCTAGGAAGCGTCTAGGAAGCATCAAGGGGCACCTTGGGAGTATTCAAAAAGCATTGTTCCTCACATAATAGTTCGAAATTTCAAAAAAAAAGAAGCCTTACGGAACTGTGTGAATTGTCCACCTTCTCTTGGATCCGCTCATGATCCGTGACAGATACATGTCCGAACCTCCATGGATCCGCAGCCGATCCTTTCTGTATCCGTGGAGGGGGCAGCCAAAATTGCGGATCGGGCCCCCGCGGATTTGTTTTTCCAGGAATCGCCAAAAGATGGTAAAACTGCAAATCCAATTTTCAGATCCGCAGTTTCGTTGGAGGATCGGTGGCGCTTCTGTACAGGAAGCGGTTCTGCCTCCTGATCCTTGGGGGGGGGGGCAATTCTTGCAACTATGCTCATGAAACTTTGAAAGAGATTCCTAAGCTAAAGAAAGATTAAGTTAGGGTTACCCCTTAGGGAAAAAACAGGGGAAGGTAATTAATGTTCAATATTGAAGTGGATGTCCACCAAAAGGATAGATTTTGTGGCAAATGCAATCCCTTTGATGTTTAGGCTCTCCAATGACACAAACTCACCTTGCTTAGGGATTCATGCCAAGGTTTAGTTAGCATACTTCATACCCTTTTCCCTTGGGAGTATGGAGTCTATTATGTGATAAATCAAGTAAAAGGTTTCCAATGAGGTCAAAAGTTTGATGCCCTTGTAACAAACCTCAAGCATTTACCTATACAATGGACAATGGATTTTTCATGGAAGAGCTACCAAGAGTTCACCAATAGGAAATACATTCACATGTTATATATGAGTAATGCATGCAATAAATCATCTAGATAACATTCAATATATCCTCAACAAATTGGGGCACAATTGGCATAACCTAGAAGTAACATTATTCCATACATTAGACATGAAGAAATAAATATTCAACAATTTGGTACACTTACAAGATAACATGCAAAGATTCCATCCATATGTCCAAAGACTAGCTCCAAAGATAAGTAAATCAACTCCATCCATCAAAATGCATTCATAGATCCCAAATCCTCCACAAGAAAGAAGGCCGAAAATCCCAAGTTTGTGATGATGATTGGTACAAACGATTCCTATTTATATGAGGAGGTCGAATTCTAATTTTAGCCAAGTAGCCCCTAAAATAATAAAATAATGTGCTACATCATGTCTAAGCCACAAGCTGACCTAGTAGCTAATGAAAAATCCTTAATATAACTCACACATGTAAGTCAAAATAGAGAATATGTTGACGTCATCCATGTGTAGTATTGCTTAGGGCAAGTGTTGAGGGCCTAGGGTGCCATGATGTGAGTAGAGGCCCTATAAAATTGTCTCCTAGGGGTTGGCCCCTAGATCTTTGTCAATCTCCCTGTGGGGACCTCAATTTTGGTCTCTTGGGTCTCCAGGTGGTCAAAATACCTGCCTTTTCTCCAGTGGTAGGAGCTTTCAAGATGGTGCTAGCCCTCCCATGTCTCAAGGTGTGAGACCATATTCCTTTGGGCACTAAATTCTGCTGCCAACCACCATGAAGTGCTAAGCCGACTGAGGGGCTGCCTAGTCTAGGTGCATCATCCCATAAAAGTCATCAATGTAGGGCAAAGTGCTAGAACGCTGTGTGTGATGCAAGTGCCCATGGTGATGTGTGATGCTTTGTTGCAATGCGGAAAACCATGACTCTTAACACCTCACCTGTGGGTGTCAATATGCTCCTTTGAAGGAATTGAGCCTCGATTAAATTTCCCAAGCCATGGTGTGATACCTCTTGACAATTATGCACAATATTAGTGCTAGCACTACATCATCAAGCACCTTTAATCATTTTTGCATCTAAGTGAACCAAGCCCTAAAGTAATGGACAATTTGACACTTCAAACACGGCTTCCCTAACAAAATCAAGTTTTTGAACACGTAATGGTGTTACCTCCCTAGGTAGGAGTGGCTAATAGATCACCTTTTTAGGTGTTCCCAACCCCCAAGGGCAGTGACATGTCCTTGGTCCACCCTTCAATCAATAGGTGTCATGTGAAAAACAATGGAATGAAGGGTAAAAGACTTCATGGCCAAGTGCCATGGTCAAAGTGTCCAACTATGCTGGGCTCTTCATCCTAAGTGTATAGATGAGGGGAGTGAGCAATCGTGGATGGATGAGTTACCAACTTGCCCTTTGTTTCTCAACTCCTCTTGTGCACTTTTTACTTTTTCTTTATTTTTTCTTTGTATTACTTGTCGTAGCTCAAGGGTTAGAGCTTGCTTTGTATGATGTAGCAATGATTACCCACTTAAGGGTGAGGCAACTCATTGCCAATTAGGGGTTGGGACATGCAAGGGTTCCCTCTCATAATATGAAGAGCAACATGTTATCAGGAACTTGGTGATGACCATAATAAGTGAGGTAGAGCTCATGCTAGGCTTTTTCCCACGTGCTAATGTGTATGTCTCGACCATCTTTTACATTTTGATATTCTTTGTTTTTACTTTTGGCCATTATTTTCTTTTTCTTTTTATTTTAGATGCATCAACCTCTTAGGGCAAAGTTTCGGGCGCTACCAAAGTATGAGGATGTATGGTGCCAATCATAGAGAACCAATGGTTAGTTGAACCCGAAGAAGGGAGGTGGAATATGGGGCTCGTAATGTAAGATGGAAATTGATAAGTATGGAATAAGGAGAGATGGGACTACGCTATCTCAGTCATGGTTTCTCAAGTAGTGCCCCTTCTATAACTATTAGACCATTAGGGGAGGTCCCAATGGACTAGGATGAAAGATTAACCCCACATTTAAGGCGAGGGAACAAAATGACAGTCAAACCCCCTCTTCCTTCTAGGTTACTCCATGATTCATGCCCAATGCCTAAAATACAAACAAGCATAAGCACTCGATTACAAAAGGAATAAAGTACGTTTTGATTGGAAGCCCACATTCCAATGTGCGCTTTTTCCAAATGGGCAAGGAAACATGACTGATGCAGGTGGCAGAGATATGAATGACACATCACCATCGACTACTAGTGGTTGTTAGGGGCTACTCGCTGCTGGTTAGAAGAGATTGGAGGAGAAAAATTTCACCTATAGGGTCACCCACTTTTGGTGGGTGAGATTTTGCTCCAATTGGGGCATGTGCTCACTGTAGAGCGCATGGTACATGTACTTGAACAGGGAGTTCATGAGAACTCCAACAATCTCTTGGGACTGCAGACCTGTAACATGCACATTGCAACGAACAGTTTGTGAGCATTGCATTGGTCATCGGTCATAGGGAGATGAGTGAGAATAACATGCGAAAAGAATATGCAATGCACCTACGCTACCATGCAATGCAAGCATACTATGCATGAGCTAAGTATAGTCATACAACTAATGTAACCAACATATCATTAGAGCAAGATAATAATATGGAGAAAATCACAATTGTTAACCTTATGCAGATCCCATGTAGCCATTTCCTCGAGCTCTACATAATAACCAAATGGGAGTCGCCAAGGTGAATTCAAAATGCCTTCAGAGATGCTTGCCTCACCTTACAAGCATTGAATTTGAAGTTCAATGGAGAACAAGGGCTTCGTTCCTTCGATGGAGTCGCCAAAAAAAAATTATCTTGTTGTTAGGGATGAAGCTAAATATTCAAATTTGATGAAGGTAGGTTTGCTTCATTCCCGACAACGATGCCAAAAGTATTGCTGCAAATTGTAGCAGGCCTTGGAGAGGGGTACCTTACAAGGCTAACACTAGATAGATCAAGTGACAATTATGGGGTGATGGCCCAATGTCACCATAGCCAAAACCCCCTGCTCTTTATGTATTTTAACTGATGGGAGGAGTCCCTGTATGTGAGAAGGTCACCTAATTGATAGTCTAAGGTTGGGGTACAAGGTGACACAATGAGGCTTTCACCAAGGAAGGCACAAATTAGGTGCAAGGCTCCAATTGGAGGCAATTCACTTTCTTGATAGAGGCCTATTTGATGCAGCACAAGACCTAGGGTTTGATTGATAAATTGAGTGTTGGAGTGACCAAAGGTAGGCTAGGAGAAAAGGTTCCCAATAATGTATATTAGCAAGTCCAAGGCTCATGAAACCTTCAAAGAAACCTCTAAGTTGAAGCAAGACTAAGGTAGGGTTCCCCCTTAGCGAAAACAACTAGGTCGAGTAAATTTATGGATACCCACTAAAAGGATATATTTTGTGGCAAATGCAATCCCCTCTCAAATACCCACAAACTCACCTTGCTTAGGGATTCACAGAAAGCCCTATTTTAGCAAGCATGGCCTTGAAGGGGTTGAATTGGAGAGAGAATTAATGGATAAAAGTGAAATATGATCACCAACCAAATGGACCAGTCACTTGTCCTTTGGTAGATGGAGTCTATGATGTGATAAACCAACTAAAAGGTTTCTAAGGAGGTCGAAAATTTGATGCCATAGCAACAAACCTCAAGCATTTACCTATATAATGGATAATGGATTTTTCATGGGGGAGCTACCAACAATTCACCAATAGGAAAGAAATTCACATGTTATATATGAGTAATGCATGCAGTAGATCATCTAGATAACATTCAATATATATTCAACATAGTAGGGCACAATTAGCATAACCCAGAATCAACATTATTCCATACATTGGACATGAATAAATAAATATTCAACAATTAGGTACACTTACAAGATAACATGCAAAGATTCCATCTATAGGTCCAAAGAATAGCTCGAAAGATAAGCAAATAAACTCCAAATATCAAAATTGTTAAAATTGGACAACTAGGTCCAAACTCCGGGTTGTTCTGCTCAGATGACGATCCCAATATTCTTATTGGATTCCTCTTTCGGAGAGGTGGAAGATTGATCTAAAGATCATCTCGATCGGATGAGCAGAACATGTACTTTGAATTTATTCCACTTATGTGCTAGGTCGGCCTGGAATAAAATATAGACTTAAATGTCTTAAAGGACGTGTCACACACCCCCAAAGATTCCTATATATTGGAGAGACTTAGAGTTCATTTGATACACATTGGTGTGGAGGAATTCTCTCTCTCTGGATAGCGTTGGAGTTGTAATATATATGGACTATTCTTTGTTTGGGTTGTTCTAGGTTATGTGTGACACGCTTGGCTGAATGACCTATTGAAGACTTTGCTGGTAGAAGCATCCTGCTGATTGCCGTAACGCCACCATCTATCATCTCTGTTTTGGCTTGTCTTCCATCGATCTATTAGTATGTTCTATCTTCTTCAGTATTGTGCCCTAATCTGAAATGGCATAGAACATGTGCATAAATTAACAAAAATGCATTCATAGATCCCAAATTCTCTAGAAGAAAGAAGGCCAGATTCAACAAAGGAGGCTGAAAATCCCAAGTGTGTGATGATGATTGGTACAAATGACTCCTCTATTTATATGAGGAGGTCAAATCTTAATTTTAGCATAGTTGCCCCTAAAATAATAAAATAATGTGCTGCATCATATCTAGGCCACAAGCCGACTTAGTAGCTAATGACATAACCTCAATATAACCCACACGTGTGAGATGGAATAAAGAATATGCTGACATCATCCATGTGTAGGATTGCTTAGGGAAAGCGTTGAGGGACCAAGGTGCCATGATGTGAGTAGAGGTGCTCTAAAATCGCCTCCTAGAGGTTGGCCCTAGATCTCTGGCAATGATGTGATAAATGAGCTAAAAGGTTTGCAAGAAGGCTGAAAATTTGATGTCCTAGCAACAAACCTCAAGCATTTACCTATACAATGGACAATGAATTTTCATGGGAGAGCTACCAGGAGTTCACCAATTGGTAAGACATTTACATGTTATAAATGAGTAATGCATAAAATAGATCATCTAGATAGCCTTCATTCTAAGTCACATGACACGAGGACATGAGGCACAGAGGACACGTAAATACGAGTATTCAACACGAGACACAACGACCTTGGAAACAGGACACGAGGGACACTTTATATATATATATATTAAAAATATTGAAATATAGTGCCGGATCCATATAGATATGAATCATGATGATATCTGTTTAGTATGTAGTATACACTATTTACTATTTAGTAATTTACTAGTTAGTTTATTAATTTACTACATCAATGATGTTCACAATTCAACGTTCATTGTTCATGTTATAACTTTTGTTATTAACTTCAAACAGGTTTGATCATGTTCAAAATTCACATAAGGTAGTTTATAAATTATAAATTTGTGTGTTCAAACTTCACTATTGACCAGAGCATTAATTGAGCTTTCCCTCCCTTTAGACCTCAAAGGCGTAGTGAGCAGTGAGCACATGATTGGGAGGTGGGATTTTTATTTCAACACACGATCTATACATGGTCACTGGTATATATTAAAGTTAAGTTCCATAGGCTATAACACAACTTACAGGAAATTTAAGTGCCCCAAACTCTCAGCAAAGCACGCGAATGCTTGTCTCCTGCCTCTCCAGGTCCATTTCGATATGAAGTTGTGAACTGTGCTCTCAATGTGAAGTTGTGAGCATTTAGCTCGAATATGATGGAATTCCTCACATTGCACAACAAATTTGATTTCGGCAATGAGAAAAATCGACTTCGAAAACAAACAATGACAAAAAAACCCAAAAATAAAGCATGTTGCATGTTTTAAATGTCACTTTTCATGGAACATGTGTCCCAAGAGCCAAAAACGTTCGGGCACGTTTTTGCCATGTCTAAAAGACGTGTCTCAATTGGAGGACACGAAGAAAAACGTTCTCGACACGTTTTAGGGCACGTTTTGTGTCTGACATGTAAAATACAAGACACGAGACCTTGAGGGAAGTGTCCTGTGACTTAGGCTTCAATATATTTTCAAGTTTCAACAAATTAGGAAACAACTAGCACAATGTAGAATCAATATTATCCCATACATTAGGCATGAAAATAAAATTTCAACAATTAGGTACACTTACAAGATAACATGCAAAGATTCCATCCATAGGTCCAAAGAATATCTCCAAAGAAAAGAAAATCAGTTCCAAATATCAAAATGCATTCATAGATCCCAAATCCTGCATAAGAAGGTAGGACGAATTTAGCTAAGGTGGTCGAAAATCCCAAGTTTGTGATGATGACTGATCCAAATGACTCCTCCCCTTTTTATATGAAGAGGTCGAATCCTAATTTTACTCTAGTAGCCCCTGAAATAATAAAATAATGTGCTACATCATGTATAGGCCACAAGTTGACTTAGTAGCTAATAAAATAAGCTAAATATAACCCACATGTGTGATTCAAAATAATGAATATGTTGATGTCATCCATGCGTAGGCTTTCTTAGGACAAGCGTTGAGGGCCTAGGGCGTCATGGTAGAGGCCCTCTAAAGTCATCTCCTAAGGGTTGGCCCCTATATCTCTGTGAGTCTGTTTCTTTGGACCCCAATTTTGGTTTTGGGGCAGAGAAGTGGTCTCATGGGTCTTTAGGTGGTCAAAATGCCTGCTTTGCTCCAACAATAAGGGCTCTCAGGATGGCACTATCCCTCCCACGTCTCAAGGTGTGAGACTATCCTCCTTTGGGCCTTGAAGTCAACTATAAACTCTCATGAAGTGCTAAGCCAGTTGGGGGCATGCCTGGTCTAGGTGCATCATCCCATAAGAGTCATCAATGTCTGGAAAAGTGTTGGAATGCTGTGGGTGTTGGAGCTGCCCATGGAAATGTGTGATGCTTTGCTACGGCTCGGAAATGCATGGTTCTCAATGCCTCATCTATGGGTGTCAATTTGCTCCGTTGATAGACTTTGTCCCCAATTAAGATGCCCATGCCATAGTGTGAGACCTCTCGACAATTACACATGATATCTAGTGCTAACATTACATGATCAAGTACATTTAATCTTTTAAGCTTGAAAGTAATGGGCAATTTGATACTTCAAATAAGGCTTCCCTTCCAAAATTAAGGCTTTGAATTCGTAATGGTGTTACATCCCTAGTTAGGAGTGGCTAATAGAGCACCCTATTAGGTGTTTCCAACCCCCATGGGGAGTGACATGTCCTTGGTTCACCCTTCAATCGATAGGTGTCATGTGAATACTGATGGGATGAAGGGAAGATAACTTCATGACAAAGTGCCATGGTAAAAGGGACTAGTTATGCTGGGCTCCTCATCTTGAGTGAATAAATGTGGGGAGGGAGCACTCGTGGATGCATGGGTTAGCAACTCGGCCTTTGTTTTTCCACTCCTGTTGTGCGCCTTTTACTTTTTCTTGATTTTTTCCTTGTATTACTACTCGTAGCTCAAGGGTTAGAACTTGCTTTGTATGATTACCCCCTTAAGGGTGAGGCAACTCATTGCCCCCCAGGGATTGAGACTTGCAGGGGTTCCTTCTCATAATATGAGGAGCAACATGTGCTCAGGAACTAGGTGATGGCCATAATGAGTGAGCTAGAGCTCATGGTAGAATTTTTCCCATGTGTTAATGTGTATGTCCCGGCCATCTTTCGCATTTTGGTCATTATTTGCTTTTTCCTTTTCTTTTAGTTGCATCAACCTCCCACGGCAAAGTTTTGGGCCCTACCCAAGTATGAGGATGTATGGTGCCAATCCTAGAGAACTAATGGTCAATTGAACCTGAAGAAGGGAGGTGGAACATGAAGCTTGTAATGTAAGATGGAAAGTGGTAAGTATGGGGTAGGGAGAGATGGGACTACGCTATCTCAATTGGGGTTTTCCAAGTAGTGCCCCTTCTATACCTATTGGGCCATTAGGGGAGGTCCCACTGGACTAGGATGAAAGATTATACCACCATTTAAGGCGAGGGAAAAAAATGACGGTCAAAATCCCTCTTTCCTCCAGGTTATCCCATGATCCATGCCAAATGCCCAAAATACAAACAAGCGTAAGCACCCAATTGCAAAATGAATAATGTACCTTTTGATTGGAAGCCCAACTTTCAATGTGCGCTCTTGCCAAATGGATGAGGAAGCATATGACTGATGCAAGTGGTGGAGATATGAATGGCATATCACCATCTGCTACTAGTGGCTGTCAGGGGCTGCTGGCTGCCAGCTGGAAGAGATGGTAGGAGAAAAAATTCTCCCATGGGGTCACCCACTTTTGGTGGGTAACAGTTAGCAAGATAGATCTGCATCAGTGTCAGTAAGGATGGATTATTAAGCGATTTTTGGATCTCATCAGCCTGAGTCAATGGGTTTGACAAAAGGTTGGTGGCATGACTTGATCTACACGAGTCTTGCGGGACACAGTTCATTTTCAGTTGCTGATTGAAGACATCTTTTGAAAGTGTGCTTTGGACAGCTTGCCTGGTCCAGATAATTTGTACTATCTCTGACAATTTTAGGTTTGGGAGGGGGGGAGGGCGGAGTGAGTGGTGGCCTTTTGCACCCCTTTGTTTTGGTTTTATTATTTCTGGTTGTAATCACTAGTCCATTCATTTTGTTTCTATTATATCTGATTGTGATTACTACTCCTTATGACATATTTTGGTATTCAATGGACATTAATAAAATTTCAATTACATCTAGAACTACTCAGAACCTTGTTACAATTTCCAATTCTGAGGGAAACCCCATTGATTTAGCAACTTTGTAAGGGCTTTCCAAGACAATTTCCCCTTAGTCAAACCATTGAATTCTTAATGATTATTAGATGCTAAGCTAAATTTCTCACAATACACTAACTTATTCTTGCCTTTGTTATTCCTTGATATTCTACCTGCCCTGCCAAGATTCCTTTCAAAGTTCCATGGTAATTTATTCTTTAAGCTTCTCTTACCTCCCCCAATTTTGACAGAGCTTCCATTTTCAGCAACATTTCTCTGTAATTGCACAATGCCTGACATTGGTGTAATCCCAGGATTATAAATATTTTTATTTATTCTCTTGGTGTTTTAGTCTTGGTCTATGGGCTTATTTGTCTTCAACTGTGAATTCCTCCTTGAATTAAGTTATTAATTATTTTTATTTTTATTTCTATACAAATTATATGTCCAGAGATGTTCTTGTTGGAGTATTTATGTCAAATGCTTATCATATATTTAGATATACAGAGACATGAATATTATATACAAAATGCACATCTTGTATCTTTGCTATCATATTTTATGTTATTTGCTTATTAGTGGTGAATAAGTAATCCATAATAGTTGAGATGATTAATTTCTGATTGATTCAATCTTTTGCATTTTGACTGCTCAGCTGGAACAATCTCAATATAGCATCAGTCTAATTGAAGGAATGAATCTAAAATGTTAGGATTTATTTGTGCAGATGAATACCTTGTCGTCAGAAGATAGTTTAAATCTCTATGATTCAGGCCATCGGTTTGAGCATATTCAGCTTCTGTTGGTCCTTCTTCGTTCGCTTCCTTATGCTTCAAGGTCCCTACAGATTCGAGCTATACAGGTAGCATCAGAAAATTGATAATTATCTTGTTCAATGCTCTAGTAAGATATTAGTTGTGATGGGAAGCAGGTAGTTTACCATGTGACCTGAAGTGAGTAATGATAGGAAATGTTCAGGTTTTTCTTTTTCTATTGTTGATCTCGAGGTTGAAATTTTGAGAAATGACAATATAAAGTAAGCAGAAAATATATATGTGCAGTGTCTTAAATTATAGGAGCAGAATGGCATTGTGTTGTTGTATTCAACAGACAACATATTGCACATGTCATGACTCAATTTGTTAGAGGGGCTGTCTCAACACATTTGTGTCATGCATATATGTCATTTGGGGAACAACTGTGCACCTAACTAATCAGGAGGTTGTTATGTAGGTTTCAGAATGAGAACTTGATTTAACTTTACATCCTCTTGACCAACTCATAAAATAATCACCCTTTGAACACATTATAATTTTAATGATCACGTGCATTTACTACAATTGTAATAAGATAAAATAGACTAAAAGACAATAACGACTTATCCACAAAACTGGGAATAACATTTTCCTTTGCATTGTTCTTGAGCACCTTGCTCAAGTAGGAGGAAACTTGCTGGGTTTCTTGGATGAAGTCTCTGATCCTTTTGCTGGCATTGATGCTGTTGTTGCTTTATACTACTGTAGGCGGGTTTCAGAGCACGCTACTGAGACAGAAAACAAGAGAAATTTCTCACAAAATTTTGGCTTCATAGTGCTAGTAACAAATTCAGTACATTTTTTTTTTCTTCCAAGTTTGGCTGCTGAGGATAGGGAGATACCTGCAGCCAAAAAGAGTTCACCAAAAACCCAAAATGAGCTGAACCCTGAAACTATTCCTGAAGACTTGGTGGTGCTTTAGTAAATAAAATTACTTTGTGAAGACCATTGAAGCATATCTATTTAAAAGTTCATGTCAAAGCACTCATTCCGTGGTCCCTTCGATTTTGGACGATACATTCTTGAATATCAGTTTATGTTTAATGCAGCAACAGAGACTTGTGAATGTGTCCATTCAAACTAAGAAAAGAGGTTATATTTAGTTAACTTAAAGTTAAGAGTAACTGGTTATAGGTGGTCCAAATGGAGATATCTTTGTTTATTTTGAAGATAGAAAACGCTTAGTTGCAGGTGGGTTTGTATTGTATGTGACATGTTTCTCATATAATTTTTCCTTGTGTGTCATTCTTAAAGTATTATGAAGAGAAATTAGTTGTGTTTTTCTGCTTGTATATTTTTTGTTAGAAAATTAAGCTGCAAACATTCATTTATACAAAAATATAGAGAAAATAATGAAATTTTTTTATTATCAATGTTGCAGTGTCATATCCCTCACTTATCATGTCCTCAATTTCAGTCTACACTTTTACAAGGTGCCTTAACCACCTATGTCCTGACTACAACACTTGACAATAGACTAGATACATATTTCACATATAATGATAAATGTGACACATGTATTGATGGCTCAAATTTGATTTGTGTTACTATTTTAAACACCCCCCTGATAAAACAACAAAAAGGCACAAACAAAATTTCTGAGATTTAAATTCACTGTTCCAACAAAACTTGGCACCCACAAATGATGTGAAGTCCCAAGTACAAAGGGGCTAGTTTGTGTAACTCAGGAAGGCTATTCACTGTCACCTCAATAGCTCTTCCTCCATCTTTGGGTTGGCTCTTCTCCAATTCAAAGGGAGTTTCCCTAAAAGGTAGGATTGCTAAGGCAACAGAATGGAGGCTTTAGGTGATATATGAAGAATGTGCCTCTAAGTTGCACGACATGGGGAAATGGGTACAGGTTTCCGAAACAAATACGGGTACAAAATGTGACCCCCCCAAATTTTGGAAACGGGAAACATGACGAAACATACTAACATCACATTTACTCATTAATGATCCCATAATGAAAGTAGTAATATCCGAAAACAGCCACGATAAACGAGGTTTATTATAAATATATATCCAAAATCAGCGTTTATATATGAGGCTGCAAGTACAATGCTACATCAACAAGTATCAAACTGTGGACAATGAACATATATAGAAATAAAACACAAGCTCAATCTAGTAAACAATGAAGACTAATAGTCTTCAATCTTCATCCTCATCATCATAATCCAAGTCAAAAATAGAAGAAGAAGCATTATCAACAAGGGATGGTGGAGTGTAAGAAGATGATGAGCCAATTCCACTTCTTGACTTTAAATCATCAAAATGAGCATCAACAAATAAAAACTGTGGAGACTCTTGTGAAATGATTTCGGTAGTTTTCTCAACTATGGTATCCATGTCACCATATAACTCTCCTAAGAAAGGTTGCTCTGTGTCAAGGTTGCTTGGGAGCAGAAGCGGGGAGTGACTTTTTCGAAACTTCCCGGTTTGGGAGTGAATTAGGAGCGATTTTTTATATATTTTGATGCATATATGTCAACAAAAGCATGTAGAATGATGAATTAGATATAAAAAACATAAAAAACATGGATTGAACCATATAACATCAATCATCTAGAAGTTATAATTTTCATCAACCACGTCCACAAGCTAGTAGCATACAACATTTCGAGTCTCTTAATTCATCAATTTTAGAGTTTCAAGCTTTCAAAATTTGATATATAACATTTATCATCATTGATCACTAAATTTGCAACTTGTACTTGTAACCATTAACATTACCAAGCAGGTAAAATTTTAAGGATGGACGTTGACCTCAAAGTTTAGAAACCTTGGTGAATCTTAGTAGTCCCCAATATGTAAATTGTAAAATTTTTTAAGTTATTTTCGTAAAACTATTTAGTTTTCTAATCATTTTATATTACTATATATAAAAATTTGGCGATTTTTAGGGTAAAATAATTGTATACTATAAAATTTGGGCGAATCAATTTAAAAAAAATGGAAATGGCAAATCTTTTTTTTGGAAAAAACATGGAAAATTAGCCCACCTACGAATATTAGCCCCTAAAATTTTCCCTGTTAATACCAAGTAACCAAACGATAACTAAGAATATCTAACATGAAATGAAATGTTTCAACTTTCATGAAGCATCATATTCATAATTCATTACCAATGAGTTACAATTGCCAACTTCAAACTTCAAACTTAAATTGTCATATATTGTTTACAAAAAATATCATAATAAATATGAAAGAGTCAACAATTATAAAAACTACTAGATACTAGAAAAGATAAATAAATCTATTATCTATTGCTAATGCTTGGGCCTCTTGCCACTACGAGAAATGTCTAATTTTTGAGAAAGCATGTAGATTGATGAATTCGTTATAAAAAGCATAAAAACATGCATTAAACCATATAACATCAATCATCTAGTAGTTACAATCTTCATCAACCACAGGTCCACAAGTTACAAGTTTTGATTTATATAGCATGTAAGGGTGCACATAACCAAAATAGCATCGAGTGCAATTCATCTCTGAACCGAAAATACATCAACAAACAGGCTCTAGATGGCCTGTAGCATCCAAAAAAATCATGCTACAACAAAGTCCTACATATCATCAAAATCATTGCCTATTTTGGGATCTTTTTCATTAATATCACCCTTTAAGCATTAACATAAGATAGAAAAAACGTAGCATGTCAAGTCAATATTTTGTTCGAGTGATGGGTACATTTTCAGTAGGGGCATGATAGAGGAGTTTTGCAACCAATGTCGCTAATATCAAGGTACATAGAGGGATTGGTGCTCTTGACGAGTTCCACACCCTAGTGCATGACAAAATCCAATGGAAACATTGCAATCGCCCAATTTTGAAATCTTGAAAAATTGATAAGTCTGCGGGATTTTGAGTGAGATCTAAAATTTCATGGTAATGTTAAAGATTTAAGTAAAAGTATGAAAATGAAAGATAAAGGAGAAAATGAAAGATAAGTAATGTTGAAGATTTAAGTCAAAACAATTGCGTTTGGAATGTGTTTGCATAAAAAATATTGCGAAAAAAGGTAGTGAGCAATTTTTTTTTATGGAGCATGCTTCGGGAGTGGGTTCGGGTGGGAGGTGTGCTCCCCCGCAACCCTGGTTTGTGTCAACATTCCGAAGAAGCTCAAATGCATGGGTTTTGAACTTTAGTAAGAAATCTATCTTGCTCCACCACTTCGCATCAAGGCACAATCCACGCACAATATATCCCAGCTCCGAATCTCCCTGTTTCCACTCAACCCAAAGTTGAATCACCACTGTAGAAACTAACGGTTTCTTAAGCTCAACAAGGTGACACAACATTAGGAAGTTTGAGGCATATCTTGTCTCAACAACTTTTTCACTCTCGAAATATTGCTCGAGATTGGTGGTGGTTATTGATGAATTTAATGATTTCCCTTGCTTCCCCTGTGATTTTCTTTATCCATGGAACTTTATTGTCGATCTCCTCTAAGATCAGGTTTAGATTATGGACAATGCAGGGTGTCCAAAAGATGTGGTCATACCTTCCCTCAATAATAAAACTTGCAACTTTGCAAACTGGTGCATTATCCGTGATAACTTGCACCACCTTGTTAGGTCCTATTTGTTCAATAGATTTTATTAAAATATCAACAATGAACTGTGCCTATTTTACCTCTCCTAAACAATCTTCCGCCTTTAAAAACATTGCTCATTTTGATGAAGTGGCAATGATATTTATCAATGGCATATGCCTTGTATCTGTCCATCCATCTGAGACTATGCTAATCCCAGAGCTACTCTAGGAAGAACAAATTGGTGATAAGATATCCTCCACAAACTCCTCATTTTTGAGAAGTTGAGTTCTGACTTTTTCATAGTTGGGCCCCTTGTACCTTGTGGGAGCTTTGTTAATTTCCATTATCATATCTTTCCAGTAATGAGATTGAACAACATTGAATGGTATACCACACGCATAAATGCATCTAGGCACTTTGGAATCAACCTATGTTGCACTGGCTGTGGGGACAGGGGGACGAGTTTTCGGGACGGCTAGAGCGCATCCCCAAATTTTTCAGGGGATGGTGGGTTGGGGACGGCAAGTGCGGCAACTATTTATTATATTTATTATTTATTAAAAAAATAAAATTAAAATAAAATTAAACATGAATCAAAATAAATAAAATACTCAAATGATAAATCTAAAGACTAAAATACTAAAATGATAAATCTAAAGACTAATACTAATAGTCTAATAGTATCTAATCATCATTGAGAATTGTGCATCACAAAAATAAATTTCGTCATCATTGCATAACTTAAGAAGTACTATTGGTTTCATACAACTTACAACCTACAATATACTACTGTCTAATATCTACATAATCATTGTATGATCATTGATGCATGATGAATCATTTCAAAATTTAAATAGCAGCGAAAGCGTAAAAGTAAATAGTACTAAAATTTAATAAAGATGTAAACATGAACAATTCATTAAAATTTAAATATAAATCTCAAATTAAGAGTCTAGAAGTAGAAAACCATGGATTATAAATTTATAAATTATAGTCATAGAGCATAGTCCAAGAACCAAAATGACAAAAATTTAAATTTAAAAATAATATAGTCACTAGTGTAGCTGTCAAATGGTAAAATGGTAAACCGTAAATGTTTTAAGTTTGATAAGTATATGTGTTAGTCTTTAGGTTAGGGTAAATGTAATTTAGGAATTTACATTTTTTTAATTTAAAATTTTATTTTATTTTATTTATAAAAATGAAATATTTTAATATTTTTTTTTTAATTTATGATTTGAAATTTTATTGGGGATGTCCACAAGTCCTCGATTTATCGAGGGACGTTTTGGAAGTCCCCAAAAAGTCCCTGAATTTTCGAGGGACGGCTAGGGGACGACCTTGAAGTCCCCAAGTCCTCGATGGAGTCCCCAGAAAATCTGGAACGTTTCCAACGAGTTCCAAAGTCCCCGAAACGCCGGAACGAAGGGAACGACATGAAATTATGGCGGGGACGGGTCCCCGTGCAACATAGGAATCAACTTCTTCTCTCGCTTGCACATTCACCAATTTTGCAATTCTGCTCTCTTGAACTGAAGGAGATGCCCCTCTGGTATTTTTGGATGGTGGTAGTTGTTGTTGATCTACTTTCCTCTTCCTTGCTTCAACCACAATCCTTGTCTCAATGTTTGGAGCTTGAGGAGTAGCATTAGCAAGCTCTTCATGCCTTCTTTTAAGTTGATCAACCTCATCTTGTTCTCTTTGATATGCCCTGCACGTCATTGGGTATGTTGTTTTTGGGAAACTTGCAATCCCCTATCCTCCTCCGTGCAAAAAATGCGCCTTCACTCTTGGATAGGAGCCCTTATATGAATTACTGCAAAGATTACATCGCTATTCCCATGAGCCACTACCTGCACATCTTTCAAGCTTCTGGAAATGCCTCCAAAGAGGGTAATAGTCAGCCCTCTAGTTGGACTTGGGGGCTGAAGTTACACCTTTGTTGGAAGCCATTTCTGCAAAAAAAAAGAAAAAAAAAATCTGTAAAGGAAAAACGTTTTTCACATTTTTGGAAGCATAAAACTTAAAAAAATACAAGAAATAGTGGGAAAAAACTAAGAAAATGAATGCATCTTATTGAAATTAATTTGTTGTAGGTGAAGCTACCCCAAAATGCCACAAAACACCAGAGAAAGATGGTTGTAAATGCGCCAAACACTAAGAATGTCGTAGCCAAAAACTCCCAACTCTGAATCTGCTTGTGA
Source organism: Pinus albicaulis (assembly GCA_034641835.2). NCBI lineage: Eukaryota > Viridiplantae > Streptophyta > Pinopsida > Pinales > Pinaceae > Pinus > Pinus albicaulis. The sequence goes on from CM076571.1 coordinate 647,516,956, forward strand.
AATCTCTCTTGCTTGTTGTTGAAATCTCCTTTGCTCACTGTTGAAATTTCCCTAGATGAAACCACTGCTCTCTTCTTCTTTTCTCCTTTCTAAAATCGCCCCTTTCCAAGTGAAATGATTTGCTCAATTCTTCAGTCTTTTTATAACTTGCGAGAGACATCTACAAACATCCACAAATTAATTTCGCAAAACAAAAAACACCTTTTTGCAGGAAACACTTCCATGCAGGCCTGTAGTGCATTTTAGGCTCTATGGGCCGCGTTCCAGCCTCAGGAAACGTCCTTTTGGCCTGAAATGCGTTTCAGGCCCGTATCATACGTGTTTAAGCTTTTCATCCCAGAAACTGGGACGAAACGCCCCCCTGGCCCACGTTTCCTGCAACATAGATATGCCTGAATAGAAAGAAGCTATTGTAGTGAAAGTGGAACAAATGAGTGATGCGGGAAAGGAATGTGAAGGTATAAAAACCATTGACCAAGTGCCAATCCATATAGAGCTAAATGGAGTCAAAGTGGTATGAATTCAGTTAGGCAGGTGCATGAATGTGTAAGGAAAACTAGGGCTGTTATGCATGCCATAGGTCAGCCTTAGCTTGCTGATTTTAATGCTGAAAATTGACCATGGAGAGCTAAGATAACTACTCTAAAGCAATGTTACGAAGGTGATGTTATATTATCCCAAGAAACAACCTGGTATTTAGATACAAATTTAATATTAGAACCATTAATTTAAAAGGGATCAATCCCTCACATGATATTATCAAAATGGCACATGGTTCAGTACAAGGATTTCATAAAATTGCTACAAGGATTTTCTATAATAAAAATATGAATAAATTGCATAGATAAAGCCTCACATAAGACTGATGCAATATGTCCAATCTTCCATTAAGCTTGCAAAATGATGTTCAATGTTAGCCCAAGGGGAGAGCCCCTCAATCCCCAAATTTCCTCACCATTACAGTGGAGAGGGAGCTTTTGCTTATGGAGTGAGAATCGAGATTCTTCTCTCTTAAAATAAAATATTATTATCCTTTAGTTGTCTCCATGAACATTCAAACAAATACTATGATGATGAAGTAGTTAAGCTTGCAAAATGATGTACAATTTAGCCCAAGGGGAGAGCCCCTCACTCCCCAAATTCCCCCACCATTACAATGGAGAAGGAGCTTTTGTTTATGGAGCGAGTCTTCTCTCATACAATAAAATATTATTATCTTTTAACGATCTCCATGAAAAGTCAGAAAAATACTATAATGGAGTTGTTAGATCTCTCCTAAGTCCATGTTGACCCTGTTACAATAGGTGGAAACTAGTCTCACCAAATATTGCTCATGAAAGGGACTCGCCACCAAATATAGGCATCAAACTAAGTCAAATGCCAAGTATCCACATGGAATCTCCCTGACGAAAATGTGCATTCTTGCAACCACACCACATGTGTGAATTGCATGGTTGATTTGTAAATGAGGGGCTTAAATCCCACTTCACCAAAATAGATCCTTTGCGGAATTTACTTCTGATATGTTCTTATTCTTAAATAGAGGCTTGCCTTCAAAAATGCTACTAGGCCCTTTTTCTAGTGAAGCCATTGCTCCAGAAGGATTATTTGGCTCCTTTCTTTCTGTGATCCACGTATAAGACACTCATAACATTGCAGTGGAAATTCTTTGCCCTCATTGAGCCAACCAATGATGGGTCTCACACTATGTCATCGAGAACCTCGTATAACCTCTTCTCTAGAATCTAGTATGCCAAAATAGGTCTCTGAGTTGAAGTTATGGTATATACTCAATCTTCTGTATACACTACCCAACACTCAAGATTCTCATCGATCAAATGAAGGAGAAATGGTGTATATTGTTCAATTAGGCAACAAGATTACAATGGGCACCCTTATTCCTAGAAAAGATTTCTTCTATGGTTTTTTGATTGAAGACAACATAATGGGAATATGGATATGTTCTTGCTTCTTAATTGTAGTAACCTCGTAACCAAATACTAGTAACACCAAAGTTTTATACAATTGTCATGTTCCTTCTCCGAGTGATAATTGTAGGGGAAACGATTGATTTAATTAGATTAAAATTTGGTCAATAGAATAAGGGGGAACTTTATAAAGTCACATTATTATGTATATACTTGCCCATGGTATTGCAACCCATGGCATTGGCATCTATGGAATACTTACTTACCCATGGTATTGGGGTGGCCAAAGATTATAAAAGGGAGTTCAAGATCATTCTTTGGGCATGTTCGAATATCAGATTGATTGTTTACTTTGGCTCTTGGAGCTTGCTTGAGGGTTGATAACTGTAAGCATGATTTCCTTTAGTGGAGCAATTACCTACCCTAGTTGATTAAAATAACTAGTCTTCGGTGGTAAAAGACTCCACCCTAGCTAGTCTTGAAGGAGGAACCATCCAAGTTTCTCATTGGGCATCAATGAATTCATTGGAGAGGTCATTGACAACCGTTAATATCTTCATGCATTTGTGCCATTGCCTTAATAGGTTCTCATGTATATTCATATTCATGTTTATTATAATAAGGCTGAGTTGGTTGCTTGTGCTTACTATCAAATGGGGGTTTCATGTTAAATTGTGTGCAATATGTTTGACCAAATGTCCTTGACTCCTTATATTAATAATTAGCAGAAATTATTGGCAATGTCATTTTTGTAAAGCACTGGTTAAAGATGCCTCAATGGTAATAATGAAGATTACTACAAAAATCTAGTTTGAGACCAAAAATATAGTTGGGCACATTACAACAACACTCCAACAACAAATTGATTATTTCGCTTCACTTTCACAAAGAGAAAGGGTTCCAAAGCTAACATTGGGTGAGATATTATAGGATTAACAAAGCATAGATATTTGCCCGCAAATGATGTCCAACAATCTAATTGGAGATATTGTTGAAAGTAAGGGTACCAAGGAGGTGTTTCCTAGAACATTTATCCTTTTGGCCTAGGGAGACACATTAATGACCCTTCTATCTAGAGACATTATGAGTTTTATTAATGTCAAGGAGAGAACTACTTTTTATGAGATATGTATTGTGTACTTTAATTTATTAAAGTGGCATGTGTTATAAAAGTTACTTTATGAGAAAAGTACCAAGTACACTTTATATTACTTAAGTGACTATTATGTTTTAAAAGTGACTTTATGAGAGAAAAAGTGCGCATGGTACAAACCATTAAAAAGTACTAGGAGGCTCATTAATTGAGGGGGAACACACGAGAGAGGGGGTCAAGTGGGGGACTAGATCTCATCCATTGATCTCATGGGATGAGATTTAATCTTAGCCCTTGATTTCTAAATGTTAGGGTTCTCATCTTTTGAAGAGGCATAAAGGGAAAAAGGAGAGAAGAGAGGCTCATTAATCTCATGAGACTTGAGGAGAGCAAAGAGTAAGGAGTAAGGAGGTTTAGATTGCAGAGAAAGGAGGCGACGTACAACTCAAGGGAAACCTGAGTTTTTTAGCATTAAATGACTCGCACGAAACCTAAGATTCTCGGGTAGAGGTTCCAAACTGAGTCTCTACGTGTTACAAGCCGAGACTTGAAGAATTTAGACTGAAACCTAATGAGAGATATCAGAGAGACGACAAATCGAAATGTCTCATTCAATGATCATTAATGTCTCTTTCTCTCTCTCTTTAATGCTCTTATACACCTCTTACACTCTCTTACACACTTTAATGACTCATCGCAAAAGATTCCTCTTACACCTCTTTTATACATATGTTACACTTCTCCTTAATGGCTTGAATTATTAGGGGATGTGTACTCCCTCTTGATGGCATAAGTTACTAAGGTATGTGTACTCCCTTTTGATTGCATGTGTTACTAAAGCAAAGCGTACCTTCTTTATGGCATAAGTTACACTCCTATTTTGGCATATGTAACTCCTCCTCAAGGTATGGGCATCACTCCTTCATGAATTCGACCTCCTTGCTCTTCCTATATATTTGTGCCTCTTAGCCTTTGTATTACTCACTTGGGCAATGTGAAAGAAGAGTATGAACTTGAGAAAGAAAGAGTTAAAGAGACTAGAGAAGAATTGTGTGAGAGAGAGAGCCTTGAAGAGTAAGAGTAGATCTTGGTGAGCCAAAGTAATTTAGTGTTTGCATCAGCTACAACTATCAAAGATCTTCTTCAGATTTGGGTGAACTTTTTCTTTCTCTCATTTTATTATGTATCTCTGCTAAACGATTGATTTCTAATAGAAGAAGAATCTGGTTGGGGTTTCCACTGGCCATTGGACCTAAATTCTTTGTGTCTACTTGTGTTCTTGGCTATTTTTTATTTTGCATATGGTTTATATGGTGTATGTTCGATCTACAATTGCTTAATTAATATTGCAGAAGAAAGAAGTTTTGGAATAAGTAATTGTTGCAACATAAATGTCAATTTCAACAGAGAAGAGATCCACAGGTTACATACGATCCACATGTGGTATTCACTCTAGCTTACAATCCAACGAGGAAGAAATTTGCCCCAACAACTAAGGAATTGATCAGGGAAGAGAAATTTGACCCAGGCAAGAGATGAATTGATCCAAGCAGGGAGAAATCTGCCAAGATATGCCAATGAACACTTAGGCATTTGTAAATTCAACCCAAGCAAAGAGATCCCCACCCAACAACGGTAAAAGTTGAATAGGTAAGTGAGATTGCAAAGTGTGGGAGAATTTTGAGCCTGTAGGAAAATTAAATTCATTCAGCAGTCAAAAATTCAAAATTAAACTCAAATAGGAACTCCTTTAGAGGTGTAATGGCTCTAAGATGACAACCACCGATAATTGGGCCTAGAAATGCATATCATTGTGGTAGTATCAAAGGTGTTATACTCATCATTAGACAAGGAAAACCATTAATGAAGTAAATCCGCATGTTTATCACATATCCCTCTCATTTACACTCTCACGATTCACTTGTATCGATTAAAAGTAGAACTAAAATATGAATACACACAATACAATCTCATTGAAATCGTAGAGCAATTTAAGACAATGGATGGCATATTTACCAAGACAATGGATGGCTTAGTGTCTCTGTTTACAACGCTTTCATGGTTTTCTCTTTATGCTCTTGTCCTTGGCCAAAAGGCCCCTTGACAATGAAGGTGAAGGAAGAAATAGGGAGGGTTAAGGGGTCAAGGGAAAGACCAACAACCATGATCCTTAGTTTGCCATTTGTCAACCCCCTCTCGTATTTTTTTTATAACCCATTTTTTCTTATCTCTCATTTTGTTTCATTAAACTTTCCATTTAGATTGTTTTATAAGCAATCTAGGCTTTGCTGCTTATAGGGCCAATCTCCCTATCCATAGGCCATGGTTTCCCAGTCAAAACCCATGACCTAAGTGAGCAATCCAGGTTCATAGTCACTACAACATCAACACTCCCTTCAACCAAAGGAAATATTCTCAATCACTCCAAGCTTGTCGAATAAGTACACCAAATTCATCCAGGGACAAAAGCCTTGTGAGAATTTTAGCAACCGGCTCGACCATAGAAATACGTAGGAGCCTCACTGCTTCTTTTGTACCACATGCTATGAACTGTCATCACAGTGATTTCCCGCTCTTGATCAAACAATCCTGAAGCTACCTCGCTTCACAACTTGCCAAACAAATTGCAATATATATTCAATTTGAATCTGTTATATCCAACAAACGTGCTTTATCATATGAAACATATTTCAATCACCAATACCATACTACTAACTCATCACATGTTGTGCGTTATGGCATGGTTGAGAGGATCTTGGAGGGCCCACATGTGGTGTACTTGCTATTTTGGGACATTAAGAGCCTTGAGAGTTTTTCATGTGACCTTATATGGGAGTGCTTGGCCTAGAGGAGCCTTTCATGCTATTTTTATGAGCCTGCATTTCTATTTTTACCCAGAGAAGGGCATGCCCTATTTATGGAACTAATTCCTATCTTAAAAGTTTCTCCTTCCTAAATTTAGCCTAGCCCACAACACTTTTTTTTTAAATTTTCACATATTTCATTAATGTAAGGCTTAATTTTAGGGGATTCTCTCCGTAGGAAGTTCGTAGGTTCTAATGGAAAAAGTACACTTAGTGACATAAAGCGACAATGAAAAAGTACATTAAGTACATTAATGAACTCTAAATTATGACCATTATAAACCACTTCAGCCAAAAACCCAATGTTTCTCACTTTTAATATTTTGTACAAAATTTACTTGCTTCATACAGTTGAATCCAAGGTGCATTCCTTGAGGTGCACACTTTATTTGGACCTCTAGTTTTCAGAGTTTTATAGGTTTGGGTATTGCTTTCACCTCATATTAGACAATTACGGTACATACATTCAAATTTCAATCAAACAATGGCAGAGAGAGAAAATAATGAATATACTTTATTTTTATCAATGTTGTAACGATATAATCTCACACACTTTTGATTTCTCATTTTACTCGCTTTACACTTATATAATAATACTCCTCGGTAGTTAATGTCGTTTAACCACCTGACTTCTAGCCACATTTCCTAACATCACATTGGTGACATATCTAACATATAATGTGACACGTATATCAATGACAGAATTTTAGTGTTACCACTTTTCTACTTTATGTTTTGCATGTGCATATGGTTATGCTCTGTCCTAAACTATGGAATCTCATTTCATTTTCAGGATGTTTTATTCTTGGCTTGCAGCCATCCGGAGAATAGAAACACTGTGACTTCTATGCCAGAATGGCCTGAATGGCTCTTGGAGGTTCTTATTTCCAACTTTGAGGTAAATAATCAAAATATTTGAAAATCCCTTTTCAATGATATTCTTCAACTCTAAAGCCTGTGGAGGAAAGTGCACTTCCCACCAATTTTGCTATTAAAATATTTGCCTAATGAATATTACAGCTGGATAGATTCTCTTACTTTTGCGTTTTGGTGGGCTCTAGAGCATGAATGATATTGTTACACTTTTGTAGGATACTGAGTCCTGACTAGTATAATTTTGCTGACTTCACTTTTAGCCTCTGTAGACAGAAATACTTTCTTTTGCCTTCATAATTTTCAACGGAATGTTTTTATGCTAAAACATTTTGTTATGTAATATAAAATGTGGTATTTTGCATGTTTCAACAGATTGGCTCAAACAAAGTGCAAAACACTATTGGCATTGGGGAAATTGAAGACCTTGTTCACAACTTCTTAATTATAATGCTAGAACATTCTATGCGTCAGAAAGATGGATGGAAGGTGCAAGTTTTCTGCCTTTATAAATGCTGATCATATTTATTTTTTCTATCATTTATCTGAAATTTAGTGGCAATCTGTATGAAATGAGTGTTGTGCTACTACCTGGGCTGTTCTTGTGCTACTACTAGGAACACATAAATTAACTTATGCACCTAGTTATATTCCATTAATTTGAATTTGGAGACTGGCATTTATATCAATTATCTGATTCACCTAGTTGTTATCCATTAATGGACATGTCTTATATGTATGTTGCCATGTGTTTTTGCATACTCTCCCAAAGAGTGATTTGCGTGCATTTCCATTTTCCTGAAAAAATGCTGTCATGTATCATGATATTATGTGTTGATATGTAACAATGATACAACGGAATCATCTCTAACTTACTGTTTGCTATCAGGATATTGAAGCAACTATTCACTGTGCTGAATGGTTGGCAATGATTGGTGGTTCAAGCACCGGGGAACAGCGTATAAGGTAGCATCATTTTCTTAGCACTAGTCATAGCTCCTTTAGGGACGTGCATGCACCCAGGATTGCAGACCACAGATGTACTTGAATGCATAATTTATTGGTAAACAAATACATTAAGCTAGATTGCAGAAATTATAAATCATTCGTTATGCAAACAGGAAGCTAAATTACCAAAATTCGAACAGGAAAGTTTCATTATTTCTTGTGTCTTTAGTGCATTTCTTTGTTTTTGTTTCTTTTGTAACCTCTGGCTAGAATGGGGTCATCTCATGTTATGAACAGTAGAATACTCAGAAGATCTGAAATATATAAATATCCATGATAGGACAAATATATTTATATGGAAATGTGCAAAAGATAAGATGATTGATTGTTACAAATGAGGGCCCGCTTATATACCTAGACAGGTGCCCCTTCATGAATGGTCATGTCCTTAGAGATATGCCTCTTCTATACAAATCACTAGTTAATGATCACTAATTAATCATTATTAGATTGTTATTATTATTTATATTTACATTATTTTTATATATATTTTATTCATAACATTGCCTTCCTCTTCAAAAATCTTTGTCTTCAAAGCTTATTGCTGACAAAGTGTGTCATCCGTTACTTTGTCTTTTAATATTTTCATATCTTTTGGAGTTCTTCGAGTTGTCATTTTCGTTGATACATGATGATAGGATGACGGAGAAGAGGATGAGTACGAGGAGATGCAGGCAGGACGCAGCAGTGCGGGACAAAGAGGAGATCATCCACCACCTCCACCACCGGAGCGGGGGTTGCAGTGTTTGCACCTACTGGGGGAATGCTTGCTTCTTTGCGAGGGGTTCCCAAATACTTGACACTACGTGTTCGAGGTACAGTGCAGGGACAACGTGTTTCGATATTAGTGGATGGTGGGGCTACCCACAATTTTATTGATGCACATTTGGTAGAGCGGAGGAGCATATCGACAGAGAGCTTTGATGGGTTTTCGGTATTGGTTCCAGGTGCCAGAACCATGCAGTGTGCTAGGTATGTGCCAACCTTGGCAGTGACTATGGGGACTTACACTCTGACAGATCATTTCTTTGTGGTGGACATTCCAGACACCAACATGAAACTGAGAATGCAGTGGTTGATCACGTTGGGAAAGGTCACGACAGATTGGGAGACCTTGGAGATGGAATGGATAGACAAGAAGACCGGGAAGCACGAGATGATTCGGGGCATGCACACTTACCCGCCACAGACAGTTTCGGCACACGGGATGGAGGCAGATTTCTGGAAGGGAGACATAGAGTGGGCAGTGGAGCTACGTGCTTTAGAGGCAGGGTCTACAGGGAAGGCCGTACACCCGGATGTGCAGTCCATCTTAGACAGGTATGCCACAGTTTTTGGAGATATACCACCAGGGCAGCCACCAGATCGGGGATTTGAGCACACTGTTGAGCTGGAGCAGGGCATCCAGGCAGTGATCACTACACCCTATAGGCATCCTAAGGCCTATTGGGATGAGATTGAGAGGGCCATCCATGAGCTCTTGGCGCTGGGGCACATCCGTCCTAGCACTAGCCCATTTGCTTCTTCTGTCGTGCTGGTGAAGAAGAAGGATGGCACACTGAGGATGTGCATTGACTATTGGGCTCTCAACAAAAAGACCATGAAGAACCGATACCCCATTCCACGGATAGATGAGTTGAGGGGATCGAAGTTCTTTTCGAAGATTGATTTGAGATCCGGGTACCACTAGATTCGCGTGAGGGATCAGGATGTTCCCAAGACTGCTTTCAGATGTCATTACGGTCACTTTGAGTTCTTGGTGATGCCCTTCGGGCTAACCAATGCTTCGGGAATCACATCTTCCGCAGTCACTTGAGGAAGTTTGTGTTAGTGTTTTTTGATGACATCTTGATTTACAGCAGGACATGGGGGGAGCACCTACAACATATTGAGGCTGTATTGCGCATATTGGAGGAGCAACATTTTTATGCCAAACTCTCCAAATGTGAGTTAGGGCTGACAGAGATGCTCTATTTGGGGCATATCATTGGTGTGGACGGAGTGAGGGTCCACGAGGAGAAGATCAGGGCCATCAGGGATTGCCCAGAGCCGAAGAATGTGACGGAGCTTCGGGGGTTTGTGGGCATCTACACCTATTACCAGAATTTCGTCAAGGGGTTTTCGCAACTTGCTGCAGCCTGTTGTCGCACGAAATGTCTAGGCACTGCGACAACGGCTTAGATCGGGGGCTGTCACCCTGATCCCCAATTTCTCTATCTAAGGTGTCTCCTTGCAAGCTAAGGGAGGTAGACGCTAACGAAAATGAAGAAGGATAACTGGTTGAAATCCAACCAATTTAGGAGACACAGTTAAATGACCAAGTACTTGTTAAGATTAACGAGATTTTTTAGATTCAATTAGATTTGAAGTTTAAAAACCAGTGCCTTGTGGAGTCAAAATATCCCGTTATGAAATTAAAATCAAGTAATTGATAGGTAACTGCTGCTATGAAAAATCAATCTACCACGATGATATTTGATAAAATACCCTCACAATTATGCATTAACAATGTTTGATAAAGAAATGCAATTTATCATCACTTGAAATATTCTCAAACCTGACTAAAGCAATTAATCACCAATTTCAAGTAATTTAAAACCACAATTAAAGTTTATTAAACGATCATCTACCACAGCTAAGCATAAAAATACTTTGAACCAACAATTTAAATTCGAAACAAAAATATTATCATGAGAGTACCATTGAATTTAAATACCATACATTTCCAATAATTCCGAATTAAAATGATAAGTCTAAACAAATCCAATTCATAAATCTATAGTCAAACTTTAGAGAGAGAAATTTAAAGCTCACCTTGACTATGTAAAATTTTTAAAATTTTTGAGAATTTTCTAAAGTTAAAAATTTAAAACTTTTTGGGCTTCTTTAATTTTTTAATATTTTCTTTTTAAATCTAAAGTTAATAAAACTAAAAAAACAAATATACATATATCACTAAAACTAAAGTTCTACAAAAAATAGAAAATAAAAAAATGAAAGAATTAAAATTTTTTATTCATTTTTTATATCTTAAAATTTCAAAATCTAAAAACTAAAATCAAATCCTAAAGTTAAACGTGACTTGACAAACTCAACAAAATCGAATGGTTATAAGGTGTTAGATTTTTTTATTTTTATTTTTTTATTTTTATTTTTTGTGTATAATTTTAAAGCTTTTTAAAAGAAGAAGAAGAAAAAGTCTAAAACTAAAAAAAAAATAAATAAAAAAAATCAAATCTAAAAAATTTAAATTAACTCGACCTTAACTACACTACCTAAACTAAACCAATCTTCAAAAATATGAAATCGAAATTTAAACTTTAAACTAAAAACAAAAATAAAAATTTAAAACTAAAACTAAAACTAAAGCAAACTTAAAAAAAAATTAAAATCTAAAGTTGGAACTAAAAAAATAGAAATCTAATGATTAAAACTAAGACTAAATCAAAAATAAAAAAAAATCTGAAAGTTCTTTTTACGTGAAGAGTTTATGCAGGTTAAAGGATAGCCGTATGGATCGTACAGACAGGGATGCGATGGTAGATAGTGCCATACGGACAACGTGCTGGAGCGCTGAGCGAAGATGGAAGCCTAGCAGCGTGAAAGGAGGGTAGGGATAATGCAGGGTACAGACAGTGGCAGCGAGGGACGGAGACACTGCAGGTGAGGAATGCATATGGACGGCTGGGAGAATGGTTGAGGAAAGCGTTGGACGTAGAGAAAAAGATACTTGATGCAGGGATGCGATGGATTGCGTGGAGGAATGGAAGAAGGGGCAGCGTACGGATGATGGGCAGCAGAGGGAGCAACAAGCAAGTAATGACGCAGGAGAAATGGAACAACGTACAAATGAGTTGCGGGAGAGGCAAGGTAATGCGAATTTGGAAGGGAGGCAGCTGCGTATGAATACGCACAGTAGGAATGATGGCAGTGAAACTCAGGCAACTGGTGCATAAAATTTAAAATTTTTTCCTTGCCCACAAATCAGCAAACTCATATTTAAAATTCGGATTTTAAATAAATAAATACACCTGCAGTTTGTATTTTGAAGCAAGATCCATCCTAAATCTACAAACGAAATTGATCCTGAAGCCAGATCTTACCCTCCAGGGCCTAGTTCTAGTTCAGATCCTACAAATTTTATGAAAATTTCCCTGTAAAACCTACACAAAACCAGAAACAAGAGACCCAAAAACCCAGAAATATGCACAAAAAACCCTCAAACCCCGGTGAGTTAAAAATAACGATATTTACAAATCTACAATGCTATTTTACAGTTCAAAGCCCTCATGGCCAGATTTAAAATCGTTTAGCACAATTAAAAAGATAAATTAAGAGAGAGGCACAAGCCCTTAAAAGAACCCTGCAAAAAATGGAATTTAAGATAAGCCTGGGGAATTAGATCCAGAGGGCTCTTCAAATCTTATTTCCTTGGGAGTCAGCTGGTCCAGCTGAGGACTTTCCTAAATGCCCAATCTAAATCCGAAAGATTTCTGCACACTTAAAGCTAAACTGTTAAATTAATAGAGAAATAGTGGTAAAACATAAAATTTTCAAGAGCTAGAGATAACTGTTAACTCGATCCAATTAATATTTTTACCCTAGATCCAGTAACTGTTAAAATTGGACAACTAGGTCCAAACTCCATGTTGTGATGCTCAGATGAAGATACCAATATTTTTACTGGGTTCCTCTTTCGGAGCGGAGTAAGATTGATCTAAAATTGATCTTAATCCGATGAGAAGAACATTTATTTTGAATTTATTTTTAATAATTTCAAATATGTGCAGGTCGGCCTTAAGGTTTTATACCCCCAACAAATGTGTCACACACCTCTGTGATTGATATAAATAGAGTCAACGTTGGAGAACATTTCACTCATCTCATCCTCACACATCATCTCTCCTCTTTTGATTGGTTCGAGCTCCTTGGAGGTAGTTTCAGTTCAAACAGTTTCCTCTACTGCCGTTGCTGCTTTTGGGGCAGCGTTGACGTTTTTGGGGTTGACTTTGAGTTGACTGTGTGGCTGTTTTGAGGGCTGTTGTGACACATGCTGGGTTGGCTGACTAAGGAGACTTTGCTGGTTGAAGTATCCTGTTGACCGTCATAATGCACCACCACATTTTTCTGTTTCTGGTTTGTCTTCTATAGATCCACTGGTATGTTCTATCAACATTTTACTTGATTGTTTATGTGATTGCTGTGGTGAAAAGTAAAGTTGCATCAAGCATAGAACATTTACATAAATTTACATGGTATCGAAGCTGAGGTGAAGACAAGCCCTAATTTATAGCAATCACCGAAGAAGAAATTGGGTTCCACAAACTATGGCTTCAAGGAGGATGACAAATTGATTGGAAATGATGACTTCCATGCTTGGAAGATGATATTGGATCTCAAATTGGAAGACCAAGATGTCATGGACTATGTGCAGGGTAAAATCCAAGAACCTCCATCCACTGCTACTGCTGCTGCTAAAACAAAGTACAAGAAGGGGGAGATCAAAGCAAAGCTGATGATCAAGGAATCCATTCATAAAAGTCTGGTGGCCTACATCTCTAACTTGGACACATCCAAAGAGATGTATGATAAATTGATTCTCATGTTCAAGGCCAACAATATGAATCAAGTACTATTCTTCAAGAATCAATTGAAGAATCTGAAGAAAGGTAGGGATGAGTATGTCCAATCATACTTTCTGAAGCTGACCGAGATCAGGAACAATTTGCTGGCTATTGGGAAGACAATAGCTGATCGAGAGATGGTACTCACCGCACTTGGAGGGCTCCCATCCGAATGGCATGTGTTCAACACTACCATTCTCAATAGTAATGTGATACCTGACTTTGACGAGGTACTATCGAGATGCGTTCAAGAAGAGACAAGAATGAAGGAGTATGAAAATGAAGGGAATGCTGCCTACGTTGCTCATTCTAGAAAGAAGAACTTTGGTGGTCCAAAGAACAAAGGAAGAGCAGGGGCACAAGGAAAGAAGGGCAAGTGTTACACTTGCCATAGGCCAGGTGACTATGCTAGAGAATGCCCTTTCAAGAAGGATTCTTCTGATGATGATGACAACAAAAACAACCGGAGGGATGGAAATCAAAGGAACAACAGGTTCAAGGGAAAGAGGAAGGCTCCCTTCGGCGGAAATGATCAACCTTTCAAAAGGTCAAGAAATTCCAGGTATGAGGAATCAAATGTTGTTGATAGAAGAAATGAATTCATTCTTGTATCTGCCCTCTCTGCTGCATCTCCACCCGATGCCATGGATGTCTGGTTGATAGATAGTGGTGCCTCAAGGCACATCACTGGATTCAAGGAAGCACTCTCTGATATGGTTGAGAAGGATACCAATCTAGAAATTATCCTTGGAGATAATGCCACATATCTCGTGAAAGGGCCAGGGACTGTGACCCTCCACTTGTCTCAAGGTCAAGTCCTCCGCTTGCAGGATGTACTCTATGTACCTAATTTGAAGAAGAACCTTGTGTCTATATCGACCATGGAAGACAAAGGTTTCAATGTGGCATTCACTGATGGAAAGGTGCACATGTGGAAGAAGAGCATCAAGGAAGCTATCAAGCTATCACGTTTGGGACTAGAATTGATACACTCTACCAGGTTGGAGGAAGTCCACTGGGAGCAATGACATGAGATGCTATCCGACAGACCGATAATGGGATTGAATATGAGACGAACGAGTTCAAGAAATTTTGCAGAGGAGCCAACATCAGGAGGGAGACCATAATGTTTGTGGGCTACAACGAAACTTCGAAGGCCTATAGATTATATGTGCCTGGTCAAAGGGAAGTGGAGATATGCCACGATGTCACCTTTGACGAAGATACTTCCCTAAGGAAAGTAGTCAATCTTCCGAGATCTGAGGAAGATCATGAAGCAAGGCTTGGAAATCAAGAAGAACCAAAGGATGAAACAATGCCTGATGTTGAAGGACCGATGGACCCGATTGATCCACCTCCTTCACTGGGAAAGAGACCATCATGGCTCAGGAACACTCTCGAGGATGCTGAGGGACATGCAGCCCAAAAAAGGGGGACATTCTATGAAAGCAAGAAGTCGAGTAGATACCAAGGGTATCTAGCAGCCATGAGTACTATTGTACAATTCGAGCTTGGATCCTTTGAAGAAGTCGTAAAGCATCAAGTCTGGAAGGATGCTATGCACGAAGAGTATGAGTCCATTATGAAGAATGATGTCTGGGATGTGGTTCCAAGTCCAAAGGACAAAGCAGTTGTCACCTCGAAATGGCTCTACAAGATCAAGCATGGATCTGATGAAAGTGTTGAAAAATTCAAGGCAAGATTCGTTGCTCGTGGCTTCTCTCAAAAGGAAGGCATGATTATGATGACATATTTGCACCTGTGGCCCGATACACCACCATTCGATCTATTATAGCCCTTGCTGCTACGCAAGGATGGAGTCTTCATCAGATGGATGTGAAGACCGCATTTTTGCATGGTGCGATAAAGGAAGAGGTATATGTGGAGCAACCTCTGGGGTTCGAAGTCCAGGATCGGGACACCCATGTCTGCAGGTTGAAGAAAGCCCTCTATGAGTTGAAGGAACCACTCAGAGCTTCGTACGAGAGGATATATAGCTACTTGATAAAGCTGGGCTTCACTCAAAGTAATGTTGATCCGAACCTTTACTTCTAGGTTGTCAAAGGGAAGCCTCTCATTTTGGTGTTGTATGTGGATGACCTCTTCCTGACAGGTGCTGACCCTCTCATTCATCAGTGCAAGAGGGAGCTCGCTGCTGAGTTCGAGATGAAGGACCTAGGACTGTTGCACTATTTCCTAGGCTTGGAGGTCTGGCAGAGACCTGGCAAGATTTTCCTTTCTCAAGGAAAATACATTGTGAAACTTCTGGAAAGATTTAGTATGGTGGACTGTAAGTCCGGGTCGACACCAATGGAGCTCAACTTTAAGAAGTTGAGTGGTAGTGCTGCTGGGATCGTGTTAGCAAATCCTACTGAGTATCGTCAGCTCGTAGGGGCCCATAGTTTTAAAAACCGGAACCAGTGACCGGATCAGTGGACCTAATGAACCGGGTTTCTAACCGGAACCGGTCTAACCGGGAACGGTCAGATCTCAATGAACCGGTTTTAAAAAAATACATTAAATAATTATTTTTTTTATAAAAAAACTATTTTTAAGATTTGCAACCATGATTCCAAGCCAATAGAGACAAAATATGCAAAGTTTGCTCATTTATATACCATGCAAAGGTCAATATATCAAAATGGCATCGAGTGCAATACATATCATCGAAAAATACATAGGAAATGAGGCTCCAAATGGCCCATAAAGTCCAAAAACAATGCTACAAGCTATGAGGCCATTGGCCTAATACAAGACTACATATTAGTGATCAACAACATAATCACTCCTCATCATGATCAAAATTATCGCCACTACTAGACAAGGGATCATCAACATGAGCTACATAAATAATATGGCTCAAAGTTTGAGGACTCCTAAAACTCCTCTACAACTTTAGTAGTAGTAGTAGTAGCAAAAATAGACATCAAAACTACAAATCACTGAGCAACATGGTCTCTCATGAAACTCATCATTGATTCATCGCTAATAGAAATGGGATCATCAACAAGAGATACATAAACATCATCTAGCTCAAAGTCTTCAGACTTGGATTGCTCAACCTTATAACATGATAGAAATTGAAAAAGTTTAACATGCCTAACCAATGATTTTGGTTTGAGTGAAGAGTTCATCTCCTCAACCTTAAAATGCAGTAGAAAAAGATTAGCATGCCTAACCAGTTGTTTTCCTTTGATTGAAGGGTACATCAAGGTTCTTAAAGGACTTCATGCTCTTGATCAAATGCCAATATCATTCCCTTACACATGATAGAATCAAATGGAAACATTGCAAATTCCCAAACCATGAAACCCTGAAAACCATTAAGTCTGCTGAATTTTGAGTGAAACCTAAAATTCTAGTTTCTCCATATGAAATCTAATGAGGTCGAAACCACTCTTAAACATCCCGAGTCATTTTCATCCTTTTACTTTAATAATTTAATATTACCATGAAATGTCAATGCTTCCCTTACCTCCACATCAGCCCTAAAACCCATTTCTGGCCGTGCGTGGGTCCGCATAGGGAAATAGTAGCTAAATGAACCCCCCCTTATAAACAAATCAGACCTAAAACTCAACTGCCGCCGAAAATGTGGGTCCGCGGAGGAGGTAGCACCTAACCGGCCGGTTAGGAACGGAACCGGCCGGTTAGGTCCGGTTTTTCTAAAAAATGGGCGAAATGCCCTAGGTAGCTGGGTTGCCTGGCCGGTTTCGACCGGTGGGCTATCTAACCGGCCGGTTTGGCCAGTTACTGGTTCAAACCGGCCGGTTTTTAAAACTATGTAGGGGCCCTGATGTTCTTAGTGAACACCCGTTTGGACGTATGTTGTGCAGTGAACACTTTGAGTCAACACATGGTTGATCATAACATTCATTGGGTTGGTGCCAAGAAACTCTTGAGATATCTCTGGGGCACGATAGACCATGGGCTGAGATACACTGCCAGGAGCATGACACTCCTTGGATATACTGATGCCGATTGGGCTGGCAGTGTGGTGGATCACAAGGGCACATCTGGGTGCTGCTTCACACGTAGATTTGCTTCGGGCTGGAAACGAAAGTTGGTAGCCTTGAGCACCATTGAGGCCGAATACATTACAGCATGTATGGCCTGTTGTGAAGTCACTTGGTTGCGAAAGCTCTTCAGTGAGTTGCTCGAGCATGTGCTAGATGCCACTGTTATCCTTTGTGATAACTTGAGTGGGATTCGTTTGTCATAGAATCCCGTGTTCCACGAACGATACAAGCATGTTGATGGCTGGTACCACTTTATTCGGGATATGGTACAACGAGGCGCCGCAAGGCTCAATCATATAGGAATTGATGAGCAGGTCGCAGATATTCTCACAATGCCCTTGGGGAAGGTCATGTTCCTAACCTTCCGTGAGAATCTTGGAATCGTGGAACAACCCTATTCTGAGGGTCTTGTTGGATGATGGGCTCTAGGAGCTCTGGGGGGGCCTTGGGGATAGTTCCTCGGAGCTATAAGCACACACAGGGCTAGGCTTACCAACCCTTGTGGCGCTTCTGCCCCACTTTTATGATATTTGAGTAGGTTCACCTCTCATGATTTGTGCCCCGTATGCATCCTACCCACTGAGTTCCAGACTCATGGGAAGTACCTCTCATTTGGCTAATGAGGTGGGAAAAGCTAGAGACTAGTAGCAAATACTGATGGACACATCAGAGATTGCCGTACTCTCTATCTAGGATGGCACGTGTCCAACCACTTGATCTGGGATCAAGTCTAGTGAGGTTTCAGACCTCCTACTGATTTCGGGTTAGATGAACCAACTTCGGGTTGGTATGTGACTCTTTGAGTCCATGTGAGGTTTCGGACCTCCAACTGACTTCGGGTCAGTGAGACTAACTTCGGGTTAGAGTCCAAGTGAGGTTTCTGACCTCCTACTGATTTCAGGTCAGATAAACCAACTTCAGGTTGGTATGAGACT
The DNA here is from genome assembly GCA_034641835.2 of Pinus albicaulis. Taxonomy (NCBI): domain Eukaryota; kingdom Viridiplantae; phylum Streptophyta; class Pinopsida; order Pinales; family Pinaceae; genus Pinus; species Pinus albicaulis. The sequence goes on from CM076571.1 coordinate 647,535,300, forward strand.
CTTTGTGAGTCCTATAGAGGTTTCGGACCTCTGGGCTGAATCTGTCAGCCGGGAATGATGTCTTTGTGATTGACCCATTATTGTTCTAAAATAAAGAGGTCAGCAAAGCAAGTTACAGCGGGATGACACATGATGTTTGATTGCACAGGTGGATGGAGTTCTCCTTAGTTGAGAGGGAGTGTTAAAATTGGACAACTAGGTCCAAACTCCATGTTGTCATGCTCAAATGAAGATACCAATATTTTTATTGGGTTCCTCTTTCGAAGAGGTGTAAGATCGATCTAAAATTGATCTTAATCCGATGAGCAGAACATTTATTTTGAATTTATTTTTAATAATTTCAAATATGTGCAGGTCGGCCTTAAGGTTTTACACCCCCAGCAAATGTGTCACACACTTCAGCGATTGATATAAATCAATGTTGCACGACTCGTACTCGTATAAGACTCGTCCGACCATTGACTCGTCAACTCGTATAAGACTCGGGAACAACCCGTATAAAACTTGTATAAGACTCATCAAAATGCAAAAAAGAAATAAAATATGGTAAATTTTAAGCAGAAAAAAGAAACTAATGATAATTCCAGTCCTTATAAGTTATAAAAACCACAATATATGCAATAATTCATAACATTATCTCATATCTATAAAAGTGCAACATAGCATATTCGATTTTTGTAAGCAAAACATTTAGATACTGAATAAGAAAAGGAATCATGATTCCATAATTAAAATAGAAAATGTCAGCAAGTTCAAAATTCAAATACATGTCATAAATGATAAAGGATTGTCTCATAACAATCTTGAGTCTCATCACTCATGTATGACCACGGCTATAATAAGCCCTCGTGGAGCTCATGGTAGCATCGAAAGGCTGAAGCAACTGTGAGGCAGGTGTATTGGGAGTCTCCATTTGAGATGGAAAACTAGAGAGATCCTCAGTCTCTTCATCAAGCCAACTCCCAATACACCCGTAGGCCCTTGTGGCTGAGTTTCTCAGCCACACAGGGCCGTTGTGTGGTTGAGAAACTCAGCTACAAGGCCAAAAAATTTGCAAATTGCAAGTGAACAAAAATAAAATAAAATTGAATTGATTAGATAAAATTTAAAAAAAATTACATGCTAGCAGCTAGTTGAAAAGCAATGAAACAAAGATCATGAAGCCTACTTGGACAATGTGCTGAAACTCTGCCTGTGCTGTGACTCTGCTTGTGCTGAAACTCCGCTTGTGCTATGACTTTTCCTGTGTTGAAACTCCGCCTGTGCTGTGACTCTGCCTGTGCTGAAACTTCGCCTGTGCTATGACTCCGCCTGTGCTGAAACTCCGCCTGTGCTGTGACTCTGCCTGTGCTGAAACTCCACCTGTGCTGTGACTCTGCTTGTGCTGAAACTTTGCATATGTTGTGACTCTGCCTGTGCTGAAACTTCGCCTGTGCTGTGACTTTGCCTGTGCTGAAACTCCACTTGTGCTGTGACTCTGCCTTGTTATTACTATGTGCTGCTACTCTGCCAGTACTCACTTCGTTAGTGCTGCTACTCCGAAAGGGAGAGAGGTGCTTATAAAACATTTCCTTCCGTCCAAATTCCCTTTTCCTCCACCTCATTAAAAAAAAAAATAGAAAAATTAAAAAAATTGAGAAAAATCCAAAAAAAATGCTTTTTGTTGTGGGACGGGTCTTATAGGGGTCCAATACGGGTGCTATGAGAAATCCGCGGGTCTTATGCGAGTAGGCGGGTTTAATGCGAGTTTGCGCGGGTAAGGGTAGAGAGCACGGGTTCTATGCGAGTGACCCGGCTCGCTATATAATTAGCGAAGACCCGCGGGTACCCGCGGGTCTTATACGAGTGGTGCTTCATTGATATAAATAGAGTCAATGTTGGAGGACATTTCACTCATCTCATCCTCACACATCATCTCTCCTCTTCTGATTGGTTCGAGCTCCTTGGAGGCAGTTTCAGTTCACATGTGGGAAGGAAGGACGAAGACGTTGTTGTTGCCATTGCTGCCGTTGTTGTTGCCGTTGCTACCGTTGTTGCTGGTGTTGCTGCCGTTGCTGCCTTTGGGGCAGTGTTGACTTTTCTGGGGTTGACTTTGAGTTGACCGTGTGGCTGTTTTGAGGGCTGTTGTGACACATGCTGGGTTGGCTGACCAAGGAGACTTTGTTGGTTGAAGCATCCTGTTGACTGCCGTAATGCACGACCACATTTTTCTATTTTTGGTTTTTCTTCTATAGATCCACTAGTATGTTCTATCAACATTTTACTTGATTGTTTATGTGATTGTTGTGGTGAAAAGTAAAGTTGCATGAAGCATAAAACATCTACATAAATTTATAGTAACCTAAGCAAGATACCTGTGCAATAGATTACTCTACAAGAGCCATTAATCAACAATCCATCAAAATAATCACCAACAGAATATTAAGAACAAGTTTACTATAAAATGCTGAAGAGGAACACTACCATCAAAATAAAACCCCAAAGTCTTCGTTTATATTATTCTAGAAAATATTACAGGAGAGCTTTAAGAGCGAGTGCACGATAAAGAGATTGGATGACTGAAAGACTGACAAAGGCCTCTAATTTATAAGATAAAATCTCCAACGGCTAGTTCGGTTGATCCATGTCAAAGTAATCTCGACCGTCGAAAAAAATTAAATCATCTTTTAATCTCAACCGTTGAAATTATAAATTTTTGAGGAAATTCGAATTTATCATTTAATTCCATTTTAATTAACTCAAAAATAATATTTTTGAGTTAATTACCTCAAAAATTTGACTTTGACTTAACCACCAAGGCCCAAGGGTCCAAAATTTCTCGAAATTCTCAATATTCCTTTGGCCTGGGACCTTTAAAAATTTATATTTTAGGGACCCACGACTTTTGCCTTTGAAGAATTTTAACTCACCTAGGACTTAATTAATTGGCCAGAAAATTTAATTAATTGACTGAGAGGAGATTTAATTATTTTTTCCAACCCTCTTTACATAAGATAAATACATTTAAACACATAAAGGGGGAATACCCATTCGTATAGACCCTCAAATAGCTCCCCAATTCTGCGGCTCAAAACATGATCTGGTAGACCAAACAGCTTGTAATAAAATAATCTAGCCAATTAGCTAGGATTATTCCAAAACTACTTTTTCAAAGACTCGATAGAAAACACTAGGACTCACTTAGCATCTTGATAACAAAATCCACCCTAGCTTTAGGGTGAGGTTGGAGGGGAAAACTCTGCCGATCACTGGTGTCGAGAAACACAAATGAATCAGTGAGACAAAAAACCTCCTAGGATAGAAATCATCACCAAAATACTAGGCTTACCTAGGTTGTTACATACATGGTGGTCTTACTTAGATCATTTACATCATAAACATGTAGAATGGGTTTACATCATTTATAAAACTGCCGACTGATGATGAAATATGAATGGCGTGAACACGTCGAACATGATGAATCCCATTGGAGAAAATGGGGATGTACTGCTATGGGGTCGTTGACAAAGTGTGGTCAACACACCTCTTACAGACCTTACCAAAAAGGGGGCATTCAGTTGGACTGACATAGCACAGAGGGCTTTCGACAGGCTCAAGGAGGTGATGAGCAAGCTGCCCAGTTTTGGCATTGCTAGATTTCACATAGCCCTTTGTCCTAGAGTGCGATGCATCAGGAGAGGGGATAGGCGCAGTCTTGATGCAGGGAGGCCACCCCATAGCTTTCGAGAGCCGGAAGCTATTGCCACATGAGAGGTTGTATGCTATATACGACAAGGAGATGTTGGCCATCATGCATGCACTAGCTAAATTTCGGCAATAGCTGGTGGGGAACATGTTTAGAGTGAGGACTGACCACAACAACCTCTGATTCTTTTTGGAGCAGCAACAGTGGCAAGAGAGGCAACAAGATCTAGGCATATGATTTCGACATCGAGTTTGTCAAGGGGAAAAACAACGTGGTGGCCGATGCAATTTCACGCAGACCAGCAGCGTTGTCCTTGATGAGCTTAGATATGGACTGGAGGGCTCAGTTGCTGGTAGAGTACTCCAAGGACCATTTTGCCTGTGAGGTGTTGGACGGACAGATCACAGATGACAGGTACAGGGTGATGGATGAGGTGATATACTTCACGGACAGGATCTTCTTGACCGGGAGCTCCCAGCTCAAGGAGAAGATATTGCACGCCTCACATGACTCGCCATTATCAGGCCACCAGGGGTTCACCAAGACCTATAGGGCCACTAGAGAGAGGTTCTCATGGAAGGGCCTCAAGGAGGACGTACTCCGACATGTCAGGGAGTGCGAAGTATGCCAGCGTAGGGCCTCAAGGAGGACATACTCAATGAATGGACAATGCAAGGTGTCCAAAATATTTGTGGATATTTAACTTCCACAATCATGCCAAAAACCTTGCAAACAGGTGCATTATTTGTAATGGTTTGCACACAAGAATCAAACATCTACATTTTCAATAACTTTAATAAACAACTCACCCATATATTTTGCATCCTTGTATTGTCCAAGTGTATCCACTGATTTCAAGAAAATTGGACAATTGAAGGAAGACACCATGAATTTGATGAGTGGGTGCCGTGTTGGATCTGTCCATCTATCAGAAATAGTGCTAACCCCAGATGTTGGCCATGCTGATTTAATAGGTTCAAGCATTTTGTCCACCTCTTTCTTTGCCTTCGTCAACAATGTGGTTCTAAGCTTTTTTGACCCAGGAGGCACATACCCTGATGGAGCCCCTTGAGTTAGAGCTTGGCACATCTCAATCAATAGAGGTGAGCATTCAACATTGAAGGATATGAATTTTTGATAGAAAAAAAAGGCAATGGTGAGATCAAACTCTTCTCGTTTCTCTTTTTGGAAAATCTTGTCCATTGGACCAAGTGCAATTGCCTTTCGTTTTGCTGCTTGTCCCCCACTAGAACTCTCAAATGGGAACTTGTTGCCGCTTTTCCTCAAGAATGGAAGGGGGTCATCATTCTTGTTTTTTTTTTTTAGTTTTTGCTGCCACATTTTCCACACCAACATATGCCTTTCTTTCCATTTCTTTCCTCTTTGCTAAAGGAACCTGTGTACAAGCTGCAATTCCACGACTTGGTAAAGCCAACAAATGAGCTTTCACACGATAATATGTGCTCCTTGCTCCTCCTTTGCTCCTTGCAAATCCACAACCAAGATGAAAGTGAAAGTGAAAAAAGAAATGGGCCAAATCGCCCTTTTAAAATCCGTGGAGGTCTTTTTTGCGTGGATTGTGTCCGACGAATCGGGCATGATCGTGTCTCGATCGGAAGGACACGAGTCCAACCGAATCGTGTCCGATTCGCTGGATTCAGGACACAAAGGGGGGTAGGGTCGAATCCGATTTCATCATTTACTATCAATTGAAATATTCCCCAAATTCACCCTTTTGTGATCATTATTAGATTGTTATTTTTATTTATATTTACATTATATTTTATTCATAATATCTTATTCAACATTACTGGTGCAAATTCATTGGTTGGCGACCTGCTTATCTTGTTGGGAGAGTGCCCACAACAGGATCTGCATGTGTTGCATGTTGCATAATTTCCTCCCAAAAGAACAACTCAGTTATTGTTGCTTTGACACCACCATTTTCTGGCAGACCGTTGTCCCTTTATTCACGTATGATGTCACATGATGGTTAGGGAACATGCTTTATTAATAATGTTTTGGTCTACATTCGACGTTGTCATACAAAACTGACTATCAAGAGTATCCCAGCCTATGCGTTCCAATGTTTTTTGTTAACTATGCATTATCACTCTAGATGGTAATGTAACATGGTTATTTTCCTTTCTGCAAATTTTCTCTTGACAGTGGCTGGAGACTACATTCTAAGTGTCTTTCTTGCATAGGATGCACTTTTGATGTTAGTTATGTCTTTCATACTATTGTTTCCTACACAAGCACCATTCTTTCTTATAGAGGAGCTTATATTGAGTTGAAACTATTATTGTTTAATTTCTTATAAATTAGAATTGCTGTAAGGAAACTGTGCACCTTGATGGATCAAAACAACTTACAAGTGAAATAAATAAGTGAACTTGTGATTGATGTGCCCCTTGTTAAGACTTGTTGAGATTGTAGCTTGGAAGGTGATTCTGCATGGAACAGGTGGCCTGACGTGTAGTGAGTCACATTAATTATCTTCTATGATAGTTTATTAATGAATTTCTTAAGACAAGACTTTAGATGACAATTTAATTTAAGACTTGTTGAGATTGTTGCTTGGAAGGTGATTCTGCATGGAACAAGTGGAATGACATGTAGCGAGTCACCTTAATTATCTTCTATGACAGTTTATTAATGAATTTCTTAAATCAATACTTTATATGGAATTTAATTTAATTGTTGGGTAACTTTTTATAAAAGGGGAAATAAGTAAACAATAGATGAACTCGTAGTAGTTGATCTTAGTAAAGTGAGATCTAATCTCAACAGTTGAGATTAGGGATTTCGCTTGAGATTTTGGGTTTTATTAATTTAATAGGAGGTTTGAGCCAAAGGAGATGTACATTCGATTTGGCATGAGTTGGGTTTCAGTGCACAGTATTTGGATGTGAGAGAAAGAAAAGGCTAGATTGAGCAAGTTAGATCGAGATTAGGCCGAGCGAGATTAAAAAAAGAATTCGAGTTTTCTCTTTGGTCGAGAGGCCATGTTTCTTTGTACGCAATAGTTTTTGCTGGGTCGCGTGTGTGTGGGTCGTACAAGGGCCGAATGAGAGAGAGGGCATGATATCTTTTGCTGGGTATTTGCCAGAGCAAATTCTTGTGTAATTGCCGTAAGAAATGATTTCTCCAGAGGTTGAATAAGAAGCCCAATATTTGTTGGTTTGCCCCACACTAGGGTTTCCATGGTATATTTGTGTTATTCTCTATTGCATGTGATTGGTTTCAAGTGTTTTTCCTTCTCTTGTTTATTTGGTTAAAAACCTCTAATATATATTGCTACAAATCATACTAGAAAACATAGTTTATTTCATATATGTGATTATTTAAACAGAAGATGGCCATGTAAAATTTAAACAGGAAAAAACATGCAATACAAACATACAAGTGGAAAAATAATCTCATCTTTATTAATATATATGAATTGGGGTTTACATGTTGAACTGAGAAATAACTGAGACATAACTGAGATAGCTGAGATTGAACTGGCCTCAAGGATCTGCTGCAATGCTGCACGGGTCCTCCACCAAAACTGAACTGAACTTCCACTCTTAAGCTCTCCTGTGAATTCTGGATGAACTCACCAAGGGGAGATGGGTGCTCGCCCAATCTTTCTAAATCACCCGAGGGTTTCCGTCCTGGGTCTACCAATGGAATAGAGAACCGGGTTCTCAACCTCTCATACAAGAAGCAATGTGAAATCCAAGATGATCTCTAATGGCCCTTCCTCCTCTTTTTATATATTTGATGGACTCCTCTAGAAGCTCTTATTTTATTATTATTTTAATCATTGAGCACATTTCCCTTAATTAAAATATTCTTTTTAATGTGGGAAAATGGTCAATTGGCCACCATGCCTCCTCAGGTCACTGAAAAATCACTCCTAGCCATCCGATCCTGTAGATTTTCTCGTTCCGGTTCCAATGAGCTATTACACTAAGGTGTTCTCCCAAGAATTCCTCGCGAAATGCCACCTTAGGCGTAATTAATTGAGTCGGAATGCAACAGAACGAAAGGAAAACTGTGTGGATGGTGGAATATATCAAATGAATTCCATCAGACCTCATTAGAACTCCTCAAAACACCTCCGAAAGCCCCCAGGGCCCGCTGATGACGCCAATCTACATCTATGACTTGTCTGCCCCCAACTCTAAAAGTCCATCCTAACCATGTTATAAGGAATACCAGAAAAAGGAACATTGCAAATCCTCCGCCCCAAGATTACTTTCACTCAAGCAATGTGTAGCAGCGGAATTCGTAATTTGAAGTACAGTAGCGGAAGACTTGTATGCTTGTAGGCTTTGATAGCAGAAACAACTTCAATTATAAAAATACACAAGAGGTATTTATAATAATAATATTTTATTGATAAGATATAACATGATTGAAAGTTTACAATGAGGTCCCGCTTTTATACCCATGCAGGTACCTTTTCATTAACCTAATGACTATTTAACATAATCCTAACTGATTAGTTAGTAATTACATTTATTCTATTTTATTCTATTAATAACTATATTTAATACTTAAGTTATGAATTAGATTCATAACATTGCCTCCTTCTCGAAAAGCTTTGTCCTCAAAGCTTAACTTTTCGACAATTTCTTTCACTTGGAATTATGTGCTAGACATGTCCTTGAATAATACCTTCCTTGTAGAATTCTCTTGTACTCTGTCCTTAAATCCCCTTTTCTTTCTTTCTTTTTTTCTTTTTTACACTTAAACTAATATGTATATATATAATTTTTTTATTTTTATTTTTTTTAAATTTAATTAATTAAATAATTCTAATTTAATCAATTAAATAATTTTAATTAATTAAATCAATTTAATTAATTAAATTTAATTTTGTTGTTGTTTTTTTTTTATAATATATATATAACATTTTTTTTTTGCATGATGTTAATTAAACCTAAACCCGTCTTAAAACGTCACCGATGGACCAATACACCGTTTTGGCAAAGCCGTCCGGTTTTAGACGTCGACTTATTTCTAAGAAAAAAAACTCGTTCACCGTAAAACACCCTTTCATAAATTTCATTTCCTTATTAACTGCATGTGCAACAGCAAACTCTGATTCTGCAGTTATTCGAAAGGTTTCCAATTTTGCGTTCTTAAAGTAATGCTCCACAAGTTGATTCACTGTATCTGCCGGATTGCAGTTGGAACACGTCATTTAAAAAAAATAAAAAATCAAACGACACAATCGTGGTCACAAAATTAATTAAACACCACGAATTCATTCACTTTTTATTTATTTTTATTAAACAACATGACGTTTGATAATCGTTCATATCTGTATAGAAATAACACAGCCCACCGTATGGTATGTCTAACACAGCATATCAACCGTCTAAAAAAAAACATGGCACGGTCAGCTTGTTGACGCCGGCGGATGATAGCGGAATTGTGTTGATTAGCATTTCGCTTTCACAGTCATTTGGTAGGTTTATTTTATATATATTTCGTTGCATTTTCATTATTAGCGGCAGTGGTGGCTTCGGATTTTGTTCCAGTATTCGTGGGCTGCTGCTGCGGTGGCAAGGTGTTGTGTATGTAAAGCCCTCTCCTTCCTGAGTATTTACTGGAATGGCGTTTAGTGGCTGCAGATAATACGACTCAGGGTACACTGGGAATTTGACATCCCAAACCGTCTCATTCTGGCCAATTGTCATTATTGGTTCGAAATGATGGAGCCGGCTACAGTGTTTTTTACTGTGATTCAACCACTGCCCTGTTCCCTTTGTTCTAATAATTCGTTGAAACTGATTAGTCTTCACCGAATTGTTTGACCGCTGTTTGTTTTTAGATGACCCGCACCAGCACGAGTCACCGCAGTAATTAAATCGTCTGGCAGAGCCCGTATTAGCAAAGATTCGGTGCAGCGTTTCACGCATATCAAAGGGAGATGATAAAACGACCCAAACATTCTGATAAGGAAATATGTCACTCTGTTTATCATCGGCTCCGTGATTGCGTAGATATTTTGCTGTCAATTCTTCATTCCTGTCACACGCCAAAAAGACTTGTATAATACGGGCCGGCTCAAAACCCATTACTGTGAGGCGCTCCATTTCCTCACATTCCTCTGGGCTTAGATTGACGGCTTCGCCAATTCCTCCCGCAGACTTGTTTTTAGCGCCCATCAAATTTTGTCGATCCACCAAATTTTGAAATTTACTCTTCAACAGCCGACGAAACATTCCATACTCATCCTTCTGCCTAAATTTCTCAACTTCGATGGCGGAAGGTTCGAAAGCCTTATAAGCTGAGCGGTATTTTTCATATAGTTTTTCAATACTTCCCCCGACCACAGGAAAACAACCTGAATTGTCACTTATATTGCTCAGCGGCGGAAGGGAGGGGAAGAGGGAGTGACAAGGGGAGGATGGCTTAGAGGAAGGAGGACTGTTATTACCACTGCTACTCCCAACAGCTTGAGATTGAGACGATATCCATTTCTCTGCGGTTCCAACTTTTGCCTCTTGCGAGGGAGACCACCCATTCATCATTCTCGTTGGTTTACGATAATAAAATTTGGCCAGACAGTAGAAGCAGATGCAGAGAAAGGAAAGTGCCTCTTCATCATGACTGAGAATTTCTATGTGAAATAATTCGGACCCTTCACAATCAGGAATAGAACACATTATTCGTGTTGGTGTCTTACGCTCTAAAGCTCCATCGTTACCTTTATCCGGACCATTGCAACACTGATTGGGATTGACCTTCTCAATGAAAAATGCTTTTCCTACTTGGTCAGCTGTATCCGTGCCAAGACTGACAATGTGACCATTAGCAACAGTTTGTTGTGCCTCTAAATCTGAAGGACCAGCTAAGCTCAGCGGTTGAGAATGGACATTGGCATACAAATCAACTACTTGTTCAACATCTTCTATGTTTGCAATAGACATGGGCAGTGCATTTCTTTTATAAAAGGCACATTTATGTCCTGTGAAATATTCATCTCCACACTTCCAACATTTCCCTTCTTCTTTACTTTTATTACGCATTGGTGGGGGGATATATTTAGTTGACTTTTCCATGGATTTTTTTCTTGATTTCCCTTTAGCATAACTAACTACTTTCTCATTTTTACAGCATTTTTCATCTTTTTTATTATGGATTACTGCAGAAAAATCTGCACATAACTTCTCCAAGTGCTCAATCTTTTCTTGAACTTTTTTAATCTGCTCAATTATTTTGGGAATTTCACGTAATGACACATAGTGTGGTAATTTATGTCCATAGGCTTGTAAACTACGTTCGTAGGCTTGTACAACAATGTTATGTGCCATTGCTTCAACTTGTCCTTAACTTGGCTTCAAGATGGCTCTGATACCACTGTAGCAGCGGAATTCGTAATTTGAAGTACTGTAGCGGAAGACTTGTATGCTTGTAGGCTTTGATAGCAGAAACAACTTCAATTATAAAAATACACAAGAGGTATTTATAATAATAATATTTTATTGATAAGATATAACATGATTGAAAGTTTACAATGAGGTCCCGCTTTTATACCCATGCAGGTACCTTTTCACGAATGGGCATGTCTTTTAGACATGCCTTTTCATTAACCTAATGACTATTTAACATAATCCTAACTGATTAGTTAGTAATTACATTTATTCTATTTTATTCTATTAATAACTATATTTAATACTTAAGTTATGAATTAGATTCATAACACAATGCAAATATGTGGACTAGTTTGTTGGTCCGATGCAATTGAGACCCAATGCTCGGATCCCGTACAAACTGCTGGATGATACCATGCCATGCGTTTGTGTCAACCCGCTAGGAACAAAGCCCTCAATGCCCGGATCCCAGACCAATCTCTGACTGAACATGTTATCAACAAATCCTCGTGGATCCCAATGCCACCAAGAACAAGCATCAGTGCCCCACGACTCTTGTTGCGCTATAACTCTGGCTGAGAATGTTGGCCCACTGACTGCGTACCAACTCATCACCTCTCTCCATTCCAACCCCTGATTCAATCCAATGCTAATCCTCCTCTCTTGATGCTAGGATGGAATGCTGAAGAGGTGTCGACCTGTATCCCATTGCCAACTGAAACCTGTAGTACCTGTCATGTCTAAGGGTCCCGCTCCATTATGCTCCTAACTAAGAAGATCCTACCATTAGTAGGATACCAACTCATGATCTCCTGCCAGTCTAATTTATGTACACCTGTGCAAGGGATAAGTCTACTAAGCTGATACTAGTCCATGCTCAACTCCCAATGATCTGCCTTGTCAACCAGCAGAATCGGTCCAAGAAATCCTGCCCCTGTCCCTATAATGGACAAAAGTGGGCAAGCTGTGAAATTTTCAAGGAAAATATTTCTGCAATACTAAGTTTATTTCTCCTACTTATGAGATAAGTTATTTATAGATGCTTCAGTGAATTATGAAATAAGCACATTTGCAGATCTTCGCTATCATTAAGAGCATAAGAACAAAAAGATAATTTACACAAGTAGCACAATAGAAACAACCACATGAACACAATTATTTTTGGATAACGGGACTTCGGTTTTGGCTGCAAGCTACAAATCATGCTATTAGGCAGCTGTGGCAGTGAACAGGCTGACTGCAAGCTACAAATCATGCTATCAGGCAGCTGTGGCAGTGGAACAGGCAATGGGTCGACTGTAAATTTGATTTTGATTTTGATTTTTTAATTAATTTCCTAAATATTTTTTTTTTGGATTTGTTTTTTTATAATATATATATATATATATATATATATATATATATATATATATATATATATTTATTTATTTTTTATTTTAAACTTTTAATTTATATAATTCTTTTTAATTTTTTTTCTATAATTCCTTTTTAATAATATTTGTTTTCTCTCTTTTTAGTATATATATTTCATTTTTTTATTTTTTATTTTAATTTTTTTTTACCTTTTTATTTTATTTTTAAATATCTCTTTATATATATATATATATATATATATATATATATATATATTTATTTTTATTTTTTAATATTATATATTCTCTTTCTTTTTTTTTCTTCTTTTCTTTCCTTTCTCTTTTTCTTTTTTAAATGGCCAGAGGCCTGAGGATGAAACTTGAAAATGGAGAACCTCCAACTGCTATGGCTAAAAGCCTTGATTGAAACGACAAGGAACTTGACAATTTCTTGACGGCCACAGGCCTGATTATCAGACAACGTGGCTTCAATACCAAATGGAACGAACAAGGTTCGTTATAATAGGTTAAACACTCCGAAAGACTTGGAATATGTAGATTTCCATTAAGGATACAAAAACATATATTAAAATGTATGAATGAGAATGATGATACAAATGAGAGTGAAGGTCTGCTTAAATACCCTGGGCAGGTGTCCCTTTATGAACGGTTATGTCCCATTTAGACATGTCTCTTCAACACTAATTACTAATTAACTAATCATTATTACAATTATCATCACTATTTATATTTATATTATTTATATATTTTATTCATAATATAAGTGCCATAAACAACAAAATTATAAAAAAAATTACTCATTGCTTTAGACGAACAAGTTGGAGACAGTGGCTGTGCACCTCTGTTTTGTCCCATAATCAAGGTTTCACCAAGTTAGAGGGTATATGCTATTGCTGATATGTATTGGAGAGACTTATGATGTGTTACCAATATGCATACACGAAATTTCAACTACATGCAAGCAATGGCACATTCTCATGATCCCAGGGGTTTTGCACCATCACAAGGGGCTTGTTGGGCGCACTGTGACCCCTCGAGTGTGTGGCTACCGACACAAATGTGTTTCCCAACTGCCTAGTGTAGTACAATGTTATTCCCGCTGGACTATGCCTCACAACATGTTCAATTATTTGAGCTCTATATTAGTTACTTGGCGGAATTTCGTAACTCTTCAGTATAATGCCAGTAAACTTACTATCACAACCCCCATACAATATTATAACATGCAAGGAAATAACCAAACAATACACAATCAACCATAAGACACAGTTTTTATGGAAACGACCCACTGGCCTTCTTCATTAATAAAACAACCAAATTATTTTACATATGAAGGTTAGCTCAAGCTCTCGGCTTGGACCCTCTTTAGAATATGCAAAAACTCAAAATAAGCGAAGTCACCTAAAAACCGGTCATGTCTGTTCATCTTGTTGCATGAAGATCCCTCCTAGTTATGTTCAATGGTTACTCTGGTCGTTCCAACAGTTTTCTTGCTTGCAAATCCACTTGGAACCCTTCTTCCCTTCGTCTCTTGCTATGCTTCCCTTGTGTTTTCTTTTGTTGGTTGTTCATTCTTGTTCTCCACTCACGGTTCACTTTACTTATATGTGACTTCAGTAGTATGAACTGTCGCATCCCTTCACAAGTCGGCTTGCACAGATGCCACGTGGTTGCATATAGGCACCCTTTGGTTCGCCTGTTTGCTCTACGATTTGGCCCGATCACACGTCGCACAATTCTGGCTGACCTCGCATTGTTTCGGTTCATGCTTGGGCTGCCCCTCCATTCGGATTTCCACTCCTGTCAATTGAAATGCCATTTGGGTGCATGAGGTGTCACTTGGTTGGACTGACGCCCATGTGGCGTTTGTTCCATCGGGCTGACTTTGTCATGTTGTGCGCCACATGCCCAACTCATTCCATGGAAACCCGAACTTCGACTTACTTCAACTTTACTTCGTTCGAGCATGCGCCCATGCTTGGGTGTCACACCTTTGGTTTTTCGCCACTCTTATCATCGCATCTCTTGCGATATTAACATTGCAAATTCTACGATGGAGATGTCATCCTTGGTGCACACTCATTTAAAGGTGTGCCCAACTCCTAGGGCCCAACACACCAATTGTTGCACAAATGTAAACTTTTTTCTTACTGATTTTGTCAAACAATTTAAAGACAATCTATGCACAACAACTTCAGTAGTGTTACAATACCCCAGGGAAGAATAGTATGAGTGTTGGTTTCTATGTGTAACTTTGATTATGAAATTCTCAACAAATCTGTTGTTTAGGGTGTCAAAGAAAAATTTGACCAGCAAATTTGCAAGGAAGAAAACAGGACCAGTGTCCTTAGTATATGATTTTGAGCGAATGGATCACTGGTTTCAAAGGAGCAACAAACGCAGAATGTCATTTCAATAGTCTTTGGTTTGCACCTCAAAATAACTTATTGGAACAAATTGTGGTTATTAGTGCCTTGTCCAATAATAGAGATGCATGGGATTTTAGGGCTGAAAGAGAGAGCCAACCTGCAAAGAAAGGAGTATTATAAAAATAGAGAGAGAGAAATAAAAACATATTAGACACATAACCATAAACCATAATAATTAGAGAGGAAATGAAATTTACGTGGTTCACCCAATATGTGCTATGTCCACTAAGAATGGCCAGGCCTTTTATTATGTCATGGGAAAACTCTTTGGCATTTTTGAAGTCTCTATATTGTTTTTTACCTTGCCCTCACAATGGCCCAAAGACAACTTACAATGGAGTTATCATGCGTTTAAATAGGTTACATTTCATAGAAATACACGAGAAAATCCATGGGTTACCAAAACCTGGAGCCTATGTACTGCTAATGGTAAACCCATTAATGACCATATCAAATTGACTCCTTGTGACCAAGTCAAGTTTATGCTAACTACCTTAACAATTCCCACCTTAAACTTGACTTGGGGAGATTAACTTAGTGCAAATATCTTTGCTGAAGTCCATATAAAAAAGTTACCAAACATCGGAGTACATAGGTAACAAGCTGCTGTATCTGCTAGTTTTTTAGGACATGTTTCTAGTAAATGGTTAAAGGAGAAGTGAAAATGAGATAGAGCATCCTCGAAAATATTAAATGTCATGACCCTAGTCTCACCATGGCCAACTACTAACTGATGAAGCTCACAAAAGCAATAGGGTTGCATCAAGTTGTCTTCATAAACGGTGAATCAAATGAGAGTGTAGGATCACATCATCAGCAAAAAATAGTATAGTTTCTCATTACATGATGTAACATGCAACTATCATCAACTTGGGTATGCTATAGTAGAAAGTCCTCAATCTCATCTATGTAATTACCAAAGAGAGTTAGTGAAAGGCGGTATCCATTTTCATTTGCAAAACAGTACTTCGGATAAAGCTGGAGAATCCTTGGGTAGTTTGGAATCAACCCACTATTGTTTCATAGAGCCTAATAATAATGGTGATGGAAGTAACAGATATACCAGTATTCAGCTTTTGGAGAGATTGAATGGCTTTTTTTAAAACTATTTGTTCAACTATATTTAATTTTAGGGTCAAAATGCCTGTTTCTGCATTGTTGAATCCCCAGTTATAAGAACTAGCATGATCAGTCCAAAATGGTTCACAATGTAGAGGGTTTGAATCAATTACTGAACTGGATTGGTAAATTGGTTCTATCTCAAAATGGCTGGTTCACTTAATTCAGAGGGTTTTGGTTTGGAATGACCATAAAAATCTCAAGTCCCATCCATGTGACCTCATGGCCAAAAGAATGAAAAATTAAACCAAAATTTAAACAGAAGGCGGTGCATGCTAAAGATTACATTGATGTACATGTGTCATGAATATATACATATTTTAAAAAGATTACATTTTTAGTCAATTGGTTCTTCAACTCAATTTTCAGATGGTTTTGGTCTGAGTTTGAAATTTAATCAATACCAGTCATCACTGAGTAGAATCCCTACCTATTGGGTCACAATGTCTTGTGTTAGCACTTATGGCTTTCTTAGAATGCGAAATCCATGCTATTATTGTTTTCCTTGTGACTAGTGGAATCAACAATTGGGGTGGTCTCATACTTGCGTGACACAGGGTTGATTCTGTCTGTTACCACTATAAGAACTAGGTGCAGCATGCCTGCCATTAATGTGGACACGGGTTAATCAGTGGGATTGAACCAACGATTGCATAATATTTTACATAGCACTTTTACATGCTCTTCCGAGTAAGCTACTTCTGGGTGTTGTGTAAAACTTTCATAGTGAGCCATTCTTGACGTAAATTTTTTTGGATATGAACTGTGTTGGAGTTTAGAAATGTCCCAAAGTTTTGCGTGGAAACTCCACCCATCATCGAGGGATCCAAAAGAAAGCTTATGAGAGAAATAAAAAGGAGTAAACTGTTGGAGTGATTAAATAGAGATAAAATGAGAATTAACCATTTTGAAAATAATATATATAAACAAGGGAATTGAGTCAAAAGAAAAGGGGTGGAAAATTGTCAAATTAATAAATATATTAGAAAAATTATTGAAGGGATTGAAAATGAAGTTAATAATATAAAAGGGTAAAATAGGGAAAATGAGATATATCAAAATAAAGATGATTATGTAAACACAAAAATTGAATAAATGAAAGGGTTAAATAAGACAAATGAGTAGGGGCAGAAAATGGTCAAGTTAATATTTATATTAGAAAATTAATTGAAGTGATTGAAAATATAGATAATAAAGTCGTCAAAATGGTGAATAAATGAAAGGAATAAATCAAAGCGAACTCTTTATTAGTCAAAAATAGTTTAAAGAACTACTCCAGGTCTAAAAGGCAGTTTCAACCTGATCTTCCCCCCTGTTCCTACCTGAATTGGTCATCACTGAAGCTACAGAAGATTGGATCACTTGCCAAAATAACTGCAAACAACCTCATAAGTTTTGTGTATTTATTTATTTGTTTACTATTTTGATGAACTTCACACCTATTATCACTTCATACTCTGTTGTTTTGGATTTCCGATAACATAGAATGTGGATGTACATTGTGTGGTCTATTTGCTATAATTTTTATGTTATACCTCTATAATAAGAATATCTAATTTAGATAAAGTGCTTTGTTGTTAAGTTCTTCAAGTTATATAGAATGTGGATGTACATTCTGGAGTCAACATGCTACTATATTTGTGTCAGGCCTATATAGTAAAGAAGAGCTAACTTTTATAGGGTGTTATTTGAATGATAAAAGGGACTATAGTTTTATTTGGCAAAAGATGAAGCTTTGGTTTTGGGTAGATAGTATATTCAAATAGTTCCATAACTAACTCGATTTTTCCACATTTTGATTTCAAGGCGTGAAGAATCATTACCTCTTTTCAAGCGAAGACTTTTGGGAGGGTTGATAGACTTTGCTGCTAGAGAGCTCCAAGTCCAGGTAGGTTCAAACTATTTTAGGGAGAAATTGTAGCTAGTAAATTGATTGCAAGATATTTCTATGAATATTAGGTTTCTTGAGTTTAAGAAGTGTTTGAATTCAAGAGATCTTTTAAAAAGTTCATCTTTCCCTTGAAGTTCATTGAGATTTTATGGGTGCCTAGGATATGGTGTTGATAATGTATTCACTTTAAAATTATACGATAACAATGAGATAAATTTAATAAGGAAATAATATTATGTGTGCATGCGACTTAAATAATTAAGAGATGGGGAAGTTTGAAGGATTAATGATGACATCAATATGACACATGAATCTTTCGTTAAAGTTTTATTAACATAATCCTTGAAACATACATTCTCGATGATAGTGATAAAGATGGCACATAGCCTATAATAGAAAAACTTGGCCATGATCTTCATAAATTGTGATAGAAGAGATGCACAATATACTATAGGAACTCTACTCATGACCATTTAGAACTTCAATCAAGAAAGGGTACTTTATTTACCAATATACGACGTACAGCGCTGTTGTAAAGCAATTGTTCGTCCCAAGGTTACTTGGAAGCGGGAGCGGGAGCGCGGAGCGGGAGCGAAGCGCGGAGCGCCATTTTTAAAAGTTTCCGGGTCCGGAGCGTTTTCGAGAGCGTTTTTATATATATATATATATTTTTTTTAATATTTTTAATATTTTTTATATTTTGATGCATATATGTCAACAAAAACATGTAGAATGATGAATTAGACATAAAAAACATAAAAACATAGATTGAATCATATAACATCAATCATCTAGAAGTTATAATCTTCATCAACCACGCCCACGAGTTGGAAGCAGAGAACATATTGACTCTTGAGTCTCGCAAATCAACAATCTGAAGGTTTCAAGCTTTCAAAATTCAATATATAACATTTATCATCATTGATATATAACATTTATCATCATTGATTTCAAATTTCAATATCTAACATTTATCATCATTGATTCATTGATTTCAAAATTCAATATACATTTATCATCATTGACATATATATTATAACATTTATCATCATTGATTCATTGATTTCAAAATTCAATATACATTTATCATCATTGATATATAACATTTATCATCATTGATTCATTGATTTCAAAATTCAATATATAACATTTATCATCATTGATATTATATAACATTTATCATCATTGATTCATTGATCACCATATAACTTTCATGAAACATCATATTCATAATTCATAATGACTTGTAAACAGTAAACTTATAAATGCCAACTTCATTAAAAATTTAAATATATGAAATCAGTAGCAAGTCAAGTTTCAACTGTTCAACTGTCAACAACAAATAGAAAATAGTAAACAACAAATATATTTTATCTGGCTGGCCCCTTGCCATGCCCACGAGAAATGTCTAATTTCTGTGAGCCACGAGGAAATGTTGGTCTTCTAGTACTCTTAGGAGTACCATGACCACGACCAGAAGGTGGAGGCTGGATCTGCAAAGGAACAATAGTGTGATATCGAGGAGTAGCACTGGCACTGGCACTCGCACTGTACCAGTAGATGGTGGGACTGGCCCTGTGTGTGGCGGTGCTGCTGATGCTTCATCATCATCCCTATAAAGTTCTGCTTCCAATTCTTCTAGATGTAACGTGCCGTCCTCCAAATTATCATCCTCTGGGTTGTTGTCCCAGACTCTGTATGATTGATCCTCATTTGCCCGATCACAGTAATGGCTGAGCAACCTCAAGTTATAATGCACATAAACCAAGCTTTAAGCTCGGTTTTCATTCAACCTGTTTCTTCTCACATTGTGTATAAAGTTGTAGGTGCTCCAACACCTCTCTGCAGAAGAAGTGTTCACAACTTGTGAGAGAACTTTTTTAGCCAACTTTGGCAAAAGTCCCATGCCGCCATATGCTTCCCACCATGTGAGAGCATCAAATATGTCCCTGTCTTCCATTGCATGGAAAGAACCAAAGTTAGCAGTGCAACTGAAGTATTTGCCTAATTCAAGGCACAATCTAGCACACTCTTCCCTGTCGGGTACCAACTTGTCCAATGCCTTCATGTACCCCTCTTGTACCTCTGGATCTGTGTGAGGTTTCACCCTAACCCCACCTCCAGGTGCAGGTTGGCCCAACCAAGATGGAGAGTAATATTTTGGCGTAAGGATATATGCCAAAGCATGCAGTGGAACATTGAGTTTATTCCACCGTGCACACACAGAGTCATGAATCATAGCATACAAAATGGGATCATTATCCTTAACAATATCTTTTATTTGCCCCAACATGCTATCCATCTGCTCATAAACCTCTCCAATCACTGGTTTATCAGTATCTGCAAAGCGAATAATGTTATAAATGGGCTTGGTAAAACTCACAATTTCCCTCATATGTGCCCAAAACTGAGGGTCAAGGGCGGTCTCCTCCACATGTTCAAAACTTTGCCTGTCAACCACTGTTGCCGCCCTGTCCTTTAATAGCTGCCAGTGTGGGCTTGATACCATTGCAGCCAATGACTCTCTTACCTTCAAAAGGCGCCTGAAAGTGAGGTAATAACTAGCAAATCTAGTTTTTCCTATTTTCAACAACTCCAATTTGGAGTGAGTACGGAAAAGCCCATGGGTATTGCTATGATTTGTAATAAATTTGATCATTTTTTTACCTCTCTTGTACAAATCACCAAGCCATTTGAATTAAGGTTGTTTTTTTTTTATGATATCACGCATCAAAAGGTTCATTGTGTGAACCAAACACCCAGAACAAAAAATGTTGGGGTATTTATCCTCAACAATTGCTCCTACTGCCTTACAGTTAGCAGCATTATCAATGATGACCTGTATCACATTGTATGGCCCAGTCTTTTCAATTATATTAAGTAATGGTTCTGCAATGTTAATGCCGGTTTTGAATTTATCTGAATAATCATAAGCTGCCAGGAAGACTGCACCACTAACCGACACAGCCAAAACATTTATCAATGGTTTTCCTTTTAAATTGTTCCATCCATCAGAGACAATGGATAGCCCATGCTCATTCCATGGACCTGTCATTCTAGCCAAAGAATTGTTTATTTTAGCTCTTTCATGATCAAGACCCACGGTTCTGGCCTTGTCATACCCAGGGCTTTTGTATCCTTTGGGGGCATCATTAATGGCAGAAACCATTTCATGCCAATAAGGTGAGCAAAGAACATTGAATGGCACCCCACATGCATATAGACACCGGTAAACTTTTGAATCCACATCATTCCTACACCCTTCGTCTAGGAAATCGGATATGGTTCTACGCCTTAATCCAGTGCCACTGCTTCCGAAACCACTGGCATGGGTGGAAGTTGAATGTGTTGGGCCTGAATCAGCGATACCCTTAGATCTTTTAGATGATCTCTGTATGGCAACCCCTCTTCCTTCCTATATATCTCTCTCTGTGGTGCTGGCACATAAGTACAAACTTTGATTCCAAAATTTTTAGTTCCATCTCCTGGCATTATCCCACAAAGGTGCCTTCTCAGACGGGTGTATGAACCATGGTATTGTTTATTGCAATAGGGGCAAATAAATTTAGTGGTTCCACCACCTTTCTCTCCTTCTTGTTTCTGAACATATTTCCACAAAGGATATTGGTCTTGTTTAGTTGGGGATTCTAGGTTCTCAGGGTCTCCACTCCCCACTTCCTCCTCAGCATAATCCTCCTCTTCAGGATTTTCTTCAGATCCACCATAACCCTCCACTTCATCCTCCTCTTCTCTGATTTGTCTCTTTCTTCTAGCACTCTCCAACACCATTATCACAAAGAAAGGAACCAACATGAGGAAAATTCCTAGCCATATAGCCATGATGGAAACAAGTTTCAAGTTTCTAGAATCTAGCCTGCAAAACAAATAGAAAAATGGCAAATGGGAATAGGAAATGCAACATAGGAAAAAAACAACTCATTTTAAAAGTTTTAAATCCAATAAAATGCAACATTCAAGCAAAATTCAAGTTTTCATTTTCAAACCATTTAACAATCTACAAATTCATCTTAGAAAATACAAAATTGGATTAGAAGGCCTACCTCTTTCTTGCAATCCTCCTGTCAGCCTTGCTCCTTGCTCTCCTGTCGGCTTTGCTCCTTGCTCTCCTGATTGCTGTCAACCAAACCTTGCGCTCTCGGCTCTCTGACATCTAAATCTCAATTCTCAACCTCCTTGAGCAATAACTATGATAGACCCCCCCCCCCCCCTTTTTGTAAAAATAAATTTTTTTCAACAAAAAAATTTCGCGCGGCGGGGACGGATTTCGGAGCGAGCGCTCCCCGAGCCGCTTCCGCGTTTAACGCTCCCAGAAGCGTTTTTTTAACGTCGGAAAGCGCTCGAGGAACGATCGCTCTGGCTGTCTGGCAGCTCACGGCAGGACGTTTTCGGTCGAACGCGCTCACAGCGTCCCCGGCAAGGAAGCGTTTTGAGCATTTCTAGCGTTCCGACGCTCCCTTTGGACGAGTTCGGCCAGAATAGAGGACCCAAAACTTCTGTAACTTTGTTGCTCGTCCACTAACCAATGGTATTTCTGGTATTTCTTAATTAGGAATAATAGCACCTCGATTACTCACGACCAAATTTGTAGTAAAGTATGATGTTGTCTTTATTAAAGACACTTTGATACATGTCCCATGACCAAATTTATATTAAAGTACATCATCCCATTATGAAAATGTTATTATTTTCCAAGATTTCTTTGATCACTTAAAAAAAAAATTAAAGACATGGACTAAAAATTTAACTTTATGATGATATCCATAGGTGATGTCTTCATCTCACGTTTGTGCTCATTTATGGCTTCATAGGAATTCTTTAACAATCTTTTTAGTAGCATATGCTTAGGATCATATTTAATTGTCTTCTTTCATTGTCTCATACCCTTGTGACATATCTAGGTGCGCTTGTTCTTGTTGAATGCTTGTTGCTGAACTTCAATAGATATTTTCTTGATCATTAGAGAAAGAGGTTGACTATTTTGAACAATAATCTTGATAATTTATAATAGTTGGCAAGGTGTAGAAAAGCTTTAGAATTGTCAATCTTCATCCAATCATTTGGAAGATATAAATAACTTAAATTATAAAGATGTTAAAGATTTTCGGTAAGTTGACAGTATTTTAGGAAAAATACTTTTATACCATGGGTAGTCCTTCCATAGACCATCTCTTCAACGGTTTAAAGAGAACATGTTATTGTCTTTCTTGTGCTCGATGCCCAATCAATCTTGCAATCTTTGTGGTCTTGGTGTTGAACTTGGTGGTGGGCGCTCATTTTCCTAGATGGACAAAAAGATGGTTGAAACTTGTATTTAGAGGAGAAGAACTCTTGTAATTATGCACTTAAAATGGTTAGCTATTTCGCTTCACATCTACTCGCTCATATTCTCCATGTGTTGAAGAATATTGCCTTTGCTGCTGCAAGCTCCAAGAAGAGGCCTATGATAGGACAATTCTAATGGAACACAAGGCACTCATTTAGTGGGCTAGCTACCAAAATAGTATAAAAACCAGAATCAATAATCGACATATATGAATTTTTTTCTCTTAAGATTTTAAATCATGATGTTGAACCATTAGAGACAAAATATGCAAGGTTTGCTCATCTATATATCATGTAAGGGTAAATATATAAAAATGACACTAAGAGTAGTACATATCAGTGAGAAAACAAAATACATAATCAACGAGGCTGTAAATAACATTTAGAGTCCAAAAACAATGCTACAAGCTATTGGGCCATTGGCCTTCTACAAGTCTACATATCAATGATCACATGATCACTCATCAAACACATCACCACTGCTAGAAATGGGATCATCAACATGAGCTACATAAACATCATCTGGCTTAGAGTTTGAGGACTCCTCAGAATCCTCTACAACCTCAGTGGTAGTAACAACAACAACAACAAAAATTAACCTAACATTAGCATGAGTTGGTCAAGATGGACAACTAGTGTTTTCCACTGGTTTTTGTCTTTACTTAATTCAAATACTAGTTTTGGTTCCACTAGCACTACCATGTTAAATTTGGACAACTAGGTCCAAACTCCATCTTGTGATGCTCAGATGAAGATTCCAATATTTGTATTGGATTCCTCTTTCGGAGAGGTGTAAAATCGATATAAAATTGATTTTAATCTGATGAGCAGAACATTTATTTTGAATTTATTATTTATAATAAATTTAAGTGCAGGTCGGCCTTAAGGTTTTACACCCCCAACAGAGGTGTCACACACCTCAATGATGGATATAAATACAGTCAACGTTGGAGAGCTTTTCACTCATCTCATCCACACACTTCTCATTATCTACAAGCATTTGAGAAGCAGTTTCATCTCCCATGTGAGAAGAAGGACGAAATCTACTGCAGCTAAAGGACGAAATTTACCGCAGCAAATTTTCTGCAGTTAGGGTTTCTGGGCAAGTTTGACCAGCGTTGACTTTGGTCAACGCATGGTCCGTTTGAGCTGAAATTTTGTGGAGAGTTCGATTTTTGTAGGCCGTACTCATTGGCACAAAAATCGAGGTCAAATAGTTGACCGAAGTTGGAGCTGCGTTGACTTTCTTGTTGCTGCCATGCGTTGACTTTTTCTGGACTGCGTTGACTTTTCTGGGGTTGACTTTGAGTTGACTGGATAATTGATTTGAGAACTGTTGTGACACATTTTGGGTTGGCCGACCAAGAAGACTTTGCTGGTTGAAGCATCCCGCTGATCGCCGTAATGCACCAACACATTCTCCTGTTTCTGGTTTGTCTTCTATAGATCCATATAGATCCACTGGTATGTTTTATCAACATTTTACTTAACTATTTATGTGATTGCTGTTATAAAAGTAAAATTGCATCAAGCATAGAACATCTACAAAAATTTACATGGTATCAGAGGTGAGGTGAAGACAAGCCCTAACTTATAGCAATCACCAACTGAGAAAAATGAGTTCCACAAGTTATGGCTTCAAGGAGGATGACAAGCTGACTGGAAGGGATGACTTCCATGCTTGAAAGATGATATTAGATCTCAAATTGGAAGACCATGATCTCATGGACTATGTACTGGGTAAGATACAAGAACCTCCATCCACTGCTACTGCTGCTGCTAAAACTAAGTATAAGAAGGGGGAGATCAAAGCAAAGCTAATGATCAAGGAATCCATACATAAAAGTCTAGTTGCCTACATATCTGAGCTAGGCACATCCAAGGAGATGTATGATAAGCTGATACAAATGTTCAAAGTAAACAATGCAAACCAAGTGCTATTCTTCAAGAATCAATTGAAAAATCTGAAGAAAGGCAGGGATGAGTCTGTCCAAACATACTTTCTGAAATTGACCGAGATCAGGAACAATTTGCTGGCTATTGGGGAGACAATAGCCAATCGTGAGATGGTACTCACCGCACTTGGAGGGCTCCCATATGAATGGCAAGTATTCAACACTATCATTCTCAATAATAGTACAATTCCTAACTTTGACGAGCTATTGTCAAGATGCATGCAAGAAGAGACAAGAATGAAGGAATACGAAAATGACAGAAATGCTGCCTACGCTGCTCATTCTAGAAAGAAGAACTCTGGTGGTCCTAAGAACAAAGGAAGAGCAAGGGCCCAAGGAAAGAAGGGCACGTGTTTCACTTGTCATAGGCCTGGTCACTATGCTAGAGAATGTCCTTTCAAGAAGGATTCTCCCGATAGTGACGACAACAACAACAACCGGAGAAATGGAAATCAAAGAAACGACAGGTCCAAAGGAAAGAGGAAGGCTCCCTCTGGCGGAAACAATACACCTTTCAAAAGGTCTAGAAACTCCAGGTATGAGGAGTCAAATGTTGTTGATAAAAGAAATGAATACATTCTTGTATCTGCCCTCTCTGCTGCATCCCCGCCCGACACTATGGATGTCTGGCTGATAGATAGTGGTGCCTCAAGACACATCACCGGGTTCAAGGAAGCACTCTCTGACATGGTTGAGAAAGATACTAATCTGGAAATTATCCTTGGAGATAATGCCACATATCCCGTGAGAGGGACAGGGACTGTGACCCTCCACTTGTCTCAAGGACAAGTCCTACATTTGCAGGATGTACTCTATGTACCAAAATTGAAGAAGAACCTTGTGTCTATATCAGCGATTGAAGACAAAGGCTTCAATGTGGCATTCATTGATGGAAAAGTGCGCATGTGGAAGAAGAATCTCAAGGAAGCTATCGTGATTGGTTTTAGAGTTGGAACACTCTACCAAGTTGAAGGAAGTCCACTAGGAGCTATGACATGTGATACTATCCGACAAACTGAACTATGGCACCAGAGGTTTGGACACCTTCATTACAAGGCCCTTCCCGAAGCAAGGAAGGTGGTGACAGGGATGCCCGATTTTGGAAATAATCATGAAGGTGTATGTAAGGGTTGTGCCGAAGGAAAGCATACAAGGGGACCTTTCTCCTCAAGTGTCACAAAGACATCTGATATTTTGCAATTGGTCCATTATGATCTATCTGGTATGCTACCCGTGACATACCTGGGAGGATGTTCTTACTATATGACATTCACTGATGACTTCTCCCGCAAAACCTCGATATACTTCTTGAAGAAGAAGGATGAGGCTTTCATGTGGTTCTGTACCTTCAAAGCCTTGGTGGAAAATATGACAGGGAAGAAGATCAAGATTTTGAGGACCGACAATGGCACTGAATATGAGTCAAATGAGTTCAAGGACTTTTGCAGAGAAGCGGCATTAAGAGGGAGACCACTACTACCTATAATCCTGAGCAGAATGGCGTTGCTGAACGAAAGAATAGGACCATTGTGGAAGCTACCCGTGCCATGCTATGTGACCAGGGTCTACCGAAGTTTCTGTGGGGAGAAGCTGCGAATACTACTGTATACATTCAAAACCGATGCCCTCATTCCGCCCTGGACTCCAAAACTCCCGAAGAGGTTTTCACTGGTAAGAAACCTGACGTCTCACATTTTAGAATTTTTGGATGCCCTGTTTATTTTCATGTGCCAAAAGAAAAGAGAAGTAAGCTGGATGCTTCTGGGAAGAAAGGAATGTTTGTGGGCTACAACGAAACCTCTAAAGCCTATAGAGTCTATGTACCTGGTCAAAGGGAAGTAGAGATATGCCATGATGTCACTTTTGACGAAGATGCTTCCCTGAAGAAAGTAGTAGATCTTTCGAGATCTGAGGAAAATCATGAAGCAAGGCCTGGAAATCAAGAAGAACCGCAGGATGAGACAATGCCTGATGTTGAAGGACCAATGGACCCAATCGATCCATCTCCTTCATTGAGAAAGAGACCATCATGGCTCAGGGACACTCTCGAAGATGCCGAGGGACATGCTGCCCCGAGGGGGACATTCCGAGAAAGCAAGAAGCCGTGTAGATACCAAGGGTATCTGGCTGCCATGAGTACTATTGTACAATCTGAACCTGGATCTTTTGAGGAAGTCGTAAAGCATCAAGTCTGAAAGGATGCTATGCACGAAGAATATGAGTCCATAATGAAGAATGATGTCTGGGATGTGGTCCCGAGACCGAAGGACAAATCAGTTGTCACCGCGAAATGGCTCTACAAGATCAAACATGGATCTGATGGGAGTGCTGAAAAGTTCAAGGCAAGATTTGTTGCCCGTGGCTTCTCTCAAAAGGAAGGAATAGACTATGATGACATATTTGCACCCGTGGCACGATATACCACCATTCGATCAATCATAGCCCTTGCTGCTACGCAAGGATGGAGTCTTCATCAGATGGATGTCAAGACCACTTTTCTGCATGGTGCAATAAAGGAAGAGGTGTATGTAGAACAACCTCTGGGATTTGAAGTTCAGGATCGAGACACTCATGTCTGCAGGTTGAAGAAAGCCCTCTATGGGTTAAAGCAAGCACCCAGAGCTTGGTACGAGAGGATGGATAGTTACTTGATGAAGTTGGGCTTCACTCGAAGTAATGCTGATCCGAACCTTTACTTCAAGGTTGTCCGTGTGGAAGCCTTCTATCTCCGGGTGCCGTGATGTGACCGACCTTCTTCCGATAGGTGGCGCCCGGCCTCCTCATTCATCAGTGCAAGAGGGAGCTCGCTGCTGAGTTTGAGATGAAAGACCTAGGATTGATGCACTACTTCCTAGGCCTGGAGGTCTGGCAGAGACCTGGCGAGACTTTCCTTTCTCAAGGAAAACACATTGTGAAGCTTCTGGAAAGATTTAGTATGGTGGACTGCAAGTCTGTGTCGACACCGATGGAGCTCAACTTCAAGAAGTTGAGTGGCAGCGCTGCTGGGCCCGTATTGACAAATCCTACTGAGTATCGTCAACTCATAGGGGCCCTGATGTTCTTAGTGAACACCCGTCCGGACGTATGTTTTGCAGTGAACACTTTGAGTCAACACATGGTTGATCATAACATTCACTGGGTTGGTGCCAGGAATATTCTGAGATACCTTCGAGGCACGATAAACCATGGGCTGAGATACACCGCTGAGAGCGTGACACTCCTTGGATATACTAATGCCGACTGGGCTGGCAGTGTGGTGGATTGTAAGAGCACATCGGGATGCTGCTTCAATCTTGGTTTTGCTTCGATTTCATGGATGAGCAGGAAGCAGAAGTCGGTGGCTTTGAGCATCGCAGAGGCCGAATACATTGCAGCAAGTATGGCCTGTTGTGAAGCAGTTTGGTTGCGAAAGCTCTTTAGTGAGCTATTTGGACATGTGCTAGATACCACCGTGATACTCTGTGATAACCAGAGTGGGATTCGCTTGACCGAGAATCCTGTGTTCCACGACCGATCCAAGCATATTGATATCAGGTACCATTTCATCCAGGATATGGTACAGCGAGGCGCCGTAAGGCTCGATCATATAAGAACTGATGAGCAGGTCGCGGATATTCTCACTAAGCCCCTGGGGAAGGTCAAGTTCCTAACCTTCCGTGAGAGACTTGGTATCGTGGAACGACCCTATGATGTGGGTCTTGTTGGACGATGAGCTCGAGGAGCTCTGGGGGGCTTTGGGGACAACTTCTCAGAGCTATGAGAAACCACAAGGCTAGGCTTGCCAAACCTTGTTGGTGTGCTTGGACCCCACCGTTGTGATTATTGAGTTGGTTCAACTCTCATTATCTGTGCCCCGTATGCATCCTACCCATTGAGTTCAGGGCTCATGGGAAGTACCTCTCATTTGGCCAATGAGATGGGAAAAGCTAGAGACCAGTAGCAAAGACTAATGGACGCATCAGAGATTGTCGTACTCTCTATCTAGGATGGCACGGTCCAACCACTTGATCTGAGATCAAGTCTAGTGAGGTCTCGGACCTCCGCCTGACTTCAGGTCAGATGAACCAACTTCGGGTTGGTTGGAGACTCTTTGTGAGTCTGATAGAGGTTTCGGACCTCTGGGCTGAATTTGTCAGCCGGGGGATGATGTCTTTGTGACTGACCCACTTCTGTTCTGAAATAAAGAGGCTAGCAAAGCAAGTTACGGCGGGATGACGCACGATGTTTGATTGCACTGGTGGATGGAGTTCTCCCTAGTTGAGAGGGAGTGTTAAATTTGGACAACTAGGTCAAAACTCCATCTTGTGATGCTCAGATGAAGATTCCAATATTTGTATTGGATTCCTCTTTCGGAGAGGTGTAAAATCGATATAAAATTGATTGTAATCTGATGAGCAGAACATTTATTTTGAATTTATTATTTATAATAAATTTAAGTGTAGGTCGGCCTTAAGGTTTTACACCCCCAACAGATGTGTCACACACCTCAATGATGGATATAAATACAGTCAACGTTGGAGAGCTTTTCACTCATCTCATCACACATCTTCTCCTCTGATTATCTACAAGAATTTGAGAAGCAGTTTCATCTCCCACGTGAGAAGAAGGACGAAATCTACTGCAGCTAAAGGACGAAATTTACCGCAGCAAATTTTCTGCAGTTAGGGTTTCTGGGCAAGTTTGACCAGTGTTGACTTTGGTCAACGCATGGTCCGTTTGAGCTGAAATTTTGTGGAGAGTTCGATTTTTGTAGGCCGTACTCATTGGCACAAAAATCGAGGTGAAACTGTTGACCGAAGTTGGAGCTGCGTTGACTTTCTTGTTGCTGCCCTGCGTTGACTTTTTTTGGACTGCGTTGACTTTTCTGGGGTTGAATTTGAGTTTACTGGATAATTGATTTGAGGACTGTTGTGACACATTTTGGGTTGGCCGACCAAGAAGACTTTGCTGGTTGAAGCATCCTGCTGATCGCCGTAACGCACCAACACATTCTCCTGTTTCTGGTTTGTCTTCTATAGATCCATATAGATCCACTAGTATGTTCTATCAGCAATTTACTTAACTATTTATGTGATTGCTGTTATAAAAGTAAAATTGCATCAAGCATAGAACATCTACAAAAAATTACAACTAGCACTACCAGATCCACATTGGGATCAATCCCCCTCGAACTCCATGGCATCAATATCAAAATTAGGATCAAACATAGCTGGTTGAGTCTCCTGGACGCATTGTGATGTTGGGTCAATATCCTCCAACACAATGTGATGTAGATCGAGTCTTCTTTTCATCAACTTGTTGTGCCTTAGTCAAAGTTTGTACTGCACAAAGATGAGATCATTTAGCCTTTTTTGTTCCAAATGGTTTCTCTTCTTCGTGTGAATCCGATAAAAAACAGACCAATTGTGCTCACAACCAGAAGTGACATATTTGGCTGAAGACTCTAATGTTGAAATTTGGTTACCAGAGGATAGGGGGTTCCCTAAGGCTTTGATCTTTGGCCTAGGAAAAAGTGTCCAAAAGAATTTAATTTTTCTCCTAAAATGACTTCATAAAGTTATAAAGTCAAATCTAATTTAAAAGTGACTTTAAGTGATAAAGTTACTAAAGTATAATTTTAAAGTGACTTTAATAAAGTCAATGTGAAATTAGAAAGGAAAAGTGACTTTGAAAATAAATGACTAAGTGGGTCTTTATTAAAGTGGAGTGAATTAAAAAAATAGAAAGTGAGATTTAAATGAGCATTTAATCTAAGCCCTAGATCTAAAGCTATCTCAGCCATTAGATTTAGGGATTCTCCAAAAGTCACTTAGGGTTAGGTTAAGAGAGGAAAAAAAGGGAAAAGGTCATTCATTCTTTCATGACCAGATTGAGAGAGAAGAGAAAGCTAAGGAGATTTTCTGAGCAGTGACAAGAAGGAGAGCAACAACGCTTATATTCAGCAAATCCGTATAACAAGGACAGAGCACAAAGTTCAAGGCAAGAGGGCACGAATTTCGAGGGAGGAAAATTAACATTTATTGCAGCATGTTTTTTGAGGTCTGTACAATAGCAAGGAGGTACGGAAATCGAGGCCTGTACAACAGAAAGAGAAGGTTGGTTTTCTGGAATCCGTACAGCAGCAAATAACATGTAAAATGAGGACCGTACAGCACGGAAATTGAGGCAGCATTTGCACAAATTTTGAGGGAGGCTGTACAGCTGTTCCGACACTGTTTTCGGTGCTGTTCGTACATCATTTAAGGTACTTTCTGCTGATAATTTCTATTTTGAGTTGGCAGGAAAATCGAGGCGGAGTTTTGCACAGTTTTCGAGATAAGTACATTTATGAGGTTGCTGTAATTTTTTTGCTGTGTAATTTATGTCTCACTGTAAAAGCAATATTCAGAAAATAAAGAGAAGCTTTCAAACTGGTTTTCCCCAAGAGTTGTAGGGGGTTTTTCCAGGGTCGCATTGACCAAAAATCAGCGTGTCTATTTTCTCTGTGTGGCTGATTTATTTTTCTGAGTTTATATTTTTGCATTTCAGGATTGTGAAATTTCTAGAATTAGTGTTTTCAGAAAATATATTTTTTTCCAGCTTGTTGAATGTATGGCTATGGGAATGGGCATTTAACTATATGGGAGAAATAAGGAGACACTGAAAATTGGGGTTGGGTTATCAAATTTCTACATGGTATCAAAGCTATTTTGCTGAAAGTGCAGTTTGGGACAGCACGAAAAAAAATTACAGCAAGCTGATTTTTTACATAGAAATCATTACCTTTACTACAACAGTGTTATTTTCAGCTTATTAGGACAGCAAGCATGTCTTTGGGCTTGAGGTTGGAGGATAGGTTGGATGGGCATAGTAACTACAGTGTTTGGAAGGAGAGAATGCAGGGCATCTTTGAGGAGGGAGAAGTCTAAGATATCATGTTGCATACTGCACAACGCCCTGTTAATGTGCCTACTGATGCTGTTCAGTTGGCAGCCTTTAATAAAAATAATAACAAGGGTAAGAGACTGATTCTAGATGGAATCAAAGACCATTGCATTCCTCATGTGAGAGGAAAGAGATATGCTCATGAGATGTGGACAGCACTGGCCAATCTCTACCAGAGTACCAATGAGAACAGAAAAATGGTCCTAAGGGAGAAGCTGAAGACCATTAAGATGGGTAAGACTGATAGTGCAGCTGGATATCTCACAAAGATTACTAATGTGAGAGATGCATTGGCAGCAGTTGGAGAGGTCATTCCACTCACTGAGTTGGTGCGGATTGCAGTGAATGGCCTTCCCAGTTCATAGCTGAACTTTGTTGATGGGGTTTGTGCACGTGAGACCCTTCCCACTTGGGAGAGGTTCTAGGATGATTGCATACAAACAAAAATCAGACAGACCCAGCTTGGGGCAGCCAAACCAGTTGAGCAGTTGGCAAGAGGCAAGAAAGGCAAGGGAAAGAAGCAAGCTTCCACAAGCAGTGGTGGGGGCAAAGACAAAGGTAAAGGTAAACATGGGAACACACAGAAGGACTATTCCAAAGTGAAGTGTTGGAATTGTCAGAAGATGAGACACTATGTAGTTGTGTGTTCGGAGAAGGAGAAGAAGGGGAAGAACCAGAGCATGGCAGCATCAACAGAGATAGAGGACTTTACGGATAGCTTTGGCGGGCAGTTTGGGTTCATTGCTCGTGAGTCCATTAGTGCAGGATCACCTGCCACAGAGGTTGAGAGGGAGTGCATTTCCCTCCACTAGTGGAGCATCTTTAGGTATCTGGTATGTTGACAGTGGGGCTTCACGTCATATGACAGGAGTCCGTGAGTACTTCTCAGAGCTTTCAGAGAGTGGCACTGATATAGAGGTAGTACTCGGAGATGACAACGTTGTTAGAGCAGTCGGTGTGGGGACATTGATATTTGATAGGGAACCCAAACCTCCCTTGAAGGTGTCAGATGTTCTATATGTGACAGGGATCAGGAAGAACCTCATATCCGTCTTAGCATTGGAGGACAGAGGATATGAGATATTGTTCAAGAGAGGATAGGTTTTGATATATCCCAGGGGCGCTCCAGCTGATTCAGCTAGAGTGATAGGTGTATGCCATGCAAAGGTGTACAAGTTTGCATTTCAGCCCCTTTCGGCATTGAGCAGTAGTACCTGCAGCAGAGCTAGCAGTTCAGAGCTGTGTGAGATTTGGCACCGCAGGATGGGGCACATGTATCATGGAGCCTTGAGGACATTGCGGGAGATCACTACAGGTGTGCCAGATTTCAGTACTGATCACTTTGATACATGCAAAGGATGTGCTATGGGCAAGTTTGCCAAATCCCCTTTTCCCAGCAGTGACAACAGATCGACTGGGATACTTGCTTTGATTCATTCCGATGTGAGCGGTCGAATGTCTCATGTTTCCTTGAGTGGATATGAGTATTATGTATTATTCATTGATGATCACTCCAGGAGGACCTGGATTTATTTCTTGAAGACTAAGAGTGAGGTCTTCAAGCGGTTTCAGGAGTTCAGAGCTCTTGTGGAGACTTGGACAGGTCGAAAGATCAAGTCCCTGAGGTTGGACAATGGAGAAGAGTAAACCCTTGGTGAGTTTGTTGATTATTGTACGGAGGTAGGCATTAGGAGGGAGTTCATAGTTCCTTACAACCATCGGAGGGGCTGCCAAAGCCATGCTACATGATCAGGGGTTACCATTGTTTTTGTGGGCAGAGTCCTGCAACACTACTGTATATTTGCAGAACAAGAGTCCGCATCGTGCCTTGGGGCATGTGACTCCGGAGGAGGATTTTTTCTGGGAAGAAGCCTGATGTTGGTCATCTTCGTATCTTTGGGTGTATTGCATACTCCTACGTACCCAAGGAGAAGAGGACCAAGCTAGAGCCCACTACAGAGAAGGGTGTCTTTGTGGGCTACAGTGAGATCTCGAAGGCCTTTTGGGTTTATATTCCCACACAAAGGAGAGTTGTTGTCAGGCGGGATGTGAAGTTCGAGGAGGACAGGGCCTTCAGGAGGTCATGGGAGTTAGAGTATCTGGATCAACCATACCCTTAGGAGTAGCTGAGTTAGTCGCAGGGATCAGGAGGATCCGGAGGTACATCGATTACGGTGTCAGGTTCGTCAGTGAGCAGTGGCTCACAGAGTCAAAGGGGTGGTGCTTCGGGCAGCATGCAGAGTAGTCCGCAAAGTAGTTCACTAGGGAGTCCACTGATGGACAATTCACATAGTACTTCAGCACCTACAGGTTTAGGTTCAGGCAGGAGGACAACAGGCAGACAGTCAAGAGTGTAGGCTCTCGATGATGAGGAGTAGTAGTTTCATTCTCCAATGGGAGAAGTGTGCTCAGGGAAGAGGAAGCCCAAGTGGCTTTAGGATACCTTGAGAGAGGCCACATCTGTTGCTGGGCCTAAGAGGCTGGTTAGAGAGAGCAGACCACTTGATAGGTTCTGTAGCTATATGGCAATGGTTACCAACATTGTTGACTCTGAGCCTTCTAGCTATGAGGAGGCAGCTAGCCAGTAGGTCTGGAGAGAGGCCATGTTATAAAGTCAAATCTTTATAAAGTCCTAAAGTGACTTTATAAAGTTATAAATTCAAATCTAATTTAAAAGTGACTTTAAGTGATAAAGTTACTAAAGTCTAATTTTAAAGTGGATTTGACTCTGTAACTTTATAAAGTCACTTTTTTTGGGAAGAAGCCTGATGTTGGTCATCTTCGTATCTTTGCGTGTATTGCATACTCCTACGTACCCAAGGAGAAGAGGACCAAGCTAGAGCCCACTGCAGAGAAGGGTGTCTTTGTGGGCTACAGTGAGACCTCGAAGGCCTTTCGAGTTTAAATTCCCGCACAGAGGAGAGTTGTTGTTAGGCGGGATGTGAAGTTCGAGAAGGACAGGGCCTTCAGGAGGTCATGGGAGTTAGAGTATCTGGATCAGCCAGACCCTCAGGAGCAGCTGAGTCAGTCGCAGGGATCCAGTGGGCAGGGATCAGGAGGATCTGGAGGTACATCGATTACGGTGTCAGGTCCGTTAGTGAGCAGTGGCTCACAGAGTCAGAGGGGTGGTGCTTCGGGCAGCATGCAGAGCAGTCCACAAAGCAGTTCATTAGGGAGTCCATTGATGGACAATTCACACGGTACTTCAGCGTCTACAGGTTCAAGTTCAGGCAAGAGGACAGCAGGCAGACAGTCAGGAGTTCGGGCTCCCGATAATGAGGAGGAGTAGTTTCATTCTCTAGTGGGAGAAGTGTGCTCAGGGAAGAGGAAGCGCAAGTGGCTTCAGGATACCTTGAGAGAGGCCACATCTGTTGCTGGGCCTAAGAGGCCGGTCAGAGAGAGCAGACCACCTGATAGGTTCTGTAGCTATATGGAAATAGTTGCCAACATTGTTGACTCTAAGCCTTCTAGCTTTGAGGAGGCAGCTAGCCAGAAGGTCTGGAGAGAGGCCATGCAGGAGGAGTATTCTTCTATCATGAAGAAAGATGTTTGGGAGGTGGTGCCGAGGCCTGAGAGCAAATCTGTGGCTACTTCCGGATGGCGTTACGCTAAAGCATGCTGCAGACGACAGCATTGAGAAATTCAAAGCAAGGTTTGTGGCTAGAGGGTTCTCCCAGGTAGAGGGAGTTGATTATGAGGTCACTTCGCTCTCGTGGCTCAGTGTACTTTGATTCGCTCCATCATATCGATAGCAGCAGAGATGGGTTGAAAGATCCACCAGATGGATGTGAAGACCACATTTCTCAATGGCTTCATACATGAGGAGATGTACATTGAGCAGCCACAGGGCTTTGAGGTGCATGGGAAGGAGTCCCATGTGTGCAGACTGAAGAAGGCCCTTTATGGCCTGAAGCAAGCTCCTAGAGCTTGGTACTCCAGGATAGATACATACTTGCAGGAGATGGGTTTCACAAAGAGTGATGCAGATCCGAACCTATACTTCATTGTGATAGGTGAGGAGCCTCTCATTCTGGTGCTGTATGTGGATGACTTGGTCATTACGGGTGCAGAGAGACTCATAGAGCACTGCAAGAGAGATCTTGTGTCGGAGTTTGAGATGAAGGACATTGGCTTGATGCATTACTTTTTGGGTTTGGAGGTGTGGCAGGAGGAGGGGCATTTCTTCCTGGGGCAGGGGAAGTATATTGTGGACATCCTTGGCAGGTTCCACATGGAGGATTGTAGACCCATGTCGGCACCAATGATCACCAACTGGAAGAAGCTTCACGCTTCAAATTCTGAGTTGGTGGATCCCACATTGTATAGACAGCTGATTGGTTCCTTGATGTATTTGGTCAACACTAGACCAGATATATGTTTTGCAGTCAAAATGATGAGCCAGTTCATGTGCGAGCCTAGGAGGGTGCACTGGGTTGCTGCAAAACTCATTTTGCGGTACTTGCAGTGGACGATGCATTATGGTCTGGATTATAGACAGGGGGATGGAGTGAGATTGGCAGGTTACACTGATTCTGATTGGGCAGGTTGTGCTTCTAATAGGAAGAGCACTTAAAGGTGTTGTTTTGGGTTGGGTTCGACAGTGGTGTCGTGGTTCAGCCGAAAGCAGCAGTCAGTAGCATTGAGTTCAGCGGAAGCAGAGTACATGGCAACCAGTCTAGCTAGTTGTGAGGGCATCTGGCTTCGCAAGATGTTGTTTGGTTTATTTGGTCAGCCGTTGAGACCTTTAGTGATTTACTGTGATAATCAGAGTTGCATTAAACTCACGGAGATTCCAGTATTTCATGACAGGTCAAAGCATATCGGCATCAGATATCACTTCATCAGAGACTGTTCAGAAGGGAGCTGTGAAGCTTGAGTATATTCCCACTGATGAGCAGGTTACAGATATTCTTACCAAAGCCTTACCACGGGGCAAGCATGTCTACTTCATAGACAAGATGGGTGTGGTGAGAAACACCTTCCTCAGTAAGAGGGAATGTTGAAATTCGGTTATCGGAGGACAGGTGGTTCCCTAAGGCTTTGATCTTTGGCCTATGGAAAAGTGTCCAAAATAATTTAATTTTTCTCCGAAAGTGACTTTATAAAGTCATAAAGTCAAATCTAATTTAAAAGTGACTTTAAGTGATAAAGTTACTAAAGTCTAATTTTAAAGTGACTTTAATAAAGTCAATGTGAAATTAGAAAGGAAAAATGACTTTGGAAATAAATGACTAAGTGGGTCTTTATTAAAGTGGGGTGAATTAAAAAATAGAAAGTGAGATTTAAATGAGCATTTAATCTCAGCCCTAGATCTAAAGCTATCTCAGCCATTGGATTTAGGGATTCCCCAAAAGTCACTTAGGGTTAGGTTAAAGGAGGAAAATGAGGGAAAAGGTCATTCATTCTTTCATGTGCAGATTGAGAGAAGGAGAAGAAGAGAGCAAAGGAGATTTATGAGCAGTGAGGAGAAGGAGAACAAAACCTTGGCCGCATATCAAGGCAGCACTTCAGCAAATCCTTACAACAAGGAGAGGCACACAGTTCAAGGCAGTTTTGGGCATGAGTTTCATGGTAAATCGTACAAAAACTTGGGCACCTATTCCAAGGAGTTCGTACAACAATTTGGCATAGATTTCGAGGAGCAGTTTGCTGTTTTTTGGCACGGTTTTCAAGACAGTCAGTACAGTAAGTTGCTGTACTTGTGCAGGAAAATCGAGGCAGAAAACCGTACAACATTTATTTCTGTTTCTCTGCACACAATTTGAGGAATCCATACAACATTTATTGATGTTTGCACTCTTTCAAGGAGGCCATACAACATTTATTGCTGTTTCTGTTTTGTTGTTTGCACATTTTCCGAGGTAGTGGTTAAGCACGGAAAACAAGATAAGTTGTATTTATTACTTGCTGAAATTTTTCTGAGTATTTCTCACTCACTGTAAAAGCATTTATTAGAAATAAGGAGGAGCTTTCGAACTAGTTTTCCCCAAGAGTTGTAGGAGGGTTTTCCAGGGTGACATTGACAAAAAATCACTGTGTCAAAATTCTGTGTGTGGGTGATTTATTTTCTGAGTTTTTATTTTTGCATTTCAGCATTGTGAAATTTTCAGAATTATTGTTTTCAGAAAATATTTATTTTTCCAGCTTGTTGAATGTATGGCTATGGGAATGGGCATTTAACTATATGGGAGAAATAAAGAGAAACTGAAAACTGGGGTTGGGTTATCAAATTTCTACAAAAAATTATACTAAAGAAAAATAAGAAGAGTAAAGGAACCATAAATAA
Organism: Pinus albicaulis; assembly: GCA_034641835.2. Lineage (NCBI taxonomy): Eukaryota > Viridiplantae > Streptophyta > Pinopsida > Pinales > Pinaceae > Pinus > Pinus albicaulis. The sequence goes on from CM076571.1 coordinate 647,573,681, forward strand.
AAACAAGGACAAGGAAAACACAAAAGAAAACAACCAGGACCACAGGCGACTTGGGATCAAAACAAGGGGGAGAAATCATTTTGAAAGAGCCGGAGTCCAACTCTTACTCAACTTCCACCCATCATCCCTATTGAGATTCTTAGCATGCCTCTCAATCTCAATAGCCTCCCTAAGCTTCCTATGGTGGAAGTGATCAACCCTAGCAATGACTTTGGAGTCCTTTATGTAAACATGGTGACATGAATTTCCCGCATGCTCTGCAAGGGCAGAAGTGCGGGAATGATTGTGCCTAATGTCTGCAGCATGTTTCTGGATTCTTTGCCTAATGGATCGACCTGTTTCGCCAATATAGGGAGTACCACAGAATAAAGGAACCATGTAAACACCCTTCATGTCTTTAGGGTCGATCAGGTCCTTGACGGACCGGAGATAATTTCTAATAGTACTAAGAGGTTTGAAATAAGAGGCGATATTATTCCTTCTAAGGACATGGGCAATTTTGTTCGAGGTCCTTTGGATAAACGAGAGATGAACATTGGAGATAGGATCTACCCAAGTAGATTTGCCATTCAATCCCTTAAAGGCTTTTTGAAAGGCCTTAAGGCCTTGAGATCAACTATACCCATTATTCTCGAAAACGTCAAGAAAATGAGATTTCTTAGACTTTAAGTGGCTGTCATCAGAGATTCTTAGAGCCCGGGTAGCAAGAGTGCAAAGAACGCCAATTTTCAACAATGTGATTTAAATCCTAACGAACCTAATTATCGATAATAAAAGTTAGGATTTAAATAAATTTGATAATTAGGTTCGTTAGGATTTGTTTGATGAAATATCTAACTAAAAGAACACAAGAAAGCTAATAAGTTCATAAGAAAATATTAAGGTTAAGGAAAATAAGATTAATAAGCTGCCACTATTGATTTTCCAACACGAAAGGCTTGAAAATGCGACCCTCAAAATTGAAACATCGGCTTGCAAGAAAAAATTAATGATACACCTAAATGGTATTTTAGAAGGAAAGCCATGATTACATGATGCGAAATCCAAAGTTAGCCTTTATAAATGAGGCTATACATCCAAGATTCCAACCTTATCCTGTATGCATGAGGTGATACATCCAAAATAGCCTTTATATGTGGCTATATGTGCTGACAATGAAATAAAAGATGAGCTAAAGACAAATATAATTACATAGGCTAATAATTCTCATCCTCATCCCAATCAACAAATATCAATGTTACCAGACTCGGAATCGGCAATAAATCGGCAAGGCAAAAGAGCGAAGAGTTTGAATCGGATCGGGAAAAAAAAGGGAAAAAATCGGCGAATTCAATAGATAAAGATATACACACATATTTAATTAAAAAAAATATTTTTCATTGATATTCAATAATGCCATGTCCAAACAATGCATAATATCAATAGATGTCCAAAATATCATGAATGAATACGTATCTCGTATATGTTATAAAGATACTCGATGAATAAAGATATCTATTAAATTAATAAAGATATCTGAAATCTGATATCTGTTATGTTACCTTAATTAAAATAACAAAGCTCACATTGTAAGTTAATAATAAGTATTTAAATTTTATTATTTTAGTTCTACTAGTACTTAGTACTGTTTACAACTTTACTTACAAGGAAATATAATTTAATTAAAATGAAAAACATAATAACACAAAATAAAAAAGAACAAATAAAATATAATTTAATTAAAATGAAAAACATTGTAACACAAAATAAAAAACAACAACAAATAAAATACCACCTAGCTCGCAGAGGCAGCAAATACGATGGTTCGCAGAGGTAGCAAATGCCAAATACGATGGCTCACGAAGGCAGCAGATGGGCCACAATGGCACGAGGATGGTCGACGATGGCTCCGATATGGCATGCAGGTGATAGATGGCCGACGTAGCTCCACGATGGCTCCACGATGATGCGGCTCCAGGTGATGGATGGTCGACGCGACTCCAGGTGATGGATGGTCGACGCAGCTCCACGATGGCTCCAGTGCTCCACGATAATGCGGCTACAGTGCTCCACAATGACTCAGCGATGGTCGAGCGATGGATGGCCGATGTTGTGCGATGGCTCCACAGTCGATGCGCTGCTCAGTGAGCGATAAGGACTTCTGGTTGAGACTCGATATTGTTCAGCGAGCGGGTTAGTGAAGGTTCAACTGTCAATGAGCAACGATGAGGCGAGAGTGAAAGACGGCGACAGAGTGATGACGTCAAGCACATTAACTAAAAAAAAACCCCTAAAAAAATTCCCGATTCAATCGTAAAAGTCGTTGCAATTGCTAGTCGCGAGTGGAAATCGTGAAGATTTGAGTCTGCTCGTTTAGCCACCGAGCATAGTTATACTCGCGAGTACTCGGCAAAATCGCCGATTCCTGTGTCACTGACAAATATAGCACCAGGTGTTTATTTGGTAGAACTAGAGTGTGGATAAATTAGTTTATGGTGTATTTATGGTGTAAAAGTGACATTTCCTTTATTTTTCATTTTCATCCTTTTACTTAAATTTTTAACATTACCATGAAATGACTCAGGATGTTTAAGAGTGGTTTCGACCTCATTGGATTTCATATGGAGAAACTAAAATTTTAGGTTTCACTCAAAATTCAGCAGATTTAATGGTTTTCAGGGTTTCATGGTTTGGGAATTTGCAATGTTTCCATTTGATTCTATCATGTGTAAGTGTATGATATTGGCATTTGATCAAGAGCATGAAGTCCTTTAAGAACCTTGATGTACCCTTCAATCAAAGGAAAACAACTGGTTAGGCATGCTAATCTTTTTCTACCACATTTTAAGGTTGAGGAGATGAACTCTTCACTCAAACCAAAATCATTGGTTAGGCATGTTAAACTTTTTCAATTTCTATCATGTTATAAGGTTGAGCAATCCAAGTCTGAAGACTTTGAGCTAGATGATGTTTATGTATCTCTTGTTGATGATCCAATTTCTAGTAGCGATGAATCAATGATGAGTTTCATGAGAGACCATGTTGCTCAGTGATTTGTAGTTTTGATGTCTATTTTTGCTACTACTACTACTACTAAAGTTGTAGAGGAGTTTTAGGAGTCCTCAAACTTTGAGCCATATTATTTATGTAGCTCATGTTGATGATCCTTTGTCTAGTAGTGGTGATGATTTTGATCATGATGAGGAGTGATCATGTTGTTGATCACTAATATGTAGTCTTGTATTAGGCCAATGGCCTCATAGCTTGTAGCATTATTTTTGGACTTTATGGGCCATTTGGAGCCTCATTGCTTATGTATTTTTCGATGATATGTATTGCACTCGGTGCCATTTTGATATATTCACCTTTGCATGGTATATAAATGAGCAAACTTTGCATATTTTGTCTCTATTGGCTTGGAATCATGGTTGCAAATCTTAAAATAGTTTTTTTTATTAAAAAATAATTATTTAATGTATTTTTTTTAAAACCGGTTCATTGAGATCTGACGGCTCCCGGTTAGACCGGTTCCGGTTAGAAACCCAGTTCATTAGGTCCACCGGTCCGGTCACCGGTTCCGGTTTTAATAACTATGCTCACACAAATCTAGAAGTACAAGAGGGGTACATGAAGGCATTGGACAAGTTGGTACCTGACAGGGAGGAGTGTGCTAGATTGCGCCTTGAATTAGGCAAATACTTCAGTTGCACTGCTAACTTTGGTTCTTTCCATGCAATGGAAGACGGGGACAAATTTGATGCTATCACATGGTGGGAAGCATATGGTGGCATGGGACTTTTGCCAAAGTTGGCTAAAAAAGTTCTCTCACAGGTTGTGAACACTTCTTCTGCAGAGAGGTGTTGGAGCACCTACAACTTCATACACAATGTGAGAAGAAACAGGCTGAATGAAAACCGAGTTGAAAGCTTGGTTTATGTGCATTACAACTTGAGGTTGTTGAGCCATTACTGTGATCGGGCAAATGAGGATCAATCATACAGAGTCTGGGACAACAACCCAGAGGATGATAATTTGGAGGACGACACATTACATCTGGAAGAATTGGAAGCAGAACTTTTAAGGGATGATGATGAAGCATCAACAGCACCGCCACACACAGGGCCAGTCCCACCATCTACTGGTAGCAGTGCGGGTGCGGGTGCCAGTGCCAGTGTCAGTGCCAGTTCTCGATATCACACTATTGTTCCTTTGCAGATCCAGCCTCCACCTTCTAGTCATGGTCGTGGTACTCCTGAGAGTACTAGAAGACCACCATTTCCTGGTGGCTCGCACAAATTAGACATTTCTCATGGGCGTGGCAAGGGGCCAGCCAGTAGATAAAATAGATTTGTTGTTTACTAGTCTTTTCTAATTGTTGTTGATAGTTGAACAGTTGAAACTTGACTCTTCATATATTTAATGACAATTTAAGTTTGAAGTTTGAGTTTGAAAGGTGTAACTTTAAAGTTGGCATTTATAAGTTTACAAATCATTATGAATTATGAATATGATGCTTCATGAAAGTTATATGGCGATCAATGAATCAATGATGATAAATGTTATATAATATCAATGATGATAAATGTTAAATATTGAATTTTGAAATCAATGAATCAATGATGATAAATGATATATATCAATGATGATAAATGTTATATATTGAAATTTGAAATCAATGAATCAATGACGATATATGTTATATATCAATGATGATAAATGTATATTGAATTTTGAAATCAATGAATCAATGATGATAAATGTTAGATATTGAAATTTGAAATCAATGATGATAAATGTTATATATTGAATTTTGAAAGCTTGAAACCTTTAGATTGATCATTCGCGAGACTCAAGAGTCAATATGTTGTATGCTTCAACTTGTGGGCGTGGTTGATGAAGATTATAACTTCTAGATGATTGATGTTATATGATTCAATCTATGTTTTTATGTTTTTTATGTCTAATTCATCATTCTACATGTTTTTGTTGACATATATGCATCAAAATATAATATATATATATATATATATATATAAACGCTCCCGAAAACGCTCCGGACCGGAAGCTTCTAAAAATGGCGCTCCCCGCTCCCGCTCCGCGCTCCCGCTCCCGCTCCCAAGTAACCTTGGTTTTGGGCCAAAACGCCGCCATCTGTACCATAGGGTATTTCCAAATCAGGAAATGTGTTACATGCATTTTGGCTGCAGTTCGAACTTCGGTCACATTTCAGTGGTGTGTTGGCGTTTCCAATATGGGTATGCTGGGCTGGGCGCCATTTCCTGCAACACAGGTCTTTAACAAAAGGATTATAAAGCCAAACCTTTGGTTGCGGAGAATTATCTTTGATTAGCATGGAAAACTACAGATAAAACCTGCTTGGTTGTCTTGTTTTCACGAGTAAACTTGCTTGTGGTCGTTTTAGTTTGAATCTATTTTTTGCATCCACTTCTGAATCAAAACTTGGTTTCACAGCCTGGAAAAACTAAACTAGAAAATGTATAATTGATACCAAATATTTTGACAGGGAAATTATAGCAACAATTCCTCATTTCTATCATGAAGAAAGAAAATAAATTCAAGTAATAGTTTAGTAATAAGAAATCCCAACAATATTATTGAAGTATTTGAAAGAATATTCCGAGTGTCCTGTGTAGAGGTAGTAATTTTGGAGCAAAATTATAAGAAAAAAATTGACACAAGAACAAAATTTTACACCATATATTGCTCTCCAAGTGTTTTGGCTATGGAAATGGCATAGGTGTGATAGTTCTATTGCATACCAATATCGTTACATGATCCACATTGTTTCCCAAAGATTTTATGGCAGTGGATAAGGTCAAGATTCATCCTATTGATTGAAAAAAAAATGCTAAGACAATTGACATTTGGTTCAGAAAACTAGATGCACACTATCAAGAGTACACTGATCAATTTAACCTTTTAATCCTAACGATGACTGAGCAGGCTCTTCTATGGTGGGAGAGTTTTTGTGAATAGTCAAGGGTAGTTACCCATAGGCAATTTAGAAGGATTCAAATAAACAGAGAAAGAAATATTACATAACTGGTAGATGTCCAGTTTGAAAATCAAATATGAGTACTTGGCTTCACTTTTCTGTCATCATTGCCATCATGGAAGGTAAATTGTGTTTTGAGATGTTGCCAGCATTTTTTATTGAGAAATATGTTTCACAATTAAGCTCATTTCTGCTGTGCAGATTTTCCAATTCAAAAGGAATTGTGTTTTTTGTAGCCATGTTTGTGATGAATTGAGGTGTTTTGCATTGTTTTGCAGCAGACTCAAGTTATTGCAGCTGCAGCAGCTGGAGTTGCTGCAGGAGGCTTATCACCACAGGCTGCAAAAGCTGAAGCGGAATCAGCAACATACCTCTCTATGGCATTGGCAGAGAATGCTATTGTGGTTCTGATGCTTGTTGAAGACCATCTCCGTTTTCAGTGCCAGATTTTTAATACTATGCTGCCTCTGAATGGACCTGATTCACCTGTTTCTGCTGCATTTTCTAGTGGTGGGAACTCATTCAACTTTGGAAAGCCAGTAGCAGAGGCTGGTGATAATCCAGGTTATAGAAGGTTTTCTTCTTCGAATGACTCAGGAGGCCTTTCTCTTGAGGTGAGTTATCCAGCTTTGTCTACCAAATATGGTATTTATCTTCTTTCTTATATTGTCACATTGTCATGGCATACTTTTACAAGAGGTAAAACTTTTAAGAACCTTAATGTTTTTATCACAAGATAGTGAGTTCTTCTGAGAGAAATGTACATTAAAGACTTATGCATGCTACACATGCTCCTGTTCGATTTTTTGTTTGACACTCTTAATTTTTTGACTTGAACTCTTGGTTCTCTCATTTAGTGGGGAGTATATTTGCAAACTAGTTTTTTAATCGTTTTGTAAGCTATTAGTACTGTGAGATTTATATGTTTTATAATGAAGATGCTAATAGCTGTTCTAGGTTTGCTGTTTCTGTTAATTGTCAGTAATCCATATTTCTGTTCAGCTTGACTTTAACTCATATCTTTATCTCTGATATTTTTCGTGTTTTATTTTACTGCAATCAGGTTCTTGCCTCAATGGCTGATGCAAATGGGCAAATTTCTGCTGCAGCAATGGAACGCCTCACAGCAGCTGCAGCAGCTGAACCTTATGAATCTGTTCGATGTGCATTTGTCTCTTACGGTAGCTGTGCAGTGGATTTATCTGAAGGATGGAAGCGTAGGAGCCGTATGTGGTATGGTGTTGGTTTTCCACCTAAGCCTGAAAGTTTTGGTGGTGGTGGTAGCGGATGGCAAACATGGAATTCTGCCTTTGAAAAGGATGAGAAGGGAGAATGGATTGAACTTCCACTTATCAAAAAGTCTGTTGCAATGCTTCAAGCTTTGTTGTTGGATGAATGTGGTCCCGGTATTGGGCTTGCATATGGAGGAGGATCTGGAGGTGTAATGGGTGGGATGATTGCACTGCAGCAATTATTGGACAGTGACCAGCCTTTTTTAACAATGCTCAGGATGGTGCTTGTTTCACTGAGGGAAGAGGATAAAGGGGAAGAATTGGGTCTGCCAATGAGTGCTAGCATGAGGGAAGGTACACCAGAAGGAATCCATAAGCCTGGTTTGCAGACTTTGACCTTGGAAAATAGCAATCGTTTAGCTACACGAAAATCACAGTCGGCATTGCTTTGGAGGTATATCCAAAAGCTATTCTTTTCTTGGCTTGGAGCAAAATGTGTTTTGAAATTTTAAACATCTCTTCTCCTATAATTTTTGTCAGTGATCTGGTACTTCTAGCCATGTTAATAGTGAGTTAACAGTGTAGGACTCACTTTAGATTATTTCTGTTGCAGTTGCCTATTTCTGTTAATGGAATATCCCATGTACGAGTCATGCAAAATCATCTGATATCTAGGTTGTGATAAATAGGGAATTAATGACCGGAATTCAAGAGTGGAAAGATTATGATGGATAACTTCTATAGAACAGTAATTGTTGTCTAAAATATCATTTTAGAGTTGAAATATGAAGACATGCTAGGTAGTCTTCATGTTAATGGCCAAATCCATACTTAAGTGGAGGGATGTAAGGGAAGTTGCTTGCAAACCCAGTTCCATACTGTCTATGCTTCTTACTGTTCACGTATCCTGTGAAAACACATTTGTTATTTGTCTGAGAAAACACATTTGTTGTTGTTTGGTTGGCTGATAAATAATTTGTTCAATTACAATGATTCCATAGAATTTATTTGCATGTTAAAATTCCAATTCACCCTAATATGGGTAATTCCCTTTAATAATTCTGAGTTGTTTGAATACAAGATTCAAGAACCATGAACAAATGACAGATAGTTTAAAGAGATGACTGCGATATATTGGGATTCGTTTTGGAGGGTTTACATGTAAAAGAGAAAATGCATTATATTAAGCACTGGTGAATGCACAGTGCCTTGTTTAATTGAAAGTAATACTATAATGCCAAGGAGGCTCGATGAAATGGAATGCTGTTTCAGATGCAGAGATCAACCTTGCGAAAGTGAAGAAGATAGGGACATTAGTAAATACTAAAATAGTGGTAGGAGAAAATCATATGAAGGATGCAAAATGGAAATTCCAATATGTGGATGAGAATATGATCCACTTGCTTATCCTGAGAGGTATGCAAGGCTTCCTGTAAAGCATGCATTTCCATTGTTACAGCTTCCATATTTAGATGTGAAGTCTTGGAAAATCCTTAAGTTACTGAGCACTGTTTATAATTTCTCTCCTAGCCAAATGTCTTTGAGGCATAAGAATGTAGACAGGAAAGCACATAAGAATGAGAGAGAATGGATTGATGCGTTATTGAGTGAATCAGTGTCTCATTATATAGTAGGAGAGAGAGGAGTAGTTATGTAGTTCCTACATACATAATCATTTAATGATTAATTTAATTAACTCATGATTTAATAACTTTATCATAAGACACCAAGACTTTATTATAGATAAATGTGAAAATTATGTGTCCACATGATGGAGGAGAATAGTTTTTGGAGAGGGAGGGAGGGAGAGAGCTACAGTCATTGCAGGGGATATTGAAGGCTGTCATACAGGTGCGTGGGAGGGTTGTACAACAGTAACGGTGGACAGTATGACCGTGGCAGGTTTGGTAAGTGGTTTTCTTTTGGTCGGTCAGTGTCCAATATTGAAGGTTCTGAAACAGTGAAGGATGCCATTGTAGAGTGAAATAACAGTAAAGTTTCTTTTACAGAAGACTTAGACTGAACAACAGATGGGTTTATGTTTTCTGCAGTTCCAATTGGACGTGGCGTGGAATGTAGGGATAGTTTTTATCGCAAAGGGAGCTAGTCTCTTGAGTACATTGTGCTTAATTGTTCTAAGCATGATGGTTCTGTCAAAGTGGTAGTTCACACCAGTGTTATCAGAATCGGACCAGAACCAGTTAAACCAGCCTGTCCGATTGTTTCGATTCCCTTACTGGTCTGACCAGTGGCACAGAACTGGAACTGGCCAGTTAGGTACGGAACGGGCCTTCTTCAGTGAACCAGCTGGTTCTGTAAAATGCGACTAAGGACCCTTGTAATGGAATTTTTGTTTCTTAAAACAATAATTTTTGAGTGGGGCAGACTAATATTCTGTTATGAAACCCGCTGCCAAAATAGAAGAAAAGAGAGATCAATGCCTTGGAAATTAGCCACTTCGAGGGGGCAACCTCCTTTACATTACATAAATGAACAATTCTTGGATGATTCAAATGATAGAACCTCCTTTCTATATATAGGAGTCCATGGGGTCACAATATAATCCTAGCCGACCTAACAATAATAATGTAAGGGCACAACAATAACAATAGTGGGCTATTATGGGGCACAATAATAACGATATGGGGATTATAGGGGTACAAGTTCAACAATAACAATAAGGGGGCTACACTAACAACAATAATGGACTAAACTAGTAATATAGGGACCTAACATGCCCCCCTCCTTCAAAAAAGTGTTGTCCTCAACACTTGAGTAGTTCTAGATGCTTCTGCACAAAATTATCATCCTCCCATGTGGAATCTTCCGTGGGAAAGTTCTTCCACTTGATGAGATACTCCGAACTTGATCGATTTTGTAGCCGTCGAGTTCGTGTTTCCATGACTGCTTCAGGTTACAATATGATTTTTCCTTCTTCATCAACTTCTGGCAATATTGTTTGAACCAGAAGTTTGTCACCTATAACCTTTTTTAAGCATGAAACATGGAAGACTGTGTGCACTTGGGAAGATGCATCATCTGAATTCGTTTGGAATTTTCATCATCTGAATTGCAACATCTGAATGTGTATTTTCTTCAACTAGCCTGTCTTCTTCTCGAGTTGTGATATTCACTGGTTCAATATTTATTCCTTTCTCTTCAACTTGGATTGAAGAGTTAAACACTTCTTTCGTGATAAATTCTTCTAATTTGTTGTTCATTGATATATTATCATTTTTAAGTTTCTTATTTTGAGTGAGCAGACTCTGATTATGATTTTTAACACGTAAGAGTCCTCATTTCCCGAGCTAGCTTTATTTTGGCATTCAAGCTTCTCATCTTTTAAACACTTGATTTGTTCTAATAACATTTGATTCAAGTCTTTTAAGCGCAAATTTTCTTCTTCCTTCTCTGATAGAATCTTGTTGAATTTCTTCTCGAAATATTCATTTTCTTCTAATTTTTTCTTTTCTTTCTTTGGACTCGTTGACCTTTGCAAGTAATTTTTGGTTATGGTCCCTTAGACGCAAAATTTCATTGTCATTTTCTATTAATTTTTGTTCCAGTTTTGCAAGTTTTTCTTCTCGTTCTGTCATTTGCATCAATGCATCATCTTCACATACTTCTGCATTTTATAATTTTCCATATGTTGGACAACATATTTCACAATTTTTATGAATCCATGGATATTCAATGTATGTTATACAAAACAGACATTTAGTCCAAAATAATGATTGTTGTGTGAAGCCCATCTTCTGTTCTTTTCTTGAATTCCTTTCTCAAATCACTTTTAAAAAAAAAAAATTTAATTAGGGATGAGCTTATGATTTTTGAAGTAATCTCTTTTGATTTTTTTATTCTCAACGATTGTTTTTTTTCTTAAACTCTTTTTTTTTTTTATAACTTTTTTTTATAATTTTTTTGTTTTTGTTTTTTGTTATATATATATATATATATATATATTTTGAAAAGTTACAACCCTAGTGAAATGTGGCTTTTCACCTCTTTGGGGTATAATATAAAATATATGTCAACTTCTGTGCCTTTGACTCAGTTAATTTTCTCCATATAAAAAGTAAAACTTACCATTCACATAAAGAGATTTTTTATTCCTTTTGTTCTTCCTTTACCTTGAAAATAACATGGGTTGCTAAAACCAGGAGCTTGTAAACCACTTAATGAAGAATCAAGATAATCTTATATATTCTTCCTTCTCTTACGTATAGTTTTAAAGATATTTGGAAAGATTCCCTTTTGACTTTATTATGCAATTTTTATCAATAATATAGAACAATTTTATATATATGAGTGTTCTCCTTCAAAATTTACATGAGACTGTTTTTTTTTACTAGAATCATTGAAATGTCAATGGCCAAGGCCTTATTTTTTTTTTAACTTTTTTTCTTTTGTAATCCTTTTTCTAGTTCTTTTGTTTTAACTCTTTTTTTTTTGAGAAGTTACAACCCTAGTGAAACGTGGTTATTCACCTCTTTGGGGTATAATATAAAATATATGTCCAATTATGTGCTTTTGACTCGGTTAATTTTATCCACGTAAAAAGTAAAACTTACCATTCACATAAAGAGATTTTGTATTCCTGTTGTGCTTCTTTTACCTTGAAAATACCATGGGCAATTACCATGGGTTGCTAAAACCATGAGCTTGTAAACCAATTAATGAAGAATCAAGATAATCTTATCTACTCTTCCTTCTCTTGCATATAGTTTTAAAGATATTTGGAAAAATTCCCTTTTGACCTTATCATGCACATTTTATCAATAATGTAGAACCTTTTTATATATATGAATGTTCTCCTTCAAAATTTACATCAAACTATTTTTTTTACTAGAATCATTTCAATGTCAATGGCCAAAGGCCTTTTTTTTAATTAAATAATTGTTATTATTAATATTTTTAATAATTTTTTCCTTTATAATTTTTTTTAAAAAAAGTGGCCAAGGGCCTGACCAAAAATGGAGAAACTCCAACTCATGTAGCAAAATGTTTTAGTTGCAGTGACAAGTTGATGGCCAAAGTGTTGAGAATTTGTAAGGCTGTAGGTTAATACAAATTCTCTTTTTGATAATTACTTGTGAACGTACTTGAGGTACTTATGTCTTCTCTTCTTTTAGTTAAGTTAATCTTTCATCGAGTCAATTATCAAAACACAAGACACAAAGGTTAGGCTCCTAGAGCCAGGGCAAAACCTCTCCCTCTTGGAGAGGAAAACCCGCAAAGAATTCTTCTTATCAATCTTCAAATGACAAGTACTATGACTCAGACTTAGACCCTAGACCTAGATTTGCTTTCAGAACTTCGATCTTCACCTTGTGTATGCTCGTATTTGAATTGCTTGAACTGTGGGAAGGTAAATCAAGGATTTATCTTCCTCACTACTGCTGCCGCTTCTCCTTATTATCACTGTCTCAGCCTTTGCTAATTCGATCTTGATATCACAGTCCTAAACTATGTATATCAACCACTTGCAATTACAAACTGTTATTGACTATCCGCAGACTGTCCTCTACCTTCAATTCCGCATTCATAGATTAACTTTTATCTGCATTTATTTGTTGCCCTAATTCTCTGTCTTGTTCGCACTTAGTTGCTGTGGTGCATCCGCAATTTTAACCTGTGGTTGATCTGTCCAGATGTCTGAACTATAATATCAGTGTTTATCAAAATTCTCCTGAGGTATATCTGTCCTCACGTCCTTCTGTCATCCACAATGTAGCTTTTGTTTTGTTCGATTATTCCTCTCCAAAACAGTCCGCAAAACTAACCACACTTGTCTGCAATTTCTCTAGAATCCGCATTCAAATTGGATGCCTATTATCCACAGGAACAGAGGTATATATATGGGTGATAACTTAGCTTTTAGGCCGACCTGTATGTAGGCTTGTAGGCCGACTTCAACAACTTATAACAGCTTCTTCTTCCAGCATTGAGAAAGGTCGGTTTGAAGACATTTTCTTCCAGAAACTCTTGGATGTAATACAAGGCTTTGACAAGATCTGGAGCATATACTGAATACATATTCCTTCATATATATACATGACACAATTATATTCTATGCCTAGAATACCCAAACCTAGTAGACATCAAGAAGAAGTCTATCTACATAAAAATCTTGCTCATGAAACCCATGAAGCAAGTGCACCAAATATATATTATTATCTTTGACTTCTCTTTACATATATACATAATTACATAGTCAAAATGAAGACCGACCTAGTTACACTTTTCAACACAAAGGCCGGGATTTGCCAACATGGCTCTGATACCAATGGAACGAACAAGGTTCGTTATAGTAGATTAAACGTTCCAGAAGACTTGGAATACGTAAATCTCCATTGAAGATACAATAATACATATTAAAATGTATGAATGAGAATGATGTTACAAATGCAAGTGAGGGCCTGCTTATATACCCTAGGCAAGTACCTCTTCATGGAAGGTCATGTCCTATTTAGACATGCCTCTTCAGTACTAATTACTAATAAACTAATCATTATTACAATTATCATCATTTTTTATATTTATATATATTTTATTCATAACAATTTTGTTGTTATTTTTCAGTTGGAATGATTCACTTGTTAAAGAATGAGTAGAATTACAAACAAACGTTCTCATGTATCATGGTGACTGGAATTTTCCATTTATAGGGTTAGCGTCTGATTCTTTACTGAGACTCCTATACTGGCGTTGCTTTGTTTGGCCTTGATATTTTCTATGTACAGTCTTCAGTTTATAATGCATCTGTGTTATGTTGTTTGGAAGCTGTCTGGTACGAATTCACATGTGGATATTCTTTGGCCTTTAGATGCAAGACTAAATTTTATCTTCAGGTGTTTGTTTGTCGGCTCCAAGATTGAATAACTTTCGTTTGAGACATTTTTATTGTCAAAGAGGTTAGAACACTTCTAGAATTGCATATCAACTGATAGTAGCATCATTTTGTTTTGTCTTGTACAGTGTACTTAACCCAGTTCTGACCATGCCAACATCAGAGTCAAGGAGACAGAGAGTTCTGGTTTCTGGATGCATCCTTTATGCTGAGGTCAGTTACTTTTATCTGATTTATGAATACCTTAAAATGTTTATCTAAAATGTAATGAGAAAGAAAATGGGGGTATATACAAACTTGTATGGATCATTGCAAAATTTATATGTTGATTTTCTCTTACAGAATGAAACTGGGCACATTGATACTGCTTTTAAACCAGACGAAAATGGTTTTGCAACACTGTTTGTGCCCATGATGATATAACATATGAAGTTTGTAATTTATTGAATGGACATTTTCATGGGGTCATAACACAAAAGGATATATAATTCCTTTTTTCCTTTTTGCACCTCTTAATAACAATGGAATATGGTAGAATAGTCTTTCTAACTTTATTCAGTTAGAATAATAGGCTTTCTCCATTTCTCTTTCTGCTTTCCAGCTTTTGATAGAGTAGCAATTGGAGATGCTTTCACACTGCCACTCTCATTTGTTTACACTGGATGTATTCTTGGGTGCAGTTGACCTACTTTTATTGTAATTTGTTGGATATCAAAAAATTTTCTTGTCTTACCTATCGTATTTAGGCTATTAGCCATACCTTGAACTGTTCAGTCATTTTGTAATGAAGATAAGGGGTGCATTTTTCCTTCGAATTTCATTTTCCTTCATTCTTCCATCGTTGACATAGTGGAAAATTTCTGATATGTTTGCATTCAGGTATGGCATGCGGTATCTGCAGACAGGAAGCCTCTTCGCAAGCACTATTTAGAGACAATATTACCTCCATTTATTGCTCTTCTCAGGCGTTGGAGGCCACTTCTATGTGGTATTCACGAACTTACTGATCCTAACGGGTTAAACCCTCTTGCTGTTGATGACCGTGCGCTGGCTGCGGATGCACTCCCTCTTGAGGTATGTAAGTGCTTGCATTTAAATTCTGTCTCTCCTACAGATGATAATCTTGTATTGTTGACTGGTCAAAAGAAGGGAAAATGGGTCTTCAGTAGTCCTTCATTTTCTTCTCTTGACATATCTGCAATCAAAATGATTTGTTTGGAAGATTCCAATAATTGAAAATTGTCCTCTTTCTTTTGTATGTAAAAATAAGAGATGAAATTTGTTTGAAATAGTACCAGATATGTCATTTTGCAAGTAATATGCCTAATCTGCTAAATATATTTTTGAATACCCTGATAGGACTGCTTTTTCTTTGTTAGGATAGCTTGCACTCTAAAGGTCAGAAGTAATCTTATAAATGCATATGTAAATTGTAATATTAAATATAACTGCAAATTTACTGATTTCAAGGAATTTTACCCACCTGCAAATTATTCTCTTGCTATTTTGGAGTATTTGTACGTTCTCCTAAAGAAAACTCCTTTCATTCAAAGAATTCTATGTATGAGAAATAGGTTCAGTAAGTCCACCTATAAATTCTCATTATGAACTTTAGCACATGCTACTACATTGTCTGTCATGTTCTGTTATTTAATATTAGTTCAAGTGTATTTGGGCTGTCGAATCTTCCTCTTGCTTTTGGATACAACTGCTTCTAGATCTTTTCAGGGAATGGGTGGTCAAAAAGTTCTTCCTTAAGATTATGACATGCATAGGAGGACATAATTCACTATTTCTAGTATAAGTAGAGACATGCTTTATTTTCCTTAAGTTGGAAGGATTCACTGGAGTTGCATATGTTCCATTGCATTTCAAATATTTGAATCTGAGGCAATAAAACCAATTCTGGTATGGCTTAAATTGAAAAAACAAGAAATGAAATACAATTTTCCCTTGGACTAAATCTGTTCATTCTCTTCTGATTTGATTTGTCTGGTTCTGTTTTCAAGCTTGTTATACTATTTTGCAGCCATTTTGAAGATTGTCCCAGTTCCTTTATATATGGGCATACCTGAACTAGAAAGAGGTGAAAGGCATGACAGAGTTGAGAAGAAACACCCTGGCAGAAGTAGTTATACCTCAAGCAACTTCCCATTAAACACAAGGGATGGTTTTGGATAGGCAACCATGTAGTGATTACAGTCAAGATGTCCAGAAGGAAAATTCACCTACGCTTGCAAATGAATCAGAGATGTTGATGTCAAACAGTATGCACACAAGAGATGGATAGAATACTGGACTGACATGGAGATTCTAAACTTTCGATCAAGGAAACCAGGTGACAACTGGGGATGTTTGACATAGCTTTCTCTAATGATGATGTCATCAACCTACCTGCATAAAAGCTTAGGGAAATAACAAACATTGGACTCGTTATAAGGTTGCAATGGAGGACATTTCTAAACGGCGTGCTAACAAATTGTCTAGGTTTTGTGGAGTTAGGTTATTATAATTTTAGGTTAAGATTTTTTATTTCATTTTATTGTTTTAATTTTTAATTTTTTAATTTTGTTTTTTTAAAACATTTTTTGAAAAATTGGAGGAAATCACGGGGGTTGCTAATTTTCCATGCTTTTCCCCAAAAGAACATTCACTAATTTCCTTTTTCTCTAAAAATGGTTTGCCTGAATTCTGTAGGATAAAATTATTTTAGCATAAAAATTGGCAAAATTTTATAGAAACTATATAGAATCCATTGAAATTTCAATATTTTTACAAAAATATCACCAAACATTTTACAGTTTGAATATTAATGACTAGTAACATTCACCATAAAAGTTTCCTTGATGGGGGTATCTGTTTACCTCCCATAAGCGAAACGTTCCTTATTCTTAGAAAAATGCTTGGCTTCACATTTTACAAATCGGGGGACACCAGCAAATGTTTCACAGAGCATCTCAGGGGTGTGGGGAAGCATCCCCATGTAATAATAATATTACCTGCGCGGTTGCTGTTTGTTCCTCCCAACACAATGTTTGTCAAGGTTGTGAGTAGCTTGTCACACTTGTACTTGGAAAAAACTCTATTATCTTGGGATTCAATGAAAGTTGGCAACTCATCAAAACTCACCCGAAATGAAAATCTCAAAATATACGAAGTTTTGTGCAGAAAAATAATAATGATATTTCAATCCTTAAAATTTATAACACAACAGTTTATTTTTGACGGATCTCCAAGCAAGAATAATAGAACCTGCCTAACAAACATTTTGGAGTTCACAGTCCAACTGAAAACCCAGATCACAGAAGATGAAATGACCAAACGAAAGTGAGATGAACCTTATTTATGGGTTATATACATTCATTTTTTTAGTGGACATATTCGCGCTCTTTTTGCCCCTACAAAAATTGCATTTTGGACTTTTCACCAAGTCATTTACTTGTGAGGTGACAGGTCGGCATTTCCTTGCTGGATTTTGGCAATCCCGATGAGCTCATAACGAGTCTGATAATTTTTGTTGAGTTTAATTTCCAATTAAATTTCAGGCTTAGTTTTCTCTTGTTACTGGTTGCAGGATGGACTTGGCAAAGCTTAGCAGGTCTTGGCCAAGTTTCACAACACTGGTTTTTATGCAATAACTATTTGTCTGTTTTAAGCAGTGCTGCATGACCTTCTGACTAGTTTTTCAAGTTTTTGCAAATTAGTTAGGTATGAGGTTTTTCTTGATGAGCTTTGCCTATCTTCTGCAGATTTTTTCCCCAGTTTTCTGATTCCCATAGTTGACAACCCCTGCCGAGTTTTTCCTGAGTCTGAATTTTGTAATAGTGGTTTTAAGTGGAGAAAATTGCTTGTTATCTGCTTTTATTGGATGTTTATGCGTAATTACATTTCACTGTAGAAATATGTGTAAATTCAATAAATAGATTGATTTCTATAGCGAGTTACTCTGCTCAAATATGTTATATTTTTAATATTTATGTCCTGTTCATATAATATTATTAATTACATGGTAGCAGGACATGGGAACAACTGTACAATGTCTAGCAATCTCATATTTCCTGCCCTACTTACATTACCTAGAATTGAGCTTTACGAGACATTATCTTCCTAGCTGCTTCAGAAAAATATTTCATGCTTCACTCTCTACCTTTTCCTTCATTTCATGGTAGTGATGAAATTGTATGTCCTTTGCAGGCTGCCCTTGCAATGATATCTCCAGGTTGGGCCTCTGCTTTTGCTTCTCCTCCAGCCGCTATGGCATTAGCAATGGCAGCTGCTGGGGCAGGTGGTGGTGATGTTGCATCTTCCAAAAATACATCCTTGAGACGTGAGATGTCAGTTCTTGAAAGAAGAGCATCAAGGCTGCGTAGCTTTACAAGCTTTCAAAAGTTACCTGATTTATCAGCAAGTCCTCAGCCTGTACCAAAGGACAAGGCAGCTGCTAAGGCGGCAGCTCTAGCAGCTGCACGGGATCTTGAGCGGAGTGCCAAAATTGGTTCTGGTAGAGGCCTAAGTGCTGTTGCGATGGCAACATCAGCACAGAGGAGGAGTATTGGTGATCAAGACAGAGTTAAGAGATGGAATAATTTTGAGGCATTAGGAACTGCGTGGTTGGAATGCTCTCAATTAGCTGATCCTGCTATAGCTTCGGAAAAGGATTTTTCTATGATTGTGTCGAAATATATTCAAGCATTGGCTGCGATGGTCGATAAAGCAAGAAACATGAGGCAAGCAGAGGTATATATATATTACTTTATGACCGAGGCCTTAAGTTTCCTGGTATAATCTGAATTATAATTTATAATTTTGATTGCTTATCTCTTATTATTATATCCAGATTGATAGGCGTGCATTAGTTGCTGCCGCTGATGGATTTCGGGCAAAAGTGGGAGCACGTGCATGGCGTAGACTTATCCGCTGCTTGATTGAACATGAAGCCCTCTTTGGACCACTAGGATACCAGCTGGGTCATCCAGAACGAGTTAGTTTTGAATCATTTTACTGTATTTTTCCATGTCTTTGAAAGTAGATAATAATAATTCATAGTTTGTATGACCTATATTTAAATAAGGATTGTCTTAGCCTGTACAATGTTTCACAGGCTGTTCATTTCAAACGTATGTATACTTTTTAATTGAATGTGTTCAATATATATATACAGGTATACTGGAAGCTGGATTTTGTGGAAAACTCTCTCCGTATGCGAAGACTTCTTAAGAGGAACTACAGTGGAACAGCACATAAAGGAGCAGCTGCAAATTATGATGATTTTCAACCTTTGGGTCAACATAACATCGAAGGGAGTAAGGATTCTGGCAAGGAGGCTGAAAGTTCACTGGGAAATTCTCTTCCTGCAAATGCTTCTTTGTTATTGCCAGAGGAAAGTTTGCTTGAAGGAGGACATGAAGATGAAGGAACTAGAAGTGATTTAGAAATCACTGAAGATAAAAAGGATGCTTTAGAGCATGGTTTTGTATCTTCAGAGGATATATCTGAACCATCAGATGAATCAACACTTGACTCAGTTAAATCTAGTAATATCAAGGAGATTGCCAACAATGCCATAGCAATGTCTGGATCTACAGTGATTGGGGCATATGAGAGGATGCTTTTGGAAATTCCAGCAATGATGGTCCAGCCATTGAGATTAATGAAGGGTAGATTTCAGGTGAGTGTGTTTCCATTGAATTTCTCTGTAAGGAACCTCTTGATAAATTGCCTCCATGTGCATCTTGTTGATTCTCTGTTCTGTCTGCAATGCCTTCTGATTTGGCAGAGTATTTCTGTTATTATTTATTTCTTTGGTTTTTCAGAAAAAGTTTTGTACATAGTATTTAGGATTCTCTTTTCTGTATGTGTGCTTGCTAATCTAACTCGTTTCTGTTTCTGTGCTTGGAATTTTGGTTAAAACTTTAAATTTTTCAGTTAGTCTTCCTTAATTGTAATTCTTGTAAAATGGATCTTAATTTCATTGAAGGTATGACTTGAGACTATAGATGTTAGATTCTGTTATGTAGCTCTCATCTAAGTTAGTAGACTTTATATTCCTACATATGGCAGCAACTGGCATGCATTTTGGCTGCACTACATTCTTATGCAGTGCCCGAGACATTGTTTCTTTGTTTTGGAGTTGATCTTTTTAGCAAAAGAAAGGTTTATATTTTGAAATCTGCTACTATAAGAATCTCCACACTTGACACATAGAGAATATGCTGTCACTTTTATTGGAGATATGATAGCAAGTGCATTGTAGAGATATCACTATACAGATGAACACATATACACCAGGGATTATAACACATCCACACCAGAGATTATAACTTATAACTCATCGGTTCCTATAAAGATGTATTTCAGGAAGAGCTCGATGATGTTGTCACTACTGTTAGGTGTGCCTGAATGCCCATCTACATGATAATAGGAAACCAGGAAACCTCTTTTGGAGCATACATTTTCTATTCAGGGCCATAACAGGGGAGCATTCCTCGCTGCTGAAACATATCCGAAGATGGCATCGACTATACAAGGGAAAACTCTCTGTTTGTTATTTTATGTATATACTATATGCTAATAACAAGAGACAGAAAAACCAGCTGTGCTGCATATTGGTGCATTTGAGCAGGGTCATATACAAGAGTGAGGTGTGTTCAACCTTAACGTAGTTTAATAGTAAGGTTTCCTGGAGCCTGGAAGTGAGATGTAAATAGTTTAAGCTGAGTTTGCTTTTGGCACCAAGTGTGATCCGTTGAGGCCATTGCTATTCATGAATTTCCAATTATCAAAAAATACAAAAAATAGTTATGATTGAGCAAGTCCTCTATTTAGAGCATAATTTTTACGAAACTATGCTTAGCGTTATTTTCCTAATTTTTTCCATTTTAGTTGCTAGATTTCCAGCTAAAATGGTCAATATGTTGGCTAAAACCACTGAAATGTCAGTTGAAATGGTCAATACAATTTCTCAAAAATCTGAAATGTTTCAGTGGTGTTTGAAAGGTGCTTCTTACAAGGAAACATTTCTAAAATGTGGAAACGTGTTTCCAGCTGTTAAATTTGGCAACTAGAGCCAAACTCCACTTTGCACTGCTCATATGATTGAGATGATATTTTTATTGGATTTCTCTTTCGGAGAGGTGCAAGATTGATCTAAAGATCATCTTGTTTGGATGAGCAGAAGTTGAATTTTGAATTAATTTCTCACACGTGCAAATTGTCAAGGCCGGCCAAAATTGTTATGTAGGCTCACAAGCCCCAAAAGATGTGTCACCACCCCTCATTGATGGATAGAAAAAGGAGAGACTCAAACTTCGTTTGGATATCATCTCATCCATAGTATTAAAAACCGGAATCGGTGACCAGACCGGTGGACCTAATGAACCGGTAACCGGACTAGAACCGGTCTAACTGGTACTGGTCAGGTCTAAACGAATCGATTTTTAAAAAAATACATTAAATAATTATTTTTTAATAAAAAAAACTATTTTTAAGATTTGCAACCATGATTCCAAGCCAATAGAGACAAAATATGCAAAGTTTACTCATTTATATACCATGTAAAAGTGAATATATCAAAATGGCACTGAGTGCAATACATATCATCGAAAAAATATGTAGAAATTTCCTGTTTTCCCACCCTGGTTTTCAGTTTCACCTTATTTCTCCTTTTAGTTAAATGCCCTTTCCCATATCCTTACATTCAACAACAGAAAAATAATTTTTGCTGAAAACACAAATTCTGGAAAATTTACAGAATGCTGTAAAATGCAGAAATAAAAAATCAGCAAGCTCAAAACAACCATTTAACACATTTTAACACAGTGATTTTTGGTCAAGGTGACCCTGGAAAAACCCCCTACAACTCTTGGGGAAAACCAATTCGAAAGCTCCTTCTTATTTGTGGGAAAATACTTTTAACAGTAAGAGGAAAAACTTAGAAAAATCAGCAAGTACAGATTACAACTTATCTCGTTTTTCATGCTTTACCACCACTTCGAAAAACGTGCAAACATCAAAACAGAACAGCAATAAATGCTGTACGGACTCCTTGAAATTCGTGCCCAAATTTTCTGTAATAAATGCCGCTGTACGGCCTCCTCGATTTTTGTGCAAACAGCAATAAATGCTACTGTACGGAATCTCGATTTCCGTGCCGAAAAAATAGCAGATCATCGCTGTACGAATCCGCCTCGATTTTCGTGCAAGAGGACAACCACTTGCTGTACAGCCTGCCTCGAAATTAGTGCCAAATAAAACAGCCTTCTGCTGCCTCGAAAACTGAGCCAAACTGCTGTACGACCTCTTGGAAAATGTGACAAAAAGCTGCTGTACAGTCTTCTAGAAAATCGTGTCGAAAACTGCTTTGGAATGTGTGCCTCTCCTAGCTGTACGAACTTGCTGAAATCCTGCCTTGGAATATGTGCCAAAGTGCTGCCTCTTTCTCCTCACTGCCCAGAAATCTCCCTTGCTCTCTTTCTCTCCTTCTCCCAATCTGCTCATGAAAGAATGAATGACCTTTTCCTCCTTTTCCTCCTTTAAACTAACCCTGAGTGACTTTTGGGGAATCCCTAAATCTAATGGCTGAAACAGATTTAGATCTAAGGCTGAGATTACATGCTCATTTAAATCTCACTTTCTATTTTTTAATTCACCCCACTTTAATAAAGACCCACGTAGTCATTTATTTCCAAAGTCACTTTTCCTTTCTAATTTTACATTGACTTTATTAAAGTCACTTTAAAATTAGACTTTAGTAATTTTATCACTTAAAGCCACTTTTAAATTAGATTTGACTTTATAACTTTATAAAGTCACTCTAGGAGAAAAATTAAATTCTTTTGGACACTTTTCCCTAGGCCAAAGATCAAAGCTTTAGGGAACCACCTGTCCTCCGGTAACCAAATTTCAACACTCCCTCTTACCGAGGAAGGTGTTCTTCACCACACCCATCTTGTCTCTGAAGTAGACATGTTTGCCCCGTGGTAAGGCTTTGGTAAGAATATCTGCAACCTGCTCATCAGTGGGAATATACTCAAGCTTCACAGCTCCCTTCTGAACATAGTCTCTGATGAAATGATATTTGATCCCGATATGCTTTGACCTATCATGAAATACTAGATTCTCCGTGAGTTTAATGCAACTCTGATTATCACAGTAAATCACTGAAGGTCTCAACGACTGACCAAATAAGCCAAACAACATCTTGCGAAGCTAGATGGCCTATGGCCTCACAACTAGCTAGACTGGCTGCCATATGCTCTGCTTCCGCTGAACTGAATGCTACTGACTGCTGCTTTCCGTTGAACCATGACACCACTGCCGAACCCAACCCAACCCAAAACAACACCCTGAAGTGCTCTTCCTATCAGAAGCACAACCTGCCCAATCAGAATCAGTGTAACCTGCCAATATCACTCCATCCCTCTCCATGTAGTCCAGACCATAATCCACTGTCCCCTGCAAGTACCGCAAAATGTGTTTTGCAGCCACCCAGTGAACCTTCCTAGGCTTAAAGGCTCTTCCACAACATAAATTGACCATCGTGTTGACTCCAGAAAAACAAATATTCCATCCTAGTGTTAACGAAATACATTCAAGGAACTAATCAGCCGTCTATACAATGTTTGTACAATGTGGGATCCACCAATTCGGAATCCAAAGCATGAAGCTTCTTCCAGTTGGTGATCATCGGTGTCGACATGGGTCTACAATCCTCCATGTGGAATCTGCCAAGGATGTCCACAATATACTTCCCCTGCCCCAAGAAGAAATGCCCCTCCTCTTGCCACACCTCCAAACCCAAAAAGTAATGCATCAAGCCGATGTCCTTCATCTCAAACTCCGCCGCAAGACCAAGTCATCCACATATAGCACCAAAATGAGAGGCTCCTCACCTATCACAATATAGTAAAGGTTCGGATCTGCCTCACTCTTTGTGAAACCCATCTCCTGCAAGTATGTATCTATCCTGGAGTACCAAGCTCTGGGAGCTTGCTTCAGGCCATAAAGGGCCTTCTTCAGTCTGCACACATGGGACTCCTTCCCATGCACCTCAAAGCCCTGTGGCTGCTCAATGTACACCTCCTCCTGTATGAAGCCATTGAGAAATGCGGTCTTCACATCCATCTGGTGGATCTTCCAACCCATCTCTGCTGCTATCGATATAATGGAGCGGATCAAAGTATATCGAGCCACGGGAGCAAAGGTCTCCTCATAATCAACTCCCTCTACCTGGGAGAACCCTCTAGCCACAAACCTCGCTTTGAATTTCTCAATGCTGCCATCTGCAGCATGCTTTACCTTGTAAAGCCATCTGGAAGTAACCACGGATTTGCCCTCAGGCCTCGGCACCACCTCCCAGACATCATTCTTCATGATAGAAGAATACTCCTCCTGCATGGCCTCTCTCCAGACCTGCTGGCTAGCTGCCTCCTCATAGCTAGAAGGCTTAGAGTCAAGGATGTTGGTAGCCATTGCCATATAGCTACAAAACCTCTCAGGTGGTCTGCTCTCTTTGACCGACCTCTTAGGCCCAGCAACAAATGTGGCCTCTTTCAAGGTGTCCTGAAGCCACTTGGGCTACCTCTTCCCTGAGCATACTTCTCCCACTGGAGAATGAAACTGCTCCTCATCATCATCAGGAGCCTGAACTCCTGACTGTCTGTCTGCTGTCCTCCTGCCTGCACCTGAACCTGTAGATGCTGAAGTACTGTGTGAACTGTCCATCAGTGGACTCCTTAGTGAACTGCTCTGTGGACTGCTCTGCATGCTGCCCGAGGCACCACCCCTCTGACTCTGCGAGCCACTGCTCACTGACGGACCAAACATCGTCATAGATGTACCTCTGGATGCTCCTGATCCCTGCTCACTGGATCCCTGCGACTGACTCAGCTGCTGCTGAGGGTCTGGCTGATCCAGATACTCTAACTCCCATGACCTCCTAAAGGCCCTATCCTCCTCGAACTTCACATCCCGCTTGACAACAACTTTCCTCTGTGCAGGAATGTAAATCCGAAAGGCCTTTGAGGTCTCACTGTAGCCCACAAAGATACCATTCTCTGCGGTGGGCTCTAGTTTGGTCCTCTTCTCCTTGGGTATGTAGGAGTATGTACTACACCCAAAGATACGAAGATGACCAATATCAGGCTTCTTCCCAGAAAAAGCCTCCTCCAGAGTCATGTGCCCAAGGCACGATGCAGACTCCTGTTCTACAAATAAACAGCAGTGTTGCAGACCTCTGCCCACAAAAACAATGGCAACCCCTGATCATGTAACATGGCTTTGGCAGCCCCTCCGATGGATCTGTTCTTCCTCTCTGCAACCTCGTTCTGCTGGGGGTTGTAAGGAACAATGAACTCCCTCCTAATGCCTGCCTCCGCACAATACTCAACAAATTCTCCAAGGGTGTACTCTCCTCCATTGTCCGACCTCAGGGACTTGATCTTCCGACCTGTCTGTGTCTCCACAAGAGCTTTGAACTCTTGAAACCGCTTGAAGACCTCACTCTTGGTCTTCAAGAAATAAATCCAAGTCCTCCTGGAGTGATCATCAATGAATAAAACATAGTACTCATATCCACTCAAGGAAACATGAGACATCCGACCGCTCACATCGGAATGAATCAAATCAAGTATCCCAGTCGCTCTGTTGTCACTACTGGGAAAAGGGGATTTGGCAAACTTGCCCATCGCACATCCTCTGCAAGTATCAAGGTGATCAGTACTGAAATCTGGCACACCTATAGTGATCTCCCGCAACGTCCTCAAGGCTCCATGATACATCTGCCCCATCCTGCGGTGCCAAATCTCACACAGCTCAGAACTGCTAGCTCTGCTGTCGGTACTACTGCTCAATGCCAAAAGGGGTTGAAATGCAAACTTGTAAACCTTTGCATGGCATACACCTATCACTCTAGCTGAATCAGCTGGAGCGCCCCTGGGATATATCAGCACCTGTCCTCCCCTGAACAGTATCTCATATCCTCTATCCTCCAAAGCTAAGACGGATATGAGGTTCTTCCTCATCCCTGGCACATAAAGAACATCTGACACCTTCAAGGGAGGTTTAGACTCCCTCTGAAATGTCAGTGTTCCCACACCGACTACTCTAACAACTCTGTCATCACCGAGTACTACCTCTATATCAGTGCCACTCTCTGAAAGCTCTGAGAAGTACTCACGGACTCCTGTCATATGACGTGAAGCCCCATTGTCCACATACCAGATACCCGAAGATGCTCCGCTAGTCGAGGGAAATGCATGCTCCCTCTGAACCTCTGTGGCAGGTAATCCTGCACTAGAGGACTCACATGCAATGAACCCAAACTCCCGGTCAAAGCGATCTGCAAAGTCCTCAACCTCTGTTGATGCTGCCATGCTCTGGTTCTTCCCCTTCTTCTTCTTCTTCTCCGGACACACAACTGCATAGTGTCTCATCTTCTGACAATTCCAACACTTCACCTTGGAATAGTCCTTCTGTGTGTTATCCTGTTTACCTTTACCTTTGCCTTTGCCCCCACCATTGCTTGTGGAAGCTTGCTTCTTCCCTTTGCCTTTCTTGCGTCCTGCCAACAGTGCTACATCCTCATCCTGCTCAACTGGCTTGGCTGCCCCAAGCTGACCCTTCCCGATCTCTGTCTGAATGCAATCATCCCAAAACCTCTCCCATGTGGGAAGGGTCTCACGTGCACAAACCCCATCAGCAAAGTTCATCCATGAATTGGGGAGGCCATTCACTGCAATCCGCACCAACTCAGTGGGTGGAATGACCTCTCCAACTGCTGCCAACTCATCTCTCACATTAGTAATCTTTGTGAGATATCCAGCTGCACTATCAGTCTCCTAATGGTTTTCAGCTTCTCCTTCAGGACCATTTTCCAGTTCTCATTGGTACTTTGGTAGAGATTGGACAATGCTGTCCACATCTCATGAGCATTTCTCTTTCCTCTCACATGAGGAATGCAACGGTCTTTGACTCCGTCTAGAATCAGTCTCTTACCCTTGTTGTTCTTTTTATTATATATTGCCAACTGAACAACATCAGTAGACACAACAACAGGGTTCTGTGTGGTATGCACCATGATGTCCCAGACTTCTGCCTCCTCAAAGATACTCTACATTCTCTTCTTCCAAACGCTGTAATTGGTATGCCCATCCAACCTATCCTCCACCCTCAGTCCCAATGACATCCTGCTGTCCTAAAAACTGAAAAATAGCACTGCTGTAGTAAAGATAATATTTCTGTGTGAAAAATCAGCTTGCTGGAATTTTCTGAGGAAAAATCAACAGGCTGTATTTTTCTCCTTGCTGTCCCAGACTGCACTTTCAGCACCCTGCTCTGATACCATGTAGAAATTTCCTGTTTTCCCACCCCGGTTTTCAGTTTCACCTTATTTCTCCTTTTAGTTAAATGCCCTTTCCCATATACTTACATTCAACAACAGAAAAATAATTTTCGCTGAAAACACAAATTCTGGAAAATTTACAGAATGCTGTAAAATGCAGAAATAAAAAATCAACAAGCTCAAAACAGCCATTCAACACATTTTAACACAATGATTTTTGGTCAAGGTGACCTTGGAAAAACCCCCTACAACTCTTGGGGAAAACCAGTTTGAAAGCTCCTTCTTATTTGTGGGAAAATGCTTTTTACAGTAAGAGGAAAAACTCAGAAAAATCAGCAAGTACAGATTACAACTTATCTCGTTTTTCGTGCTTTACCACCACCTTGAAAAACGTGCAAACAACAAAACAGAACAGCAATAAATGCTGTACGGACTCCTCGAAATTTGTGCCCAAATTTTCTGCAATAAATGCCGTTGTACGACCTCCTCGATTTCTGTGCAAACAACAATAAATGCTGCTGTACGAAATCTCGATTTTCGTGTCGAAAAAACAACAGAACCTTGCTGTACAAAATCTGCCTTGATTTTCGTGCAAGAGGACAGCCACTTGCTGTACGACCTGCCTCGAAATTCGTGCCAAATAAAACAACCTTCTGCTGCCTCAAAAACTGAGCCAAACTGCTGTACGGCCTCTTGGAAAACGTGCCAAAAAGCTGCTGTATGGTCTTCTAGAAAATTGTGCCGAAAACTGCCTTGGAATGTGTGCCTCTCCTAGCTGTACGAACTTACTGAAATCTTGCTTTGGAATATGTGCCAAAGCGCTGCCTCTTTCTCCTCACTGCCCAGAAATCTCCCTTGCTCTCTTTCTCTCCTTCTCCCAATCTGCTCATGAAAGAATGAATGACCTTTTCCTCCTTTTCCTCCTTTAACCTAACTCTAAGTGACTTTTGGGGAATCCCTAAATCCAATGGCTGAAATAGATTGAGATCTAGGGCTGAGATTAAATGCTCATTTAAATCTCCCTTTCTATTTTTTAATTCACCCCACTTTAATAAAGACCCACTTAGTCATTTATTTCCAAAGTCACTTTTCCTTTCTAATTTTACATTAACTTTATTAAAGTCACTTTAAAATTAGACTTTAATAACTTTATCACTTAAAGTCACTTTTAAATTAGATTTGACTTTATAACTTTATAAAGTCACTTTAGGAGAAAAATTAAATTCTTTTGGACACTTTTCCCTAGGCCAAAGATCAAAGCCTAGGGAACCACCTGTCCTCCGGTAACCAAATTTCAACAAAATACATAAGCAATGAGGCTCCAAATGACCCATAAAGTCCAAAAAGAATGGTACAAGCTATGAGCATTGAGGCCATTGGCATACATAGTACAATCTACTACAAATCTACATATATGATATTACTAAATTCTAATTAATGATCAACACTATCACTTGAAAGTTGAAACTTCTCATCATGATCAAAGTTCAAACTCAGTTGGTTGAACTTGAGTCTCCCGACTCTCGACTGCCAAACTTTGCAACAGCTCCAGTCACAATCTTCTCTATTGGTTCAGTGACTTGAGTCTCAAACTTCTGAAGGTATTCTTCCATAATATGCCCTATTATTTCATTTTGGTGCTCCACATGGCTTTACATGGCCTCCTATTCCAGCCAAGTGTTGCTTGAACCTGTAAATGCCCCCACCTACAATAGATTTTTGGCAATATTTGCATGTCATTTTTCCATCAATCATATCACAATGAGCCCATGTCGTATCCTTGCCTTTTGGAGGCATGCTGGCTACTACTTAGCTCAAGCGGCAAGCCTCAAACTCTATGTTGTTCTACTACTCCAGCAAAAACTCAGCACTCTCCAAGCTCTCAATTAAACTCACAAAATCTCCAAATGAGATGGTGTGAGACAAATGAGAGGCTGCCCCTGCTTATAAAGTATTGGAGAGAGTGTTTTTGGAGGGAAACAACCCTCCTCTTCCCTCCAAAACAACCCTAAACCGACAAAAATACCTTGCATGGGTCCCTTTTGTGGCCTTGGCAGCTGACTGGTCAGTTAAGGATGGAACCAGGTTTCGTTCTTAACCGGCCGGTCAACGTCGGTTTGATTGGAAAAAATGGGTGAAAGAAGGGAGCAAACCGGGTTTTGACCGGCCAGGGGTTTGACCGATTTTCGGTTTGACCCGGCTGGTTTTTAATACTATGATCTCATCTCACATTCTCTCTCCTCTGTATGTGTGAAAGGGCAACTGCAATTTCAGACTGTTTTAGGGCTTCTGTAGGAGCGTTGACCAGTGTTGACTTTGGGTCAACTTTGATTTCTTGACTTCGATTTTTGGGACAGAATCCGAGTTTGGGAGGTTGATTTTGTAGGCACAATTTCTGAGTTTTTTGGGCAGGTTTACCGCAGTTTGACCACAGTGTTGACCAGGTTTGACCAAGTTATTTGCGGACTGTTTTGGGTTGACTTTGACTGATTTTTGAGGTCGAGTTTGACTGGGTTTGAATGAGTTCCATTGGGAGGAATATTGCTGGTTTGACCAGCATTGACTTTGTTGGCTAGGGCATCTTGTTAATTGCAGAAAATTGTATTCTCTCTCTCTGTTGAACTTTTGAAGAATAATAAGAAGATTTGATCAAAGGGTTTTCCCCGCATTGGGGTTTTTCCCTGGTATTTGCCAGCAACTCTTCACAAATTCCTCACAAATGCTCACTCAAATGCAATGAGATGGGTATGAGGAAATGAGAGGGGTTGGGTAGCTTTTATAGGCTTGGGAGGGGTTAGAGGGCATACCAAAACCCTAAAAATGAATTAAAATCCAAATTGAGGTTCGTTTTGGGTCATTTGTGGGGTCCTCGGCCGGTTGTCCATGGCTCGGCTGGTCTAACTCGAACTTGGCTGAGCCGACCGGTTTGTGACCGCACGGCCAGTTCGGTCACAAACTGGCCTTGGGACCGGTTTTTCTACCGAGCCGGTTTGGCCAGTGGGTTAGCTCGGTCGAATCCGAGTCAGTCCGACCTATTTTTAAAATACTGGCTGACATTGCCCTACTGTACGGAACAATTGACGAACAACTATCGAGACTGCCGCAACTGTTGGACAACCACCACTGCAAACTTTTCCGTGTGCTACTCGACTGCTTGCAACCACATCACAGTGACCCTGTCCACCGACCCGCTCACCATTGCCGCCTTCCGCCACAACAACCACTGCTGCCCGATCGACTACTTGTCCACATCATTTACGTTGTTCATTGACCAACCTTCCTACTCCTTCGTTCCTTTGTCTCCATCTCTACGCAGCTTATTACGACATCAAGCTAGCCGCAACCGCCTTCAGCCATCGCCATCAAGCTAGCCTTGATCCCTGTACAAAAATTATCTACAAACAAATTCTTAAAAACAGAAAATAAACAATAGCGAGAGCATAAAACATAAAACAAATATACATAGAGATTTTCCCCTGGATCCCAAATCGGGGCTACCAACTTGATTTTTCATTATATTCATTTTAGTGTTACAACACATATATATACATGCCGAAGCATTCACAAACTCGAATCCATTAATCCTGGATTAGATCATAACCGTAGTTCCCTTAACCGGATCTACAAAATACCAGGGGTTGAAAACCATCATGCCCCAAAACCATGTGCAAACCCATGCACAAAACCATAGGCAGGTCTTGCCCTCTAGTGACTCCCCCGCGCGTGCTACTATTCGTGCAAAGAATATAACACATACCCAACAATCCCTCTCATTGTTTGTTACAGCCGCACGCAACAGTTACATCACCCTTGTCTTGCCGTCATACGAACAACATTTGGCAGACTACAAAACGTTTGCGTACGGACACAAATGTATAAATTATCGTTTGGAAGAGTACAAAACTTTTGCGTACGAACACGATTGTACGAGTCTATATGTTAAGCATAAATTAACCTTTAAAAAACAGAGGATAATATTAAAGAAAAAGTGTAGAAGGTCTTATAAAAACAAGGGTATTCAAAAAAATAAAAAGTATTTTTTGTTAGAAAAACATTCATAACATTGATCACATTAATATATAAGTGAAAGTAAACAATAGTTGAATATGATACACAAGGACGAAATAATTAAGAATAAAAAATACCCAACATTTTATTTTATATTGAATATATAATTAAAGTCATTAGAAGTTGATGAAAAGGTGTAATTATTGAGGTGAAATGATTATTGAAGTAAATATAAGGGTTATTCATTAAAAGGTTATTTAAAAGAGAAGATTAGAGTATCATATTATCAAAAGGACATTTCATTATATTTTGAAAGGTGACTTTAGTAAGAAAAAAATAAAAAATGTGTGAAGCCTCACAAAGAAGTCAAAGAAAAATAAAGTTGAATTTCCAATCACGAAGACAAAAAATTTATATATTGGAAGAATTTTGGAGGTTATTTAAAAAATAAAACCTTTAGTAAAAGAAAAAGAGAGAGAGAGAAAAAAGGATATCAAAAAACCCTAAGGCTCATCCTGAAAAAGAAAAATGGAGATCAATAACGAAAGATTTCCTAAAACCTTTAGTAAATGTGTTGATACACTATTTAAAATTAATATATCACTTGGAGGAAGAGATATTATAACCTCTATCAGTCCTAATGATGGGAGTAATTATGTTAGTCTTAAATGTGCTAACCAATTAGTGATTCCTGAATCGAATATAATTTAAACAAACTTTGTTGACAAAAGTGACAAACAATACAACATAAATAATCTACAACTAAGTATAGGGGATTATACTTTTATCTCGCAATTTACCGTGAAATCCTTATTGTTTGACAATAGTGACATTGTTTTGGGCTCACCCTGGATGGAAACTCTAAGTTACTTTATCCTAAATATGAAAAAGTAGTTTTTGACATTCTCCCACAAAAAGAAAAAAATCGCGCTACAGGACATTACCTTGAAGCCAAATTTAGTGACGCCCAAAGACACATACAAGAAATCTCAAATGTAATTCTTCAAGAAAGTAAAAAGGTGATACAAAATATGCAAAGAGAAGTTGACACGATCACCACTGACAAAAATGAAGAAGTTTCTCGACTTAAAGACCACACAAAAATTTACTTACACAAATTAAGAAGCTTAATAAGGATAAGAAGTTGTTGGAAAACAAGGTGCAACAACTTGTCGAAAATGGAGCGTCGAAATCTTCAAATGTAGAAATTCAAGCTGAAGAAAAAATGAACATTGCTCCAATAAATATCACGACTCAAAAAGAAAACAAGTCAGTTGAAGGAACAACATCCTTGCCAGGAGAAAATAAAAAAATTAACCTTTCAACGTCCATGGCTAAAGGAAATTAGGTACTTCAAATAAATCAAGGAGAGGACATAAACAAGATAAGGGAAAATCAAATCACTAGAATTCCTTATCGACATCCGAATCACGAGAGTAGACAAATCGATCAAGCTATGTATTTAGAACAAAAACAACAAACTGATGTTTCGAAGAATACTAATGTCAGTGCAATCCACCCATGTGATAACAACCTATCACAAGTTTCCATTCACCGCAAGATTCCACAAAAGATTGATCTAGGATGGTCTAATCCCTTCTCAGTGCGACAATTTTGTTTGTCACTTAGAGGATCTTATCAACTGGTATCGACAAGGATGCCTACTCCGAGACGAGAAAACATTCGTAACAAAAAAAGAGATCAAGCCCTTTCATCAACCAGCTTTGAGGACAAAGCTTTTTGAGGAGGAAGGCAATGTTATGAATAAAATAACATAAATATTGTAACCAATAAATATTGATTAGTTAATTAGTAATTAGGTTGAATAGGTGTGTCTGAATGGGACATGACCTTTCGTGAAGATGCACCTGCCTAGGTATATAAGCAAGCCTCATTTGTAACATTCAAAATCATTCATTCCTTATACTTTTAATATATAATATTTGTATCCTCAATGGATATTTTCATATTCCAAGTCTTCTGGAGTATTTAAGAAGAAGTACGAACTTTGTTCACTTCAATTGATCTAAAGATCATCTTGTTTGGATGAGCAAAAGTTGGATTTTGAATTTATTTTCCACACGTACAAATTGTCAAGGTCAGCGAGAATTGTTATGTAGGCTCACAAGCCCCAAAAGATGTGTCACACACTCTCAGTGATGGATATAAAAGGAGAGACATAATCCTCATTTCATCATCATCTCATCTCACAGATCTCTCTCCCATCTGATTGGTTCATACAGACTTAGAGGCTTCTCTCTCTCCTCCGCACGTGTGAAGGACTTGCTGAAGATTTCAGATTGTTTAGGGCTTTTCTGGACAGATTTGACCAGCGTTGACTTTGGGTCAACACTTGTTATTTGACTTAGATTTTGGGTCAGGATTCCGATTTTGAGAGGCTGCAGCTGGAGGCACAGAAACTGTGGAGCAGCACTGACTTTGACTGCTGTTGACCACAGCGTTGACCACAGGTTTGACTGCTGATTTGACCGCAGACTTTGACCACTGCGTTGACCGGATTTCAAGACTGTTTTGGGCTGTGTTTGACTGTGATTGGAGGTCGAGTTTGACTGGGTTTGACCGAGCTTCATTGGAGGCTGATTTGCTGGTTTGACCAATGTTGACTTTGCTGGCTAGGGCATCCTGTTGACTGCTGTAAATTGTACTTTCTCTCTCTGCTGAATTTGAAGAATAATAAGAAGATTTGATCAAAGGGTTTAGCCTCGCATTGGGGTTTTTCCCTGGCATCCACCAATTTATTGTTTCTCGTCTTGGCTTGTCTTTTGTCGATTTATTGATGTTCTATCAGCATTTACTCTCAATGTTTATGTGATTGCATATCTGGAAATTGTATTGGGCTAATAAGAAAGATTGAAGTAAATTGCTTTAAGCATAGAACATACCATGGTTAACTAAAATTAACACTCCAAGACCTTGTCACTGCTCCTCTTGGCCTCTTATGCTGATCTTTCTTTCTTTGCACCGTACTGCACCAGTATTAGAGAAACTCGGTCCCTAACCTTAAGATGCTTCTTCCTGTTCCTCTAGGCTCGGTCTCCTATGAGATCCCTTCGGCCCTTCCTTTATACCAAGTCTTTGGACTCTATGTTGCTGTGGAGATTCTTCTTTGCACACTGTATGGTCACCCTTCTTTCACACTGTATAGAGGACCTGCTTCCACTGAGGTAACCCTTCAGCCTATATGAAGAATATGAGACAGATACATATGCTCCCAATAACGGTACTTGACTTTGCTGAGATGGATTCTATTCTCACACTTGTTTACGCATGAATTGCAGCCTTCTCCTTCACACTTGATTATAGTACTTGACTGAGATTCTCATGGCCCAAACAGAGAGTTACTATTACAGAGATATGCTTCCTCTTAACTTTGTTTACTTTCACTGTCTTGACACTTCTCCTTGCTGTACTGTCCCTTATTCTTGTACCCAAGCCCGCAGATCTTTCGACGCACTGAAATCTCAGACTTGATCTGAACTTCATAATACAATAATGAGGCCGCAGTCCTATATTTAGGGACTGTCTCATCACAAGGAGTGTCTTCCAGCATTTTCTAGGCCGACTTCAAGGAGAATTACTTCAAGGAGAATTATGACAAGGTCTTGAGGCATTTTTTTTACACCAATGACTGTCCTTTGCAAGTGTAACAACACTTCATCTACATGACTCTAAATTGTACATTTATGACAAGATGACAAATCCCTAAAGACATCAAGAAGAAGTCTTTGACCTATAAAAACTTCTTGCTCATGAAACCCATGAGTCGAGCATTTACAAAATGCATTTTATTTTCTTTGTCTTCTTCATTACAAAAATTCATAAGTACAAGTCATTATGAAGACCGAACCTAGTTACACTTTCCAACACTGATCTATGATAATACTGCAAACAAACAAGTTAAAGCCTGCTGTTTTCATTGCCATGATTCCTCTCACGAGATACAATTATTTTTGTTTTGATGTGATTTTGTATCATCTTGTGAGGACTTTTGACTCAAAACAGATATTATATTTCAATATTAATGTGTGATGTATCACTTGATATCTTATATATTTCATATTTATGTAGCAATGTCTTTGTTTAGTGTTGCTGTTTCTTTAGATGTTTTAAGCAATTGAGAGAAATGATTATTTTTGTGTTTATTTAATCTTCCTGATGTTTTCCCCTGATTACTGATATTTTCCCTGGTATTGCTGATAAGATATATTCTGCACCTTCGGTGATGACAACTGTAACATTGGTGCAAACTGCACAAACCATTTAGTAATTTTAAATCCTTATTAAAATGCATATCGAAATATTTCTAGTGAGGTTTGAGTGCAATTTGTATTCGCATGGCAGTTTAGTTTGACAGTACACCTCCATGTTTTCGATTTTTTTCCTTGCTGCTTTTGACTATTCACTGAAAATTTATTCTACTATTTGTAATAAAAAAGTCTTAGTTTTCAATGCAAAGTATAATATGCACACAAACATTATGTGAAGTTAATAGAGACTTGATCCTGGTTTTGGCTTTTCAGGTTACTACTCTGCGGATCAATTTTATAATAGATGATAGTGTTGAAGTTGGGGATACTTATAAGGGAGATTCTGACTCTAGGCTGGAGAATAAAACAGTAGGAAGAGACCGAAGTTGGTTGATTGCTGCTCTTCATGAAGTTTATAGTCGAAGGTACTTTTTATGTTATTACACTTTTCTGTATCTTGTTGCATCTTGCAGCATCAATGGCCATTGCATGACAGTTTAGTAGTTCCTATAGAAAATCAATTTGATATATGGTAAGGGAGGTCATTGGTTGAATATGAATAAATTTGTTCAAAATGAACAATTTTTGTCTTCTTATTCCAGAGAATGTTGATATTTTGTTGGAAATGGTATTATGGTTTAATGGATTTACAATATCTTATCTGTTAAGATTGGTCATTAGTGGCTGGTCAACACTATGATGTTGAACATTAAGTTTCTATGTTTCAAACAAGAATCTTATTAAGTGAAAAGCCAGATATTGAAAATTACAATCAGTGGAGGCCACTATTGAAAAAGTGTATTATGGAAATTGCACCATAGCTAAAAGGTGCTAATCTTGAGTATCAAGAAGCCCAAAGATCTATAAAATCGTATACAATGAAGTCTGCTCAGGGAAAAAGGTGAACTTGTATATAAACGAAATCTTCTCGAGAGCAAAGGTAATCACTTTCACATGACATTCTCACAGAAACATATCAAAAGTACACAAAGGTTGGGAAGGGATGGCACCCCTGCTTCACTCTGATGGTGCTTCTAATAAAGTTGGAAACCTTCTGTGCAGTGTGGAGGTGTCCGTGTACGAACTCATAAACGTGCATGACAATGGTGATAGGGATCTACTAAATGCCAAAGTCTCAAAGTTGTTCAAGGAGGGCCTCCCTCGACTTTGAGTTAAACACTTTCTAAAAGTCTACAAAGTAACATAAGACATCAAAGTGTGGTGTCTTGCCTCCTCAGGAATGGATTCAAGGGTGAACATATGTTCAATAGTTCGATGTGCAAGATAGCAAGATAGAAATATGTCTGTCCTCTAGTCCACAAGTGAGGAACCTCGAGCAACTTTCATTACTGCACATGAAGGTTGGTGGCATAAAATTTGGAGGAAGTATGTGTCACCATGATTAACAATAATTATTATTCCTTATTTGTGTATTGGGTAGCATATATATTGGAGAAACTCAACTTCATTTGTCACACTCACAACAAGTTCAATCTGCAGTTGCAGTAGCTCGAAAAAGAGTGCGAAGTTGCAGTCGAAGGAGAGAAGCTGGGAAGAAGAAAATCCAATTTTTGGGCTACCTTTCTCTCACACGTGCGAAGATATTGAGCTGAAGTTGGGGCCAAACTTCTGTCTATGTTGTAGGGTCAAAGTTTTGAAGCCGGAGGCCGAAATTTCTGCAATAGTTGCAGTAACTGGGATCGAAATTTCTGAGATGTTGCTGGGCTGAGGCTGCTGAATAGGAAGAGAAGATTGAAGGTTGTTGCATCATATTAGAAGACTGACTTGGTGGAGGAGGAAGGTCTGCTGATCTAGGGTCTTGGTTGTCTCACTGTCATATGAATCTACTGAAGGAAGAGTTCATGACTGGGTTTTTCCCTATTTAGGTATTTTTCCCTGGATGTGCGTCTACATCTGGTGTTCTTGATCTTCGTGTTTTAATTTTGGTAATTGCATGATGATCTAAGATAAAAGAAGAACATAAGAAAGATAATAATAACTCAAAGGAATCACAAGTAATTATCAAAAAAGAGAAAATCTTTCCAACTTTCTGATTTTCCAACATTTTGTGCGCTTATTTTCATAGAAAATCGTGCCCATACTCAGCTGTATGGTCTTCTTAATATCTAGAAACTTTTCCTAGAAGTGTGTGTCCAATCTGGAGACTTCTATCCTTAGGGTTCGTGCCCTTCAACTTGCTGTTCTATTTTTTGTCCTCAACTTGTATTCCTCTCGTCTCGAAAAAAATGTTTCTTTTTCACTCTCCCGTTTTCCTTTTATTTATTTTTAATGACCAAAATCTCTAACCCTAGATCTCAATGGTTGAGATTAAATCTCACCATCTCAAGATCAATGGTCATGATGTAATCTCACATTGGGCCCACTTAAATCACTCAAGTGACTCAACTTCATAAAGTCACACACACTTTATAAAATGTTATTTTTTAGTCATTAATTAAAAAGGTACACTTTCCAACTTTATAAAATTATTTTATAAATTAAAGTTCCTAGAGAGTGAAATATGCTCGATCAATTCTACATGCTAGGCATTGCCAATGCGGAAGTACCTCCTGAGCTACAAAAATTAACATGTTATACCACTTTATTGAGCTTAAATCTTCACAACTAACTATGGTGGTTAGTAATCTTTATGCTCAAGGGAGATGATTAGATTCAGGGACGAGAATTATGGCATGTACAATGTTGGTTGACAAAGACTTGTAGAGAAAGGTAGATTTCTTTCTTATGTTCACATCACTCACATTCTAAGAC
Organism: Pinus albicaulis; assembly: GCA_034641835.2. Classification (NCBI taxonomy): domain Eukaryota; kingdom Viridiplantae; phylum Streptophyta; class Pinopsida; order Pinales; family Pinaceae; genus Pinus; species Pinus albicaulis. The sequence continues at coordinate 647,612,145 of CM076571.1, forward strand.
ACTTGGTTTGTGTTTATGTTTGAGTTCGATGACTTTGATGTTCAACATTAATTTGTGTTCGTGTTCAAGGTCGGTGACATCGAAGTTCAACTGTTAAAATTTTGGGAATATAGTTTGGCATTAAGTTCAACATACTACAAAATTTGAAAATAAAAAAAATTATATAATAAAATTCAATACTCTTATTAAACGCATACGATAGAAATGAAAATAACATGCCAACATGATTAATCATTAAACATATGTTTTAAAAACACAATTTCTTGTTCAAAGTATGAAAACATTTTCATGAAACATAATATTAAAAACATGAACATAACATAAAAAAGTTTTATAAAATTGATCATGCGAAAAGAAAACTAAAATGAGAATACATGTTTTATTCTTGATGTCCTTGTGGTCTACTTGTTACATCAAAAAGTTTTATATGATCAAGAGCACCAGGGTTAGTGACTCCACTAGAGGCATGATGACAACTAGATTCAACGCTTGTGCTATCACTGTCAATGGTAAGATCATCTTCATCCTTTGATGCATGTGAACAAGATTCATCCATGTAGTAGAAGAATTGGACGAGTCTTTAGCCACATTATCTAAAGCCAATTTCAAATTACTGCAATCATTAACTAGATCTTTTAATCTTTAGATAATAATCTATTTCTTTTCGTGGAATGAATATGTCTAAAGGAACTACAATTCCATTCACATATTGATGCACTTAATCCCTGGCTGAAGACACAAATTGCAACATTTTGCAATTTTGGGGCCCCTGATGTATGAAAATCCCACCATATTGCTCGGTCACTTATGCTGCTATCATAATTAGGTGTTTTTGTTCCAAATATTCCTTCTTCTAACCTGTATTCCCTCATTTGAGATCTAAAGCAACAATTGATGGATCTGGATTTAGCTTATCAATAGCCTCTTAAATTCCATTCATGACCTCTTCATCTTGATGTCTTGATCTGTCGAACAATCTAGGGTCCAAAAAGAATGCTGTTGAATGTAAGAGACTATGCATCATCTTCCATTTTTGATCAATTACCTCCCATATCTTTTGGTTCACATTATTAAAAGCTTTGACAATGGCTTCCTTGCAATGATCCATGCCCTCATAAACAAAATCAATACAAGGTTTGTCACTGTAAACTAATGTTACATTCATCATTATTGGAAGTTTATTTCTGGGGGTTCAAAATTTAAATTATTGGCAATATCCGGGAAAATATCAAAAATCACTGGGAAACTTAAACAAATACAAAAATAATCAATTTTTTCAACTTCTAAAGCAACATCAACATCGAACAAACACATTGCTACATAAACATGAAAATAAAATTGATATATAACGTGTATAAGATGTCAAGTGGTACATCAGACATCAACACTGAAAGTTTATATTTGTTTGGAGTCATAAAATCTGATAGGATGATACAAAATCACATTGAGACAAAAATAAATGTATCTCATGAGATTAATCATGACAATGAAGACAATGGATTTCCTTTGTTTTCTTGATGGAAAGTGGTCACAACATCCTTAGCAATGTTATTAGAATCAGACCAAGAGATTGGTAGACCAAAAGATACATAAAATTTTCAAAATTTGAAAAGAACATATAATGCATATCCATGCATACGAATCCAAACCATTATACACAAATATGAAAATTTTCTCATGTATATAGCAATTATGGTGCATATAAAAAAAATAGCACCAAGTGCAAACCATCTCTGATTCAAAGTACATGAACAAAGAGACTCTAAATGGCCTCTAGAGTCTAAAAAAATCCGCTACAACAAATAGTTACATAACATCATAATCATTTTCTATATTGGGATCTTCCTCATCAATAACACCTTCTAAGCCTTAAAATAAGATAAAAAAAACTTAAGATGCCTAATTAATTATTTTGCTTGAGTGAAGGGCACATTTTTACTAGGGTTATGATAGAGGAGTTTGACAATCAATGTCACTAATATTGAGGTACATAGAGGGCTTGGTGCTCTTGATTAAATGCCAGTTATACCTTCATACATCACATAATGTAGTAAAAACTTATTGGAATTTCCTTGCACCTTAGGTTTGGTCTATGCCCTAGCTAGGAACACAAACACACTAGAGATGCCCAACCAAAAAAGTACTTTGCACAACGGAATATAATATCAGTGAAATCAATAACAATACTCAATAATTATGGCCCAAACATGTTTCTTATTTGCCCATTCTCAAGAAAACCTTAGGGATCTTGCACCAGGGATCATGGCCCTATACAATCCCTTTTTTAGTACGGGTAGGAAGGGTACGTGATACGGGTATTATGGGGACTAAAGCAGGTAATGATGCATCATTTGCCTCATCTGGTAGGCCCTTAATTGACCACTATTCGGGATCAGCAACCACCCGGTTTCTTCCCAACTACACGCGTTCAACTAGCTAGATATTAGTCTTACAAGCTAGCAGAGCTCAGGACCTTGAAGGTGACCTTCTTTTCCTCTAGCTATAAGGTGGTCTTACTTGAGCCCTGGCAGATAAGGTCATGGAATTACTGTACAAATCCCGGATATACTACGAAATACAAGTTTGTCTTTAGGCTGTCATCCATCCATAAAAACAACGAATAAACAATTGTACTTGTTGTTGTTGTCCTTGGCAACTGACGCTTTCAGTCCTCTTTTGTCCAAAAAATTAGCGCTTTTAGACCTCTTTCTAGTTGTTGTTCTTGTTGTAATCCGTACCAGTCCTTTGGTAGGCCTCCTTAGCAATTCAACCTCTACGAACCCTCTTTAGCAACCTCTTTCGTTGCTACTCTAGCCCTCTGTAAGTCATCTTTAGGTCTTCTCAAACTTGTTCTGTTACACAGGCTTGCAACCTCCTTCCTAAGGCCCTGCGACCCCCTTTTTGCAGCCTTGTGCCTCCTTCATGCGGCCCTAGCCGCAACCTAAATCCTCGGCCCTGCTCCTGGAAGCCTTGAACTCTCCTAATTAGCTTGCAACAAATCTACGGATAAGGATCAATCCTTGACAAACCTCCGTTCCCTTCATTCTTGGCTGCGACCTGTACCAAACCACCAACAATTCGCTCCTAAGACATGCAACCTTCTTCACATAGCCCTCGATCAACCTATTATAGATATCTGAGCTTCCGTCTACCCTCCTTGAATGAAACTCCTCAACTTGGCCTTCTCTAGCAGACTGCGAGTTCCTTGCTTGGTTGCAGTGAAGTGACTTTAGCCTCATTTCTCCATAAGAGGCTACTACGCTAGTGGGTCCCCTCCCTCTCCTTCGAATTTGAGGCAATTCCAACGTGGAATCTCCGAGAATCCCAAGCCGTAGCTCTAGGACAAAGTTTTGCCTAGGTATCCCCAAGGCTAGACCTTAGTGTTGGAAAGTGTAACTAGGTTCGGTCTTCATAATGAATAGTAATTATGAATTTATGTAATGAAGAAGACAGAGATAATAAAATGTGTTTTATAAAGCTTGACTCATGGGTTTCATGAGCAAGAAGTTTTTATTATAGGTCAAAGACTTATTCTCGATGTCTTTTAGGGGTTTGTCATCTTGTCATAAATATATATAATTAACGAGTCATGTATATGAAGAAGTGTTACACTTGTAAAGATAATTTACTGATGTATGCCTTAAAGACCTTGTCAAATATGCTCCACAAGTCGGCTTAAAGATGATGTATATTCTCCTTGTTGAAGTCCACCTCAAAACAGAGAATGCACACTCAAGGCGGCTCAAAGAACAAACACAACTATTCATAGGACAAACTGGCTCATTTCTCGTGGCAAACCACTATATATACCCATGTGGACTTTGCTCAAATGACAGGAAAAACAATTCGGATATCTCTGAGATTTCAGACAAGAAACAATTCAGATCTATGGTATTTCAGAAGACATCTATGCGAGGAAGATAATGTCTATTGGTGCATAAAATAGGAGATACTCCAGTGAAGAGAAGGATACTCCATAAGAGGCTACTGCGCTAGTTGGTCCCCTCTCTCTCCTCTGAATTTGAGGCAATTCCAACGGTGGAATCTCCGAGAATCCCAAGCCCTAGCTCTGGGACCAAGTTTTGCCTAGGCATCCCCAAGGCTAGACCCTAGTGTTGGAAAGTCTAACTTGGTTTGGTCTTCATAATGAATAGTAATTATGAATTTATGTAATGAAGAAGACAAAGATAATAAAATGTATTTTGTAAAGCTTGACTCATGGGTTTCATGAGCAAGAAGTTTTTATGATAGGTCAAAAACTTCTTCTCGATGTCTTTTAAGGTTTTCTCATCTTGTCATAAATATATATAATTAAAGAGTCATGTATATGAAGTAGTGTTAGATTTGTAAAGATAGTTTACTGATGTATGCCTTAAAGACCTTGTCAAATGTGCTCCACAAGTCGACTTAAAGATGATGTATATTCTCCTTGTTGAAGTCAACCTCAAAACAGAGAATGTAGACTCAAGTCGGCTCAATGAACAAACACAACTATTCATAGGACATGTCGGCTCATTTCTAGTGGAAAGCCACTATATATACCCATGTGGACTTCGCTCAAATGACAGGCAGAACAATTCGGATATCTCTGAGATTTTAGACAAGAAACAGTTCAGATCTATTGTATTTCAGAAGACATCTATGCGAGGAAGATAAGGTCGATTGGTGCATAAAAGAGGAGATGCTCCAGCGAAGAGAAGGATTATCTCAACAAAGTATAAAAGAAACACATCGCAATGATAAGAGCATTCTGTTTTGGGTCTGCACCTATCTCATATCTCTGAGTTAGGATGAAGATGCTTCAGGAAAGAATAGTGCTGTAAAGGGTCTGCCATCTAGTGCCAAAATGAAGTGCGAAGAAGAGGGATCATCCAATAAGGAATAAGGGATTGCAAGAAGTGAAAAAGAGAGACTATATTAGTCTTTGTCTTGATCTAACATACTTCAGGGAGAAGGCGAAAGCATACACAATGTAAAGAAAGGTTTCCAATGTAAGATAGAGACCGTGATATTGTGTATCAAGTATGAGTGAAAGAAGGAGGCCGAGTATAGATCTAAAGAAGGCAGAAAGGAACATATTGTCCAGAGCTATTACACTAGGGACCGATTTCCCTAGTGTTGGTGCATAATGGTGTAGAAAAAGTAGATCAGCATAAGGAGCCAAGAAAAAGTAATGACAAGGTCTTGGAGGCATACTGGTGTCAAGAGTCTGTGTCAAGGTCATGGTACTTGTCAATTGAAGATCTAGAAGAATAACTACTTTCCTCTCCAAGAGGGAGAGATTTTGGCCATCCCTTAAAGAGCCAAAATTTTGTGTCTCTCGTGTTTTGATAATTGACTTGATGGAAGAACATAATAAGCTAATGAAGACAAGATCTAAGTAATAGAAGCTTAACAAGTATTACACAAACAATTATCAAGTAAGAGAATTGAATTAAACACTGCCCTACCAAATTCTCAACATGGTATCAGAGCTAAGGTGCTAGAAAGGGCTATTTGACGAGCAGACACTCAAGTACCAAGAAGATAAAAGATCAGTTTTTCTGGAAGGCATCAAGGCAAAAGTCGGGAATCGACATTGAAGAATCAATCTTTAGATCTAAGAAGATCTTCACTCATTCAAGAGGGAGCAATTTGCAAAAAATAGAGAATCCCTCAAGGGATCAAAGACCTTACTCGAAGGACTCACACAAGAGGAAAAGCAAGATCAAGGAGGTGATCTTTATCTTCAAGGAATTTGAAGCTATTTGGTGATTGAAGTCAAATCATCATTTTGCTGAAGACATCATCAAGACATCCTTGATCATCATCATCATCAAGGATTAAAGGTGATCTAGCTCTTTTCACCTCTCTTAAAGAAGCCAATCTAAGAAGGGGCTCCTGCTGCTAGGTACATCATCATTAACAAGGAAGCTAGTGGAAGAATAGAAACATGTATTCAAGTAAGTATCTTTATGACTTCATCTGAATCTGTCAAAATACCATTTTGCAAAGAAAGCAACAAATTGGTTGGGCTTTCAAACTTTCTTGCATGTAAGAAAAGGACAAATCTAAATCTTATTGAGAATGAAGTCATGCCAAATACGTAAAAGAGACATAAGAGCCCAAAGGATTCTTATAGAATCCATAAAGGACTCTCTCATCCCTTATGTATCAAAACTAGAATCTTCAAAAATATATGACAAATTGGTGGAGCTATTCTCGGAATTGGGAGAAGTAATATCTGATCAAGATATGACTGTAGTGGTACTGAATGCTCTACCGAAGGGATGGAGAAACTTCACTTCAAGTATATATGGGAAGAAGGAATCAACACCATTCCAGGATCTATGGTCTCTATACAAGATAGAAGAGACTAGGTTAAATGCTAAAATGGATATGGGATCAAATGAAGAGAATCAAGCCTATGCTGCCATGTCAAGGAGAAAGGGAAGATTCAGTAAGTTTGGTCCTTAGAAGAAAAGGAGAAACATGGATAAGATACGATGCTATGGATGTAATAAACTTGGACACTATAAGAAGGATTGTCCCAAATCTAATGAGGACAAGAGGAAAAAGGAAGAAGCCCATATCCTATGAAAAATGGAAGAATCGGATTCAAAGAAACCTAAGAAAGAAGTGCAAGATCTCTACTATGATTGAGATCATCTTCCTCTTTAAGAGGTACCTGTTGGTTGTAAATAGTACGTTAGGAAGATAGATACATCACTTTAGAATTGGAATCACGATGAAAGCATTGAATAAGGAGCACTCATCATAGGAGGATATCGAAAACATCTTTATGACATCTATGCTGTAAAAGTGGCTCTTGGGAACCTCACTGAAAATAACATTTATGGAGGGTAGTCTTCTAAATCAATGGTCATCATTCAATAATCAATATAGAAATAGGTGCTGACATTTTCTAATGGAATCCTCTTTGGATTCACTGCTTAGAAAGAAAGCAAAAGGTTTTATCGAGAATTCTAACTTGCAGAATTCTGGGATTAGAAATGATGACATATTGATGAAGCAGGTCAAGGGAATGAAACTCTTCATTCTAAGGAAAAATTGTTGCAGGATGTCTCAAAAGGAAAAGAATGAGGTACATGTATATATATGCTAACACTGGATGCTATGAAGTCATGTCATGTGGTTGCAGGTAGTATACTTCTATCTTTAGAAGTATGATCAAAATAGAAAGCAAAAACTCTTCTGATGCACAGGTTGCCAAAAATGCATGATCTACATTAGATGAAATCAACATAATATGTCCTCATATGGAATATGAGGTGATTGTACATTATCAAGGAACTGCACAATGGAAGTTCCTGGGAATAAAATAAAATTGTGTGGAAAAAGAAAAAGGAAGAGATCATGTGAAGTACAACCATGGAAAGAAGCAGTCGACATCCAAGGAAGCCAAGAAAATTTGACTAGGAAATCTACTGGGAAGATATGTGGACTCTGATAGAAGTCTGGAAAAGATAGAGACCCTGGACAATACATATCTTTAGGATAGGTTTCAATTTGTAACAAAGGTTGCCGATGCCTACAAGAAGGATGTCATGGTGGAAGATCATCACTAAGGTAACTCTTGATTTAAGCATTCATATTTATAATTGAATAATATTTGATGAGCTTATGAAGGGACGCTAAAGGGAAGTATATGTGTTCAATAGGTGGATAACCATATGGAAGGTTCGAAAGAAAGTAACTTGGCATGAATCTAGACTAGATGAGAGGATTGATGGATTACTTTTTGAAGACGTGACTCATGGATGAATGTGATGGATGATCTGTGCCCTATGAAGAGATCATAAAGTTGAAGGCTCCTCAATTCATGACATCAACGGAAGGGGTCATTCATGAGCAATTGGATGTTTTCATCATTGTTGCTACAGGTCCCTGATTAAGGAGGAGCCTGGTAATAAGATTCTTACTTGATAAAAACTTGAAAGCAAGTCCCTGGGATCCTAGACAAGTCCTTGGCTAAGAGGGAGTTTGGAAGAAAGTCCTTGGGATCCTGGACAAGTCATTGGATAAGAGGGAGCCTAGTTAATAAGTTTCTTACTTGGAAGAAACTCCGTAATTCCTAAGCCAAAAGGGAAGTTGAGGAATATGTTCTCCCTTGTTAAGAGGGAGAAATAGACACATCATTCTAGTCTTCACCTAGAAGACAAAATGCGAGATTCGGTAATCATCTGGCATCCGATATTCTTTTGAGATGTATTAGGACATTTGTGGAAAGAGTAGTCGTGAAAGGATGGATATTCTTTGAGGATTAGCTATCCCGATAAGAATCTTCCTTTAAGTTCATATTCCATGAACACCTGGGCGGAGTATGTACCTTGGAGACAATGATGAAGGTGTCTATAGTCATTGGTCTCACCAGCATTGTAGCTCTTGTTCTCGTGGAGAGACTATTAGTCAATGCCTTGCATTGTAACAATGCTGGCTAATATGATGCCATAACAAATGGATTACCAATCAAATTCTTCTTATAAGATTCTTCAGATTGAAAGTGACCATGTACCATTGTGAATACCTCCCTAGTTAAGAGGGAGTGTTGGAAAGTGTAACTAGGTTCGGTCTTCATAATGACTAGTAGTTATGTAGTGAAGAAGACAAAGATAATAAAATGTATTTTGTAAAGCTTGACTCATGGGTTTCATGAGAACAAAGTTTTTATTATAGGTCAAAGACTTCTTCTTGATGTCTTTTAGGGGTTTGTCATCTTGTCATAAATATATATAATTAAAGAGTCATGTATATGAAGAAGTGTTACACTTGTAAAGACAATTTACTGATGTATGCCTTAAAGACCTTGTCAAATATGCTCCCTTGCTTAAGGATCAAACAAGCACCATTTCTTCACCTTCTCCTTGGGAAAGGGTTATTGGGATCACTTCATACTTATCCATAGACATATCCTTTCTAAGTGGCTTTCCAAAAACATCTGGACTCCTCCCATCAGTGAAAGTTCGCAAAGAGCAGGGAATCTTAGCCGTGGTGATAGTGGGCTAAGCCTCCATCGTTGCTCTTAGTCTAGCAGTTTCCCTGTTAGGAACCCCATTAGGTGCTTTGCTGGTTCGAGTGGTAACACAACCATCATGATTTTTCATGGGGGATTGATCACGTTCTTCTCGACCCACAATTAGTTAACATCTGAACATATATATATATATATATATATATATATATATATATATATATATATATATATATATATATATATATTAATTAATAATAATAATAAAATTATTATTATTATTTAATTACTATAAAAAAGTTCAAAAAAAAAACTTGATAACCCTGGATTCAAGACAGTGTTACCAATGAGTTATATAGGCGGAGGTACCAATGGCGTCGAGTTACATATGTCGAGATGACAAATGCAAAATGAAGAAAATTGTTAGCAATATAGCTTTTAAGACAAAGCTTTTGAAGGAAGAGGCAATGTTATGAATATAATTCATAACAAATAAAATAAATAAAAATAAATGTAAATAATTAATAATCACATATTGATTATGTTAAATAGTCATTAGTTAAGTGAAAAGGCATGTCTAAAAGACATGCCCACTCATGAAAGGACACTTGCCTAGGTATATAAGCAGTGCCTCATTGTAACATTCAATATCTTGTACATTTTTATATATATTAATAAATTATTGTTACAAATACCTTTTGTGTATTTTTATTTTTAAAGTCAACAAGCTATACGTTTTCTTGCTTTAGTATCACTCCCGATGACTCTCCTTTTGAGAACCTTGAGGAAGGTGATTCCATGAGCTCCTTGGAAGATAATATTGAAGATTATTTTTGCATTGAAAAGGAGAAATGGGAAATTGTTGCGCCTCAATTTGTTGATGCCCCCATTTTTAATATCAACATAGAGGATGAGGCTAAGATTGGTTTTCCCTCGGGCATTACTTGTGATGACATATCCATCGATTGGGAAGGAGAGATATTATTTTCCCCATGCAGTTGGAAGTAATCGATACTCCTTTTAGGGAAAACTGATTTTTTGATGACAATAGTATGGAAATTGATAAGGATCCTACCTATTCTCCTTATGACTCCACATCCAGATCTCTCGATCCTTTAGATTATGATTTTCGAGAAGAAGAACTCGTTGAATATAATTCTTTACCCTCCCCTTTGCCTTTTCCTCTTGTTCAACATCTTGAGTCTTCCTCAAGCGATTCCCTCACCCTTTGTCATATAATCTCAATTGATCGTGAGTTTTTTTTCCTTTCTCAAGTGATTCCCTCACACTCCCTTAGGGTTTTGATTACGCCATGAACTCCCATCTCCAATCTGACCATCACCTTGAGCAACTTATTTGTTCCACTCCTTCTTCCCCTTATCACGACCTTATGGCATCTACAAAGCACCATACTATGTGTAATGATTGTGATAAAAAGTTCTCAAGGATAATCATTCATTCCACCATTGTGTGCTTAGAGGGAAGGCCCTGCATTTCTAGATTGACTCATGTTCCTTCTCTTAGGGATTCCTTTCACCTCACATGGAAACCATATTTGCCCACCTTCCCCAACATCACCTCCCATGTGCTTGGATTTGCATTTGCTTTGAGACTTTTTGCATGAGAAATCATATAGGCAAATGTGTTCATATCAATTTGATGATATGTTGGTTGCACTGGATTTATGATTACACTAATATTAGCCCTGCCATATGCATGTTAGAGTAGAATGGGTCCACTTGATCTCATGTGGTACCGTCTTCTTGCTATACGTTTTCTTGCTTTAGTATCACTCCCGATGACTCTCCTTTTGAGAACCTTGAGGAAGGTGATTCCATGAGCTCCTTGGAAGATAATATTGAAGATTATTTCTGCATCGAAAAGGAGAAATGGAAAATTGTTGGGCCTCAATTTGTTTGTGCCCATATTTTTAATATCGACAGAGAGGATGAGGCTAAGATTGGTTTTCCCTCGGGCATTACTTGTGATGACATATCCATCGATTGGGAAGGAGAGATATTATTTTCCCCTGCAGTTGGAAGTAATCGATACTCCTTTTAGGGAAAACTGATTTTTTAATGACAATAGTATGGCAATTGATAAGGATCCTACCTATTCTCCTTATGACTCCACATCCAAATCTCTCGATCCTTTAGATTATGATTTTGGAGAAGAAGAACTCGTTGAATATAATTCTTTACCCTCCCCTTTGCCTTTTCCTCTTGTTCAACATCTTGAGTCTTCCTCGAGCGATTCCCTCACCCTTTGTCATATAATCTCAAGTGATCGTGAGTTTTTTTTCCTTTCTCAAGCGATTCCCTCACACTCCCTTAGGGTTTTGATTATGCCGTGAACTCCCATCTCCAATCTGACCATCACTTTGAGCAACATATTTGTTCCACTCCTTCTTCCCCTTATCAGGACCTTATGGCATCTACAAAGCACCATACTATGTGTAATGATTGTGATAAAGAGTTCTCGGGGATAATCATTCATTCCACCATTGTGTGCTTAGAGGGAAGGCCTTGCATTTCCAGATTGACTCATGTTCCTTCTCTTAGGGACTCCTTTCACCTCACATGGAAACCATATTTGCCCACCTTCCCCCACATCACCTCCCATGTGCTTGGATTTGCATTTGCTTTGAGATTTTTTGCATGAGTAATCATATAGGCAGATGTGTTCATATCAATTTGACGATATGTTGGTTGCACTGGCTTTATGATTACACTTAATATTAGCCCTGCCATATGCATGTTAGAGTAGAATGCATTGCATGCTGATTTTCTGCATTAGAAATAATGTCATATGATGTTTCTCATGATAGTTTAACTGCATCTAGATTAAAGCTTGCATATTTTTATTTACTTGTTATGGCCCAACATTAAGCATGGGTGATCATAAGACACTGTGAAAAACATGTTGCCCCGTGGGTTTAGTCGTTGATATGTGTAAGTAACAAAGTTTGCGGTGACCAAGAGATTGTTGGAGTTCTCATGGCCTCCCATTCGATTAGCTTTTCCCACTTCTTTGAGAGATCACGTCCCAGTTGGAGCCAGATGTTACCCACCACTTTGTGGGTGATATCCCTAGGAGAATTTTTTTTCCAAGATGGCCCGCAGCTGGCATCCAACAACCCCTTGCATCCATCAACTACCTTGTTGTGGCATTTCTCTGCCACCTGAGCTGACCATGTGGTCCCTCAACCATTTGTATTGATCGTATGTTTGAACGTGGGTCTCTTGAACCCAAAGTTATATCTTGTCATTTGGTAATTGAGGATTGGGTTTAGTTATCATGAACACTTCTGGGCTATGAATCTGGATTCGTTCCTCAACCCTGTCTTGTCCCGAATTGGTCAAATCAGATAGGATTTTGTGGGACATGTGTCCTCCTGATCGTGTCCGATCGTGTCCCATCGAGACACAACGTGTCTGGATTCTGGGACACGTGTCCGAGTTTTATGAGTGCCATGCAACCCATAAAGGGTTGTTTTGGCCCATTTCAACTTCACATTTCACTCTCTCTTGCTGTGGGTGTGTGGGAGCAAAGAGCAAAGGGTGTGGGAGCATTTTGGAGGAGATTCAATCAACAAGTAAGTGCATTTTGTCTCTATTTTGTTTGCATTTTTATTACAGCAGTTTGCATATGCATGTTTTTTACAAATTTGTGCATTTTTTCTTTATTATTTTACAAAATTCATGGCTCAATCAAGGGTAGTAGCGAAGGGGCAAAGGAAGGGGAAGAATGTCCCCATTGGAGATGCCCCTCCTGTTCCAATTTCATCAGGGTCTGCAAGTGTTCCCTCTATTGGAAGTGGGGTTGCAACAACAACTTCAAATGTTGAGGGAAGACGAGAACCTCAAGATAACAAATATCCCTTGTGGAAATATGTCACAAGAGAGCAAGGGCCAGGAAGTAGAGTAGGAGGATGCAATAGAGGAGAGCAGTGGTGACCAAAATGATGACAGTGATGCTGATCTTGATGATGAGGGTTGATGACTCATGAGCTACCTACTGCCTTGAGGCTTATAACTATTTTGTATTTCCTATTTCTATTTCCCATTGGCATTTCTACTACCTATGTAACACACAGTGATGCTTATTTTGATGATGAGGATTGATGACTCAAGAGCTACCTACTGCCCTGAGGCTTATAGTTGTTTTGTATTTCCTATTTCTATTTGCCATTGGCATTTCTACTACCTATGTAACACATTTTGATTTTGATGACTTAATGAGAAAACTGCATTATCTTGTCTTTCACTTATTGGATCATTGATGAATATGTCACAATTGTATTTGTATGCATAATGTTACTTCGTAAAACTCACATCTAGATGAAGATCTATGTTTGAATCAATGAATTTGTATCATGAATGAGATTTTGTGTAAGAAATATCTAATTTTTAATATATATATATATATATATATATATATATATATATATATATATATATATATATATATATATATATAAAGTGTCCTATTCTAGGGGGTCAACGTGCCTATGACCAACACTCAAATCCTTGTGTCCTTTGTGTCCCCGTGTCAAGTGACTTAGCTTCTAGGCATGGATTAACGGGGGGATTCGACGGAAAGAGTGGGATTAGTTTTTGATTCTGTTCCCTTGGCCTCTTTTGGGATTTTACCCTTGGATCTTAGTCCCATGTGATCTCCTTTACTGACTGTTTGGTTTTTTGGGTGGTATTACATGGGAAACTTCGATTTTGGTTGTGTGGTCCCGCTCCCTTATCCATATATATCACTCCCCTTCCACTTATTATGACTCCATTCATTATCTCTCCCACCTGGGTCCACATTGCCTCATTGGGTCCACATAGGGTTATCCTCCCCATTCCCTTGTCCCCACCTTGGGTCGGGCTTGGAACAATGCCCTAGAGGTTGAAGCAGCTGAAAAGAAAAAGTAAAAGCATAAATGGCCACATTCAGTAGGAAATGTACCACAAGATGCAAAAGATGGTCGAGACAAAACATATTTAGCACGTGGGCAAAAGCCAATGCATGAGCTCTACCCCATACCCATGGCCATCACCCTGGTTCCATAGGCCCTAGATGAGCCTCCTTTATCATTCAGGAACCTATTATTGTCCCAACCCCTGGAGGGCAATGAACTGCCCTACCAAAAAGGGGGTATTCACTGGCGATCAATTGAATCCCATAACATCATATGTCTATTAAATGCTGGGGTACCCTTGCCCACATAATAATATTTGATAGTTTCCTTTTCCCTATCCTTGGTCTCATATAGATAACCCATTGTAGGCTTCTCACCATCAACCAATCTCAGAACCTTTACTAAAGGTTCACTAAATGAGCACACTTCTTCCACTCTTTCCCGTAAGTGGTCAATGTACACCAATTTAGCAATGCATTCTCCATCATCTCTCTGCTATATGTACATGCACACAACTCATCACAAACAAACATTTGCTTCAACTCAAACTAATATTGAAGCACAGATTGAAGAGTAAGGAAGTTGGTTGCAAAGCATGTGATTGCATGGCGCCACAACTACCTATTTTTGGTGCATTTCCTCATGAGGCTAAGAATGAAAGCGTGGTTATATATGAACTTGGGGATGGTCCTAACTTGATTAATCACCTCCTCGATGAAGGAAAGCTTTTTCATATACTCAAGCATCAAATCAATACAATGCACAATGCATAGAGTCCAAAATACTAAATGATGCTTGTCCATAAGCATCGTATTAATAGCCACATAATTAGCTACATTATCAGTTATGATTTCCACCACATTGGGCAAACTGATCTCCTAGAGGAACCCATCCAATAACTCACATAGCAACACTGCATCTTTTGCATGTGCAGATCCATCCACTGATTTGATAAACATAATACCCTGGGACAATTTACCAAGAAATTTAGAAGGGTCCAACCATAAAAAATGACAATGCATCTGTGATTTCCCATGAGTGCTTCAACTCCACCAATCTAGAGTTGATGTCCTTTATTGCTTGAACAATTGGCCCCCACAACTCATTATATGTTGCGCTTTTATACCCTGTGACAACAACGACAATGGCATCGCACATCGGCTGCCAAAATGGATTTTTTTTTGAGATGTTGAGAGGGAAGTCACTCCAGAAAAGACACCTCCCCATAGCCCAATCTTTTTCTTGTTTCTCACTTCTTTTTTATCATTGATTTGATGGAAGGTTGTACCCCAACTTCAGTTCATGGAATAAAAAAGGATGAGGACCTCTCAGTATGTGTAGTCGTGGAGTCCCTCTGATTACCCTCATTGGTAGATAGCCTTGAAGCTCTAGCTACTTCTTCAACCTTATTTGCAACTGCGTTCGCTTTCTTTATTTCATTTGCATTAATTGCATCATGCACAATTCTCATAATCTCTTGGCTAGATTCTTTACAAATCCCAACTTTTGCGCTAGAGGTTTTAGCTAGATGGGATTTCAACTTGGAAACCCCTATTGTCATGTACTGGCCACATAATTTTCTATGTAGTTTTTGTTGGCTATCACCTACAGGTTCCCCATGTGAAAATTTCTGAATATGCTCAAACAGAAACCCTTACTGTTAAATTTCTGATTTACTTCTCCTACTTACATTAAATTATTAAATTGAAAATATTCAGCATTAACATCAAAGTAAACACATTAACAGCCTACACATACAAATCTAAACTGAATAAGATGCACAATGACAAAATGACACACAAGGATTTTCTGGACAACTGTCCCCGGAAAAACCCAATGTACTGGAGATAGAAAAACTGAGTAATTCACACCCTCAAATGGGATTTACAGAACTCAATCCTTTTCAGTCTTCAGAAACCCCAGCGCTGCTCTGAAGCCCTTTGCGTCTGCTCTGATGGCCTGCGTCAGCCCTTGCACTGCTCAGGAAGGGCCTGCGTCACCTCGAACTAGGTTATGTTGCCTTGGTTGGGCCTGCGTCAGCCCTGATGGCCTCTTGTTGCCCCTGCGTTGCCCTTTCTGGGCGTGCATAGCCCCTGAAGCCTCTGCGCTGTCTCTGTTGTTCTCTTGGCTGAGCTACGTAACTGCTGCCTCTGCGCTGCCTCAGTCTGCTGCTTCTCTGCCCTTGTTGCACCCTTGGCCTGGGATCAAACCATCCCTTTCGCCAATGCTGCCCCTTGCTGCAGCTGAAACACTTCTGAAATTCTTAGCAAACCACACCCTAGAATTCCAACTTAGTTTCAGTGCTCTGCCACTGTGTGTGTTATCCAACTCACCCAAAGCCCTCTTCTTATACTTTTCTCATTGAAACATCAATGGTGGTGATCTAATCTTGAATTGACGGCTAAGATTAGAAGATGCTTGATCTGTGTGACTTAAGTCATTTTCATCAAATGTTTAATTTAATTAACTTTAATCTTTTAATTTTCCTAAGTTAGACTTACGGTCCTTAATTATAAAGATTAATTAATTAAATATCTCTTAAACAGGTTGGAATTTCTTAAATCACTTTCTGGGTCTTGAAGATCTCTTGTACTCTAGTCCCTCCACAAAGTTTGGGAGCTAGAGCACATCCGATGCTACCCCAACACCACACAATCTCAACACTTCCTCTTAGTGAGGAATGTGCTCTAGCAACAATACTTCACCCCTAAAGTTCTGCATTGATCTCTAGTGTGGGTCTCTGTGTTGATGCTTGGCTTGCTGCCCTTCATCACTGCTCTGCTACTGCTCTCCCATATTGCTGCCCATGATGCTGCTACTGCCACTGCTACATCCGTACTGTAGCTCCCTCTCAAATTGCTGCATCGTGCTGCCAACTACTGCACTGCAACTTAGTTGATGAGAGTAAGCAACTGAATTTCTCTTGCCCAATCTTTGACAAATAAGTTAGTTGGGGTGCATCTTCATCACTGAAGCTCCATAGGTTGTTGCTCTGTGCTGTCCTCCGGAGGTTGCGGCATAGGTGCAACTTTGCACCGCGTAATCAGGCCTCCTCTGCGCTGAATTCTCCTACGCTGCTGCTGCACTGTACTGTCTTCCTGAAGCGTTTGCACTATTGCAGCACTGCACTGCGTAAGCAAGCCTGCTCTGCACTGCTGAAGTCACATCAGCCCCTCTGCGCTGCTGCCGCTGCAATTTTGTTGCATCTGCACTGTGCTGCTCCCTCTCAACATCCAGCTCTACCTGTGCTCCATCTGTGATTCTCTAAACCCACTGCTCTTCTTGTCCCGCTACCGTCTTAAGGCTCTCGTAGCTCGTATGTGATCCAAGAGTTGGGCTACCCAAGGATCTTGCGCCCACTCTGTAGCTGCTCTACAGATCAAGATTGCCCCACTTTCGTGGTTCATGAGCGCTCATGGCTACGTCATCTCTAGAGCTATCGTCCGCCACAATAGCCTTGGAGCTAGAAGCTTCCTTGTCCTTTTTCTTCTGAGGACAATTGCTGGCGAAATGCCCTAGTTTGCTGCACTGGAAACACTTGATCTTGACCGATCACGCTTCTTTCTCCTTTGTTGCCTCTTTGATGCCAAGGTTGCATCTTCCTCTTCTTCCTTCTTCACTTTGCTCGAACCAGTGCTGTTTTTTCTTTTGGTCATCAGGCCGATTTCCTCTTGTCGGAGGATAGTCCACATGTTGTCCCAATTGGGAAGGTCTGCTCTACCCAAGAGAATTTGGACAAAAGTTTCCCGCTCCTCCGTGACTGCATTGAGAGCAGTCCTCATCATGACACGTCATCTACCTTGATCCCCATGCCAGTCAGCTGATCTCGGATCGATTGTAGTCTGGATAGAAAAGGGTCGATCTCCTCTCCCTTGGCCATCATGAATAACCTTATTTGGTTCTCCAAAAGCATCTTCCTTTGGACGGGTCTTCCTTCATATAGTGTGGTTAGATCTACCCACATCTCATGAGCCGTTGCCTTCTCGGCTATGTGTGGGACCACATGATCTTTGACCCCATCCATAGTGAAATGCTTGGCATGTGCCGCTGCTTCTTCGTGCTTCTCTAGGAGTTTCGCATCGTTCGGTGTAGCCAGGGCTTTCTCTGCATGCTCCCTCAAACTGTATGCTTCCATGACTACCAGGATTCTGGTCTTCTGGATTGCAAAGTTGGACAGGTCGTCCAACCTATCCTGATCACATAGTCCATGGGATGCCATCTGCTCAAAAAATGTGTCGGAATGAATCCTCCTCTCTATGCTAGAGACTCAGATCTAGGGTCCTTGGCGAGAAAGGCACCCTTTTCTCCCTCTGACAACTGACTCCCTCTCTTGGAAGTCTGCGAAACAAAACGAATCAGCTCCTTTCGATCCTCTGATTGATCTTCAGACTTCTTTGGTAGGAAATCTTCTGAGAAGCTGTTCTCCTCCCTCTCTTCAACTTAGCTTAGGTTAAATTCTGCACCGACAAAAATTTCAACCCACCAGCATTTGCTGAAGGTTTGCAACTTAGCTTTCAGCACTCTAAACAACAATCAGATTGTGGACTGTGTCACCCTGGCTGGCCTCTATGTGAGCAGACAGTCTCAACGCAGCTTTTGCGTTGCCTCTGCGCAGTAAGTGTGTGGGTTGCGTGGATCTGTGTGGAGACTGCGTCACCCTTGCCTCTGCTTGGCTCTGCTTCCTTCTACTATTGCGCTGCCTTCTTTGGTCCGGTTTATCTGCTGTTGCTGCTGCTTTCTACAACACAGATTCTTTAGCCTTCTTGTTGAAGATCCATGATAGATCTGCAATCGCTCTGATACAATGTGAAAATTTCTGAATATGCTCAAACATAAACCCTTATTGTTAAATTTCTGATTTACTTCTCCTACTTACAATAAATTATTAAATTGAAAATCTTCAGCATTAACATCGAAGTAAACACATTAACAACCTACACATACAGATCTAAACTGAATAACATGCACAATGACAAAGTGACACACAAGGATTTTCTGGACAACTGTCCCGGGAAAAACCCAATGCGGGGAAACCGGTCTTCTGGCTGCTGGAGGGTTTTATTATTAAGCAGAATCTAAGTACAAAAAATTTGGGCACCAAACTGGTTAACTCAACAGAGAAATAAATAAACTGCAGCTATACCTCTGTTATGGAGACAGAAAAACTCACTGATTCACAGCCTCAAACGAGATTTACAGAACTCAGCCCTTTTCATTCTTCAGAAACCCTAGCGCTGCTCTAAAGCCCTCTGCGTCAGCCTTGATGGCCTATGTTAGCCCTTCCGCTGCTTAGGAAGGGCCTGCGTCACCCCAGACTAGGTTATGCTTCCCCTGCGCTACCCTGGTTGGGCCCGCATCAGCCATGCTGGCCTCCTACTGCCCCTGCGCTACCCTTTTTGGGCCTATGTCAACCCTGTGTAGCGCTTAAAGCCTCCGCGTTGCCCCTTCTGGGCTCTTGGCTGAGCTGTGTAGTTGTTGCCTCTACGCTGCCTCGGTCTGTTGCTTCTCTACCCTTGTTGCACTCTTGTCCTGGGATCAAACCATCCCTTTTGCCAATATTGCCCCAAGCTGCAGTTGAAACACTTCTGAAATTCTTAGCAAACCACGTCCTAGAATTCCAGCTTAGTTTCAGTGCTTTGCTACTGTGTGTGTTCTCCAACTGATCGCAATCCCTCTTCTTTTACTTTTCTCGTTGAAACATCAATGACTGTGATCTAATCTTGAATCAACGACTAAGATTAGAAAATGCTTGATCCATGTGACTTAAGTCATTTTCATTAAATGTTTAATTTAATTAACTTTAATCTTTTAATTTTCCTATGTTAGACTTAGGGTCCTTAGTTAAAAAGATTAATTAATTAAATATCTCTTAAACATGATGGAATTTCTTAAATCACCTTCTGGGTCTTAGAGATCTCATGTACTCTAGTCCCTCCACAAGTTTGGGAGCTAGAGCACATCCGATGCTACCCCAACACCACAAAATCTCAATACCCCACACTGCCAAAATGGTTCCAAAGCTTTTGGCATATTTGCAATGGAAGTGGACAACTTCAAAATTCAAGCCTATGGCACAAGAAGCACAAGAAAAAGACATTAAAACCCCATTAGAAAAAAACAAAAGCCCGCCAATTTAATAAACGAATTAGCAAAGATTTAGAAAATTATATTATATCAGTAGCAACTAAAATTGACAATAAGTGGGTGGAAACAAATTGATTCAAGATGGCTATCCCATTCCTAAAAAAAATTTAGAAACCCTTTACATTGATTTATGGACATGAAAATCATGGCAAAATGTAAAGAAGTAGAGGCAAAATGTAGGCAAGCAAAGAGGCAAGCAAGAAAACAAAAGTCTATTAAAAAAACATTAAGATTGTGGGGTTTAGATGCATACTTGCCAATGGCTCACCACAATTTTGGCAAATGAAGCTTACCTCTTACAAAACATCTCGATGGTGGATTGGTGATGGCTGCTTAGATTCTCAACATGGTTGTTGACAACCCTTCTCCTCCCCTTTCCAACAACTTAGAAATAAAATGAGTGAGAAAAAGGATAAACTGAGCTCTTTAATATGCCCGTCACGCCATGCTGGTGTTTTTTTTTTGTTTCCCCGTCAGGCAACAATAAATCATAAAAATCATGATTTTTTCGAAAAATTTGTGATTT
The DNA here is from genome assembly GCA_034641835.2 of Pinus albicaulis. Lineage (NCBI taxonomy): Eukaryota > Viridiplantae > Streptophyta > Pinopsida > Pinales > Pinaceae > Pinus > Pinus albicaulis. The sequence continues at coordinate 647,632,704 of CM076571.1, forward strand.
TTTTTAAACAATAAAAAAACATGATTTTTGAGGGTCAATTATCGTTTTACTAAAAAAAATTGTGATTTTTTAAACAATCCCTGATTTATCGCCAATTTTTTCGACACTGGTCCTGTTTCATGGTCTTCTATGATTCTATATAGTTGTTTGATTTGTAATCATTTAGGAAGCTATAACTAGAACCTTGGATTGTACCCGAAAATTGCAAGCTTGTGATACGACACGGACTAGCGACATTGTACCTAATGTGAAAGTTAGTGTCGTATGTTTAAAACATAACCACTAATTCACAAGTTGGAAGCTATGCCATAATGCATTTATAGGATTTTTTGACAGGTTATGGAATGGCCAATATGGTTGCTGTGTTGTCTGATGTTTTTGTCATGATGAAGCAAACAATTAGATGCAAGAGCTAGTGCATTAATTAGGATGGTTAGAAATGTTTGTAATTGTCCTCAATGGAGTGGAATTTTCCCTTGGATGTAGATACCCTTGCTTAGCATGACATAGTTATGTTAATTTTGAATATAAATAGATATTTTTGAAGACAATCATGTAAGGAATGTTTCGTCCTTAAGGAGTTTGATGCTTGCGTTGTTTCCCTTGTCTATATACATAAATGTAGTATTTCTTCTCTCCACAGGATGGCTACATTTATATTCTTGTTGTTCTCTACGAATGAGAATTGGGTATGTTGATTAAAAAACTAGCAGGTATTGGAAGGGGTAACTTACAAGCCAAAAAGTAGACCAAGGGACAACGAGGTGTGGCCCACTATCACCACAACCACTACCTCCTGCTCTTTTGTGGATTTTCACCATTAGGGAGGCTTCCCTATAGTAGGTCACTTATGAGAGATACATTAAGTTCAAGGACCAAGTTGACAAGGACTTATAAAGGACAACTCTCTCTAAGAAGAAGGCTTAACAAATATAGGGCAATTTGCATCCTATAATGAGGCCTATTTAGGGCACAAACGATCTAGGGCCTATTTGGCTTGAGAAGTAGCAAGCCAAGTGGATTAATCTAGAGTCAAGAGGCCAAGAAAAGGAGTCCAATCAATGAATATCAACAACCAATGAAGCAAGAAGCCTTCAAGAAGACCCAAGTTGAAGGCTAGGGAAAAACTAGGGTTTATCTAGGGCAAGATTAACGTAGGGTGCATGATTTTGCTTTGAAATGGATGGATTAGCCACTAAAAGGAGTTGATTTTGAGGTTGCCAACACTCCTCTCAATGTTGAATCCTCCCATTAGCAAACAAATTTAACCCTAGCTAATTTTGTTCCCTCGGTCTAGCTAGCGGCTTGACCTTAAGGGGTCGAAATTCAAATTAGGAGAGAGAAAATCATGTTTATGGTAAATTTGATGGATGATCAACAAAGTGACAAGGCTAGTGCCTAGTTCTTGGGATGATGGAGTCTATGGGAGTGAAAAGTATGCTAAGCCTTGGTAAGGAGTAAGGGAATGATGAAACTCTAGGTCTCGAAACCCCAACTATTGCATTTGTGAGTTAGCAAAATCATTTGGGAGAGCTAGTTTAAAGATTCACCAAAGGGATTGCCATTCACATTCCACTAGTGAGTAATGCATACAATGCTATCATATAGATTTCATTCAATGATTTTCAATAATAACTAGCACAATAGAAACCCTAGATAATCATCTATTTGATACATTAGACACAAAGATAAAGATTTATCAAATCCAAGGTGCAATTACATGATAGAATGCATGAACAAGCCTTTATTGTTCCAAAGTAAGATCTCCAAGACCAAAGAAATAACTCCAAATAGCAAAATACCACATAGAGTCACATCTCCACAAGCACACAAGAAGGCTGAAAACTTCGAGAGGGTCAAAATAAGTTTGATGATAAAATGTACTTGGGTTATAAGCTAACCCATTAGCTTTATGAAAATATGCCCTAATTCGCCCACACGTGTGATCCATAAGCTCTCTAGGGTTGATGTCATCCAATGTGAGTGCTCCAAATGGCATGTCCAAGGGAGATGATGTGTCCAAAATGATGTAGATGCATGTGAAATCCATGATTTGAGGGGTTCGAAGATCTAGTCGGGGTGTTGTAAAGTGGTTTCCATGGGTCTCCATCTTCTAAATACGACCTCCTTTGCTCTGGTGTTAAGGGCTTCTTTGGTGCAACAAGCCCTCCCTAGTCTCTCATGGTGAGACCATCCTCATCTGGGCTCTGAATCAGCTGTTTCCCATCAAGTTGTGTCAAGGCTAGCCTCAGGGCATGCTATGCCTAGCTATGTCATCATGAAGAATCCTCAAATCTTGGTCAAAATCAACATACGTGCTGGGTGTTGAATTGTTTGGGACATGTTTCATCCCATGATGCTGCTAGGAGGCCCAAGAGTCTTAATGCTTCACTTGTTTGTGCCAATATACTTCTCTAGAGGGCTTCGGTACCTATGGAGTCATTGCCCAAGATCTGGGCTATTGGATGACCTGATAATAACAACATGGATTCTAGTGAAAGCAACCAGTCATTAGAGACCAAGATCAATAATGCATCGAAGTGAACCAAACTTGGATGCTAAGTGCAACCTAATAGTGCAAACAAGGATCCCCTCCTAAATCAGGTTCCTGATCTTGCAAAAATGTTTTATTTCGAGGTAGGGGTGTCTAAAGGTCAGCTCTATTAGGTGCTTCCAACACTTAAGGGGAAGTAACATTTCCCTGGTCCACCCTTCAATTGATAGGTGTTCGTGAATAATAATGATGGAAATGGAGGTGAGATGACTTCATGGCCAAGTGCCATGGCCAAAGGGACTAGCTGATGGGGTTGTCCACATCTTGAATGTATAGATGTGAGGAGGGAGCATTCATGGATGCATGAGATACCAACTCGGGCTTTGTTTTTCCAACCCTCTTGTGCGCCTTTTACTTCTTGATTTTTTTCTTGTATTATGGCTTATAGCTCAAGGGTGAGCTTGCTTTGTATGATGTAGCAGTTTTATTATCCCTTTAAGATGAGTCAGTTTATCGCTCATCGGGGTTGGGACATGCAAGGGTTCCTTCTCTATGTAATGGAGTAATGTGTGCTAAGCAACCAGGTGATGGCCATATGAGTGAGGTAGAGCTCATGCTAGGATTTTGCCCATGTGCTAACCTTTATGCCCTTGACCATCTTTAGCATTTTAACTTTTCTTTCTTTGTTTTATTATGGCCAGGATATGCTGTTCCTGTTTCTTTTAGTTGCATCAATCTTCCAGGGCAAAGTTTTAGGGCCCTACCGAAGCATGTGGACCAAATCCCAAGAACCAATGACAAGTTGTACAAGAAGAATGAGGTGATATATGGGCTTATAATGTAAGATGGACGCTGTTAATTATGACATATGGTAAGATGAAACTACGCTACCTAAATCAGGGCTTCCCAAGTAGCTCCCCTCCTATACCCTTAGGGCCTTTGAGTAGGTCCCACTGGACTAGGATAATAGATTAAGCCCCCAAGTAAGGCGAGAGAACAAGATCATGGTCAAAGTCTGTCATTTTTCCAGATCACCTAATATTCCATACTAAATGCCCAAAACAAACAATTATAAGCACACAATTGCAAAATAATGAAAGTACATTTTGAGTGGCAGCTCACCTTCGTCCATGTGCGAATTGCCAGATGGGTGAAAAACAAATGGTTGATGCAAGTGGCAGAGCTATATGGCATTTCATCAGCAAATGATGGCTCACCAGGGCTGTCTGGCTCAATGTTGCAGGAAACACCCCCCCTCGGCTCCAACCCCGAAACGCGGTCCATACGGAATCGTACGAGATCCGTACACCGAAACGCGTTTCACAAAAACATTTGCGTTTCCTGAAAAGTTGGATCCGTACGCCGGATCTGCGTTTCCGTATGGCGGATCTGTGTTACGTACGACAGATCGCCGTACGTAAGCGCTGCGATTCCTGTACGGATCCGTATGTTTCACGAGTGGTTCCATACAACGCCGTATGGATTTGACTTGCGCACTTAAAAAAACGTATTTTTTGAATTTTGATTTTGATTTTTGGTGTTAGCTCGGTTAGTTAGTGAGTTAGTCTTGGGTTAGGGATATGATGAAAATCTTATAAGCTCTATTCTTCCTCTTATTCGCTCACTTGTGTTTTTGGAGAGCTTGGAGAAGAGAAGAGAAAGAGAGGAGAAGAGAGCTTGGAGAAGAGAGTTGAGGAGAGCTTGGAGGAGTGAAGGAGGAGGAGCTTGGAGGAGTAAAGAAGGGCTTCCATCTACAAGAGCTAAAGAGGTAAGTGCAAACCCCAAACTCTCTCATTTTTTTTGTCATTGTTTTTTGTATTTTCTCTCCTCCCTCTCCTACACTTTCCCATTCTTTCTTCTTTTACATTTATTTGTAGGTTGTCCACCATCTATATTCATACTCAAAGATGATGTTTCTTTGAGTTCTATGTATCATTCCACCCTTGGTTTTGATGATGGTAAGGGGGAGTAGAAATAGAAGAGGAGAACAGGAAGAAGAAAAGGAAAGTGGTCACCATATGAGTGACCCAATGTATGATGAGGAGGAAGCCTTTGAAGAGGAAGGGGATGATGAAAACATTGAATCACAAGATGGGAAAGTTGCGTTGACACCCTTGTGGAACTATGTGACCAAACTTGAAGGGGAAAAGGTGGTGGAAGCTACAAGTTTTTGTGCTCTCATGGTTGTCATGGAGGAAAACCATATAGCGGTTCATATACCCGTGTGAGGAGGCATCTTTGTGGGGTGATGGATAGTGATGAAAGAAAGGGTGCTGTGGGGATAGCAATTTGCCCAAAGGTTCCAATTGAACAAAGAAGAAAATACATCCAAATAGAGGAGGCTGCACAACAAAAAAATAAAAAACAAAAAAATCAATCTGAATCAAGTGCAACCTCTAGATTTGGTAGCTCATCTGCTCATGGGGTTTTTGCAAGTTCTAGAGGTAAAAAAACAATAGCAGATTTCCTTAATGTTGCTGGGAGGGATGATGTGGATGGAAAGATAGTCCGATTTCTTTGTGCTTGCGGTGTACCATTCAATGTGCTTCGCTCTCCCTATTGGCATGAAATGGTAAAGGGCATCAATGAAGCCCCAAAAGGATACAAGTCCCCCAACTATGAGAAAGCTAGAACAGTATTACTAGAAAGAGAAAAAGGAAAGGTTCAAGTAGCTTTGACACATTTTACAAATGAGTGGGTGGATAGTGGGGTATCCATTGTATCAGATGGGTGGACAAATATCAGAAACCAACATTTGATAAATATTCTTGTTGTTTCTACTACTGGTGCAATGTTTATTGCATGTCATGATTCTTCCTCTGTTAGTGCAACTTCCCAAAACATTGCAGATCTCCTATTGTAATCAATCAGAGATGTTGGTCCTAGCAAAGTGGTTCAAGTGATTATAGATAATGCAACAAATTGTAAGGGAGCAGGTAAAATTATTGAGTGTACTTATCCACACATATTTTGGTCTGGGTGCTTGGTGCACACATTGAACCTTTTAATGCATGATATTGTGAAGCATGAAGAATGTGGGTGGATTAATGAGCTTTACAAGAGAGGGAAGAAGCTCATTAAATTTATCACAGGGCATACAAGGGTAAACTACTTCTATGGCACTTACTCCAAGTTGCAGTTGCTTAAACTTGCAAAAACCAGATTTGCAAGTTATTACCTCACCATTAGGCGGCTAGTGAAGGTGAGACAAGCTCTAGCTAATATGGTCACCGCTGAATCATAGGAGGAGATTAACACTGATAGAGATGGTGCTAATCCAACAAATGACACTATTCTTGACATGTTATTTTGGTCACAGGTTAAATATGTTTTGCAATTCACCAAACCAATTTATTTCATGATCAAGTTTGGGGTTTCAGATACGCCAATAATTGGGGAGGTGTATGAGCAAATGGATAACAAGTTGGGGCAGATTAAAGACATTGTTGAGCCTAGAGATACCACGTTGTACAAATATATTCATGCAGAGGTGGAAAAACGATGGGATATGCTAAATATTCCATTGCATGCATTAGCATATTTATTGACACCTAAATATTATAGTCCATCATTGCTTTCAACAACAACACTTGGGGGGGCGAGCAGGAGAAAACCACACCTAGATCCAGAGGTCCTACAAAAATATATGCTTTCATTGGATAAATTAGTCCTTGATGAGGAGGAGGCACACTTGGTACAGAAACAGTTGAGCAGCTATGCACTTTCCACTGGTCCATTTGGGAGCATGCATGCTATTAGAGATCGAGAGAGTTTTTCTTCTATTGAGTGGTGGAACATGCATGGAGGTGCTACTCCACTTCTACAGACTTTGGCATTGCGGGTGCTCTCACAGGTGGTAAACACTTCTTCTGCAGAGAGGTGTTGGAGATGTTATTCTTTCATCCACAGTGTTAAAAGGAACAGGTTGAGTTTAGACCGGGCAGAGAGCTTGGTTTATGTTCATTACAACTTGAGATTGTTGTCCCATTACTGTGATGATGCAAAGAGTAATAGAGACCTTAAGGTTTGGGATAGGTATCTAGAGGAGACCAATTTGGAGGATGGAGTGTTGTGATTAGAGCAATTAGAGGATGCTCTTATCCATGATGATGATGATCGACTTGACATGCCACCCCCCACTGGTCCCTTGCTTCCTAGGTTCCATGGTTCAACACCAACAGCAAGGGCTTCGTCTTCATCAGTTACAGTGCCATTGCCACAACTTCCACAACCACCATCTTCTTCATTGCCACCACGTGGAGGTGCACCGTCACATACTCTTCGTGGTGGAAGGAGGAGAGATGAGTAGATATTTTCAGTGTTCACACTTTACTGCTTTTGTCATAGATTATCATTAGACTTGTAGGCTTGTTGTGAATTTGTACTTTTTTGTCTTGGTGGTGGCCAAGTGGCCTATTTTGTAAACATTATTATTTGAATTTTGGACATGACTAATGTTGACAATTGCTCACTTATAATATGGTTAAATGTTTTATGTTTATCATTTATGTTTAATGTTGACAATTGCTCACTTATAATATGCTTTATGTTTTATAATATGGTTAAATGTTTTATGTTTATCATTTATGTTTTATAGTATGCTTAATTTTTAAATGTTTTATGTTTTAAAATTTATAGTATGCTTAAATGTTTTAAACTTTTATCATGCTTAAATGTTTTATGTTTATCATTTATGTTTTATAGTATGCTTAAATGTGTTATGTTTTATAGTATGCTTAAATGTTTTATCATGCTTAATTATTTGATGTATGTTTGTAATTGCTAGGATCTAGAATCTAGATTCTAGATTTATGATGCTTGAATAATTAATTATTGATGTACAATGGAATCATGGATGTCATATCTATCTTGATTTATGTAAGAATATGCATGTTTTCATGTCTTCTACAACTAATATGGTATTCGGGATTGTTGTTTTGAATATAAATGCAAAAAGATATATATATATATATATATATATATATATATATACACTAGATGCTTCCGGAATGCTTCACTTCCTAAATTTTTGGAAAATGACGCTTCTGCGTCCCCGCTTCGAAAAAACGTCCCCGCTTCGTCCCTGCTTCGTGCAACGTCGAGACTCTGGCTGTCTGTCCAATGCAGGAGAAAAGTTTTCTCCAATGGGATTACCCATTTTGGTGGGTAACAGGGTACACTTCATAGATTTTAGGCATTTGCCATGACATCGATGTACAACAATGCATGGGATGGTGAAATGGCTAGCAATTGTTGGTTGTATGTATGACATGATTAGCCCTAGCCTCAGTAACAGGAAATTAACCCAGGGGTGCTGTGCTTGTATCCTGCATGTTGGACATGTCACACAGTAGACAAAAGGACACATGTCCTAAAATAGGACATGTGCGAAACACATGCCTTTGATGTGTCCTACCCATTCGACTCTAAACAAACATTTTTTCATTGTACTTTTCTCACTTTCAGCTGTACATTAAGAACTTTTACTGTCTCTCATTGTGCAGGTGAAGGGTAAAATCAAGATTTGAAGGGATTCGAAATGTAATGTAAATATTCTATTTTGTTAAAAAATATTGGATCTTTATGTCTATATTTGAATTTTGTATTTGTAATTTTTTAAATATGTATAATTTGTTGTCCTGTCCTGTCCCCTGTTGGATACTAGTATTTCCGTGTCTTCCTTGTCCTGTTTCCAGTGTTGATGTTTCCTGTGTAGGTTACTCGTATTTCCAATGTTCTCTATGCCCCATGACCATGTTGTCATGTCATGTAACTTAGGTCCTGGATGTAATGCTTTTTGGTGTAGTAATGTTCTAAAGCTTCCATTTTGGAGCTTTTGCTTTAGTAAAATTGTTTAACTGAACTATATCTCATACACGCATTGTTATGTTAAATTCAGTGCCCCATGCATGATTACTTCAACCATAGAGTGAAATTGGTAGAGTACTTAAATGAAAACATCCATATTGCTGTCAAGTTTCTCTTAGCATGTATAGAAGGCTGTTTTTAGGCCCTTACAAATCTTGTATCTTTCTGTTATGTAAAATGTAAGGGTTATTTATATTTAAATTAGTTCTTCCGGTGCCTGTGCTGATAACTTTTATTATGTATTGTGAACCAATGTTTTCTTTGGTTGTCACCCATGTATTATTCAGACTTCTAAAATTGATGGGTCCCAAGGGTCAGGTGTATCAGTATGTTGATATTTGTAAAACAAATGTAATTTTGTGACACATTATGGCTTAAAATTTTTGAGTTACAACGGAGGTTGTTGATTACATTTTCAGTGTAGGTTTATCAAATTCTTGTATCTGCTTTTCCTTTGAATACTGCAGGTAGATGATCTTCACTTTTAAAAGGTGCTATAGCCTACACGTACCTTCCATCCATTTAATGCTTGTTGTATTAAATAGCAGATATCTTCTTAGGAGAAGTGCACTGGAACTGTTCATGACTGATCGGTCAAATTTCTTTTTCAACTTTGGGGTTAGTTGGTTTTCTATCCATCCCATTTTATCTATTTCTATATTTTGCTAAACAATTTAGCATGTAATTTTTTTGGATCCTCAGTCCAAACTAAGAAGTCTCAGTTCGTAGAGACTTTTATATTGTAGAGATTTGTGACTACTGTTTCTGTGACAGACTACAGAAGGACGTAGAAAGGTCTATAAAGCCATTGTTCAAGCCCGCCCTCCACATCTTAATAGCGTTTATTATGGTACACAGGTTGGTAATTTGTTACAGCTTGGAGTTGAAGTTCAGATGCCTGCTGTGTAATCAACTGGACATATATAATTTCGTGTATTATTTATATTGTGATTGATTATCATTTCTGTAATAGAAACCAGAACAGCTCTTGAAGAGAACACAACTCATGGAACGTTGGGGCCGATGGGAGGTAAGGACTAGTTCCTAAAAAACGTAAATGCGTGATTTCATGTGTTTTTACTCTCTTAAGTTGGCCTGGTAATTCATTGGCTAAATTATTATATCTTTTTGCTACAGATAAGCAATTTTGAATATTTAATGCAGCTCAACACCCTTTCAGGGAGAAGTTATAATGACATTACTCAGGTTGCCATTAGATAATTGTCTTTGATTGCTTATTTTTCTAAGTTTGTTTTTGGGAGGCACATCTCACTTTCTTAGATCAAGCAATACACTGATCCACTGTTTGTTTGATGCAGTATCCCGTGTTTCCATGGATTCTTTCTGACTATACCTCAAACACTTTAGATTTTGGTGACCCTTCTATTTACAGAGATCTTTCTAAAGTACATATTCCTCTTTCAGATATTTTTTTGTTTCTTCATCACTTCTGGTATGTACTATGCACACTTATTCAAATTCTCTGTTTTGTGAAGCCTGTTGGGGCTTTGAATGCTGATCGACTGGAGAAGTTCCTTGAGAGATACTCTAACTTCGATGATCCAGTTATTCCAAAATTTCATTATGGTTCACACTATTCAAGTGCTGGAACGGTTTGTTTTCTACCTCTGTATTCCATGAACTGCAAGTCTGCAACCTTATATGTTTTCGTACAATTCATGACTACTCTGCTTCAAACTTGTGGTGACTTGTTTGGATATAAATTTTTTATTATGTAATTAGGCTCAATGTACTTGAGCTACTTTGTATTTCAACTAATGTTTTGTAATAATATTATTAAATTTGGTCCGTATGAATTTATATTTCAATAATTGTTATAGTCCACTTTCATGTCATAAAGGCTTAATTATGTTTTCATTAACGTAAGCTTTGAGTGAGAGATTCTCTATCTTTTTGTATAAATAGAGGTGTCACCCTTTATAACATAGCATTTCAAAAATATAATTAAATAAATTTCTTTGGAGAAGTATTACCCTATTTTTCCAGATTTTCAGGTGCAATCCATATTTGTAGTTGCAGTAGTAGTGCCACTGTTGAATAGGGATGCATACTGCAGGTTGGTGTTAGAGTGTGACTTTTGAAATTTGAGTAAATAGTCCAGTGGGGTTGGTGTGCATTACAACACAAGGGAGAAAATGAACAGGTAAATATTTAAAACCTCCAAACAAATAGGAGTTACCAAAGGAGAGATTTGGATGAATGGATCAAGAACTTGTTTGAGTACATGAGGAAACCTAGATCATGGCTGACATGCTTACCAGTATGGTTACATGCCTACCTTGTGACTGGCTGCATTGACTTTCACGGACCAAATCTTGTGAACATATATGACCTAATGAATAGGTCAGTATTTTGGTTTACATATTACGCTAAGGCCACAACGTTCCCTCCTTCCCTGAGAGCCTCGTCCTCAAAGCAGTTGAAGATACCAAGTGAAGCTATAGTACCAGATCCATGGGGTCTTGATGCTAGATACACGAATTTGCATTTCGGATATGGATCCACCCAAATCCATGTAGGATCCACCATGTAAATAGATCCCATGTTACTGAAACGGATCTTGTGCCAGCTAGCCCTCACATGCCAGATCCCAGGCAAATAACATTAGAGTTTTTGGTTTATCTTTTATTCTTTTAAGAATATTTGCCACCTGTTTGAAACCCTAAAAAAAAATATTCTATTTAGATTTTTTGTTTGATTACTTGTTAGTAATCTATAGGTTGCATAGTTGTAAAAGTTATTAATTACCTATAGGTTGTATAGCATATAATAATGCTAGCAGAAAATGTCTAACACACGGAGTTCTAATTCTCATTATTGATAATGTTAACAGGGAAGCTTTGAGACAATAAATAGATAATAATGTATAGTGTACAAAAGATGAATATGCCATTAATAGTTTAATTAGATCAATCCAACCCAACTCTAGGTGAAGAGTCCTCTTATAACAATATGATAAAAAGACTATAGCATGTTCTCAAACAATGTTTAGTATTCATTTACCATTGTGTCTCCATGTGAAATTTTAGATTTGAAGGCAAATTTTGGGGAACATGAGAAGTTGATCACGAAGTGGAGTTGAAATATTCAAATGATGAGCATGTAGACCTATTTTTGGACATGTAATTAGACTTACTCTACATCATCATGTCAATAGAGTGATCATTGATGAGACAAAATTTTGTATTTACAATTATCCTTTTTGCGCCAAGAGGCGCTCTCCAACACAGTATGGTAGAGATGTTATAATGTAATGTCTTGTAAACATTTTATTCGGTAAAAAAAAAACCCTACATTAAACTTTTTTACTCGATCAAAATAAAATAAAATAAAAATAAAAATAACACTACTTTAAAAAAAATAGCTTTAAACTAAAATAACAAGGTGAACTTGACTTGGAAAGTTACCAGTGGTTTTTGAGCTCCAGGATTATGAGAACCCATGGTATTCATGTGGAATATAGCCTATTTAAAGGAGGAAATTAAACCAACCTAGATCCATCTTAAAGCTGAATCTACCAAGTGCCGAGCGGGATCAAATCCCCTGAGATGCAAAGCACTTTTAGTCTGAAAAACGATTTCATCCCTCTCGATGCTTGGTAGATCTGGAGTTAAGATGGATCTAGGTTGGTTGCATTGAGAGGCACTCTCCAACCAAGTATGGAAGAGATGTTGTAATGTCCTGTCTTGTCTTGTAAACATTTTGACTCTATCAAATTACATAAAATAAAAAATAAAAATAAAAATAAAAGTAAAATTAATAACATGAAAATGTTTTTACTCGGTCAAAATAAAATAAAAATAAACGTTAAAATAAAAATAACTTCATGGTATTCACCCATGGTATTGACCCGTGGTATTCATGTGGAATATAACCTATTTAAAGGGGGAAATTAAACCAACCTAGATCCATCTTAACTCTGGATCTACCAAACACCGAGAGGGATGAAATTTCTTTTCACTTTAAAAGAAGTTTGCATCTTAGGAGATTTGATCCCTCTTAGCGCTTGGTAGATCCATAGTTAAGATTGATCTAGGTTGTTTGTATGAAGAATGGTGCATCATGATTTCAGTCTTCAAATTTATAAATTATCTAATGATTTCAGTTCTAATGTTATGATTCATGAAAGGTTTTGATTTTTAACGTTGAATATGTTTTTTAAAATAAGAAAAAAAAATATGATTTTATTTTTTGTACATGGCATTACCTCACAGTGTCCGGATCCTAGCTTTTCAAAAATCTGGTGCATTCGTATCCATATCCAAATCCGGATCCATATTATTTTTTATTTCCTGGTAACTTAGGTGATAAGACTTCCTCAAATTTGCACTGCTATGTATGACAAGTTGGTAAAGTTGTATTCTATAAGTACACAAGGTCAAAATATTTCCTTAAGAATCAACTATATAGAATAAGGAAATCAAAGGATGAAGACATGGCCACCTATCTGATGAAGATCTCACAAATAATAGACCAGTTGCAAGGGCTCGGGGAGACTATTTCCGACTATGAAATGACACTTTGTGTACTAAATGCTTTGCCACCTGATTGGAGTAGTTTTGCAACTAGAATCTACTCATGCGGCCTAGTGAGATAGAGATTCCCCACAAAAATCGAACCAAAATGGTGCCAAATAACACTTGGTCAATGCTGGTCAAAGAGCAAATTAGCTGAGATTTTCAGGAAGGAAGAAAGCTCGATATAATGAGATACAAAGGAAAGAGGGAACCTTGCAACTATCTCCATGAAGAACTATAGTTGATACATTTATAAAGACAAGCTATAAATCTTGTGGTAATGACATCCCAAATTAGAAGGAAGTTAGGGATCTCATCTATATTTGAGAGGGAAAAAAGGAGTCTCCTTAAATAGGAGCAAGGATCTATTCCCTAATTAAAGGAAGTGGGGATAAACTCTTTGGTTGAGAGGGAGTGATTACGGACATCACATTTATATTCTCTTCTTCATGTTTCATGCACTTGACCAGGATTAACGACAGTAAGTCTAAATGAAGGCCATGGAGGGAGAATGGTGGATGTAAGATTGGATAAGCATCTATGATTTCCTTGAGGATAGAGAAACCCAAGATAGGAAATTCACTGACATTCTTTGAGGATTGGACAGGTATCCAAAACAAGAGTGGTCGAAGAGGACCGATATTCTTTGAGGATTGGGAATCCAAGATAAGAATAGTCCTAAAAGGACATACCTAGTGAACATTCGGATGGGGTATGTGCCTTCTAGAGGTAGTGTGGTATCTCACGTAAATCCTCCCAACATTATGCTCTTGTATAAGAAATAACTTGTCAAGTTAAGGCCTTACTGTGACAATGCTGGTGAAGATGATGATGCTTAAAGATGGCTTACCAATTCGACCCTTCTTATTAGAACTCTTTAGTTTGGGAATAACTTTGTACTAGGTGTACAATTATGAATACTAGCATAGTTAAGAGGGAGTGTTGGAAAATGTAACTAGATTCGGTCTTCATAATTGTCATTTTACTCATGTCAATATGTATATCTTATGTAGCAAGCAAAAGAGGAAAGAAAAATATTATTTTAGAGCATGGGTTTCATGCTTCTTATTGATGGTCTTCTAGGTAAAAGCATGTTCGTCATGTTTCTAGGGTTTGTTAAGTCATAAGATTTATTGTCATGAGTTAAGAGAGTCAATGTTATGATTATAAGACCCATCTGGGAAAGATGTACCTTGTAAAATAATTTATTTTGAGTCTAGAATGTCCTGGAAACCTCCAAAGTACACGTCGGTCTTGGAAGCTACTAGTCAACGTAAAGAAGGGAATTTGACCCCTTGGAAAGCCTATACCTCATTTGACACACTCACTCATCAAGTTCGATCTCTTAAGAGGAAAGTTCAATTTAAAGATGAGAGGAGCAATAAAGACATAGCAGAGATTAAGGAAGCAAGAGGAAGTCTAAAAGATTTATTTTCTGCTTTATTTTCTCACATGAGCAAAGGTTAGGGTTTTTGTTGCAGCTTCTCGAGCCCGAAATTGTAGGTTCGAATTACAAGAAGTTGAAATTCCAGATTCAAGCTGCAGAAAGGTCAAATACTCTGAGTTGACCTAGATGGCCTTGGAGAGATTATCTTATTGAAAGAAGGAACTCTTGAAGAACTATCTTGTGCCAGAATTAGGGTTTTTGTAGCATCGAAGTTGGGGGTTGAAGCAGGATTAAGCCTTGTTGATCTGATCTATTTGGAAGGGCTTCTTGGAGGGTTGACTTGGTGCTTGGACGAAGACTTGATCTAGGGTTTGGGTCTTGTTTGGCTCATTTGAAGCAGATTCTATAAGAAGAGAAGATATTTTTTGGGTTTTCTCCTTGGAGGGGTTTTGCCCTTGCTTGGAGCCTGATTTCTGTGTCCATTGTCTTTATTGTATTGCTCTTGATAATTGTTTGATGAAAAGATCTAATCAAGAAACATAAGAAGATAAATAAAGTTCACAAACAATTATTAAGGAATAAGGAGAAATTGAATTAAGAGTTGCCCTTCCGCATTCTCCAATAGATTAGACCTCTTTCTACTTGTTGCTTATAATATCCAACCCTTTGCTAGTATTATTCTCATCTTGATCTCCACAAAAAATGTACTATTGCCATCATTTCTTTCATAAGAGGTACTTGAAATCTAAGTTCAACTTACAAATAACATATACTTTCGAGTCTAAGACATAAAAGCTACGATTGGATGCACTTTTGCCAATCGTCGTGCTACAATGCTCAACATATAACTTTTAGATCACCTAGAGATGACGATTATGCTTTCGATGGGGAAACTATACTACCAACCATAGCTTCACTCTTTGGGCGATCATTGAAGAGGCTCTTTCCAAAAGGCTTTTGTTGCTTCATTGACTTTGATGGGGTGTTCTTATTTTCAAACCTAAGTATAACTAATGACAACGAATACATGGACTTCATATTCATTTTGGTCAACTCGAGGGAGATTTTAACCATAACTGCCGATGCAGTGAGATGATTTTTTAGTTGTTTTATTTGTAAGAGGATAAAAGCGAGGAACACTTATGTTTTTTTAATTGTAAAATATGTCTTATCTGAATAGAATAATATTTACATAGTTGAAAATATAAAGGTGAAATACATCCTCTTTCTTACTGTTAGTAGGATAGAAATGATGTCATAATATATTTGATAAGTAGATAACTTTGGCTAACAACTGCATATATTACCTCTACTCGTTGCCATACATCACAAAAATATTGAAGTGGATGCTTCATATCTCTGTGGAGCGAAGCATTTCATATTTAGATGCTTGGTCTATTATGAGATCCAAGGGCACATTCATTTCTTTCACGGTCCCACAATTCTTTCTTCTGATATTCAAATTAACAATGTTTAGTTTTCTTTACATGAAAGGTGATTTTACGTAGGAGATGATCCTAAGGTAACTCTCTGAGACTTGACCCTATTAGGTGAATTACATGATTCAATCTTGTTTTCACAACAATGGTTTGTGGCAAGAGGGTGCAACAAAGATGCACAACATAAAGGAATCATAATGCTTCCAAAGTGCTGGTTTTGAATGTTGCCTGCCCTAGAAAGATAAATATGGGCATCCTGCTACCCAAATTGATAAAACATCCTAAACCTGGAAACCCCGAAAGTCTAATAGAAAATATTTTCTAGTGAGGCTTACAATGAGAGAATTTTTTTCTATTTATAGTAGTAAATTTACCAATCCTTATACCAACCCTAGATAATGACTGAGGTGCTTACTCGTAATAAAATTGTATTATGGGTGTTACCTGTGTATATATAGGGGTAACCATAAGATAATATTTTTCTCTCATGATGCATATTTCAAGCCAACCATCTCACGTGATTATGAGATAACAACTCCTGAAATGCCCCTCACCCACTCATTGGTCAACTCATCCACTTGATTAGCATGCTCTTCCAATGAAAGTAGGTTAGTTACCATGACGTGCATTAGCCATTGTTTCATATGAAGCATTTACATTTAATATCGAGGCATTTAAGTAACGATTGTGGGCTGAAATGGGATAATTGATCACAGTGTTCCCCTAGTACGTGTCCCCCAGGGTGGGATGCATGCACCCCATGCTTCCCACGCACCTAGGATGGGGGGGTCCCCTGGGGAAACATTTCCCCACGTACCCCTTTTGGGGAGACCTGGGAGACATAGGGGGAAATGTTTCCCTAGTGTGGGGGATGCGTCTCCACAGAAGGGGTGCTTCTAGGCGCACCGCCTCAAAAAGCTGATGCCCAGAAGCAGTTCTTTTGAGTTTCAAGAATTTTTGTGTGGGAAAGCCTAATATTCAAGCCTATGACCCTAGTATTGCTATGCATTTCATCGTAATGTTAAATTCTTAAAGTAAAAATGACCCAACAGTCTCACATGATTATGAGATAACAACTCCTGAGATGCCTCTCACCCACTCTTTGGTCAAGTCATCCACTTGATTAGGATGCTCTTCTGATGAAGTAGGTTAGTTACCATGACGTACATTAGCCATCGTTTCATATGAAGCACTTACATTTAATATTTAGGCATTTAAGTAATGATCGTGGGTTGAAATGGGATCACAGTGTTCCACCGATACGCGTCCCCCAGGGTGGGGTGCACACACCCCATGCTTCCCACGCCCCTGGGATGGGGGACCGCATGGGGAAACATTTCCCCACGTCCCCCTTTTGGGGAGACCTGGGGAAACATAGGGGGAAATGTTTCCAGGTCAAACGGGCATGCGGTTAAACTTTGGCACTATGGTGAACTACAATCAACCTTGCGATCTGCTGTCAAATCCCTGTTGTCAACAGTCTGCACACACAACCTTCTTGTAGTCAAGTATAGTTTGGTCAACTTCCATTCAAACTCGGTCAAACAAAAGACAAATCAAGTCGGTCAAAATTGTCAAACTCGTCCTTCTTCTTCACATGTGCGGCTGCCCAAGAATGATGAAGGGAGAGATAAAGAATTGCCCTTGCTTGGTGGAGAAATGAGACATCACTTCTTATTTATACAAGTCAAATGAGGTGTGACAACCCAAGAGACACATCTCTTCATTGGCTGGAGTGTAAAAACTCTGGTAAACTTGATAAATATATATTATTAATGATGAAGATGAAAAAGATGATTACAATGAGGGATCGCCTAGGCTTTAAATATAGCCTCAAGGTGTCCCTTGGCGAAGAGGCATGATCTTTGATCATGCCCTTCCACATTAATAACCTAAGATAACTAAATCTAATTAATAACTAATAAAATTTACATAACATTGCCCCTCTCTTAAGATGCTTTGTCCTCAAAGCATATGTAACGATGGACAATGTTGACGAACGCCTGGGTTTCTTGAGCGGTGGGCTTTTGCTTCCCACATTTTAAAAAGATCATGGAGCATATTCTCGAGTTCAATCTTTTGTTGATCTGGATAGTGAAAATATCTGATATCGACAGGGTCGGATCCTGTCTTGACTCCTGGTGACTCTTCGTGGCTCCCTTTTGAAGATAACATTTCTAACTGATGACATTGTATTGTAGACGTTGGCGCTCCTATTTGAATCATCTTCGTCATCAGAGAGGAAGATACGACTTGATTTTCTGGGGCTTGGAATCCAAATAACTTGTGCTTCTGCCCTTTCCACATAAAACTTATAAACTGTTTCTGATGGTTGGCAGAATAAGTACCTAGAGTTTGTAGCCATTGAATTCCTAAGACCACATCTACTCCTCGTAATGGAACTGTGTAGAATGGAGATTCTAAATGAAAGTCTTTAATCTGCAATTTGACTTTATGGCATTTTCCTACTTGTTCAATCTTCTTACCATCGGCCACCATTACCTTCATATTAGGCATGGGAAAAGTAAAGAGGTTGAGTCTTTTGGCCATGGTGGAATCTAGAAAATTGTGCGTGCTGCCTGTGTCTATTAGAACCATTACATTGTTGTTCTTAATATGTCCTCTTAACCTTAGGGTTTGAGGCTGTAATATGCCTGTCATAGCTGATAAGGACACTTGCGGAATAGTTTCGCCCTCCACTTCTAGAGAGAACTCTAAATTGTCTTCTAATCCTTCTATACACGAATCAGTACTGTTAGTGTCGTTAGTTGCTTCACAACTGTATAGATTTTTTGCTTTTCCATTAGCACATTTGTGCTTAGGGTCCCAGTTTTCATCGCAATGTTTGCACTTGCCCTCTCGTATTCTTTGTTTTTCCAGACTAGATTTTTCGTCTTCACGAGGATGGACAGGGACATATGTTGTGTCAACTATATTTTCAGATTGAGGAAACCGTCGTCTCGAATATACTTTTTCTGGTTTTGATAATCTTTCAAATTTCTTTTCAGCAGCTTTTGCTTTTTGCCTTGCTACTTCTACGGATGTAATTTCATGTAGTTCTAGCTCTTCCTGTATGTGGATTTTAAGTCCTGAGATGTAAGACTGGATTAGACGAGATTCCGACAATCCCGGTACTCGTGTTGCCAAGGTCTCCCATTCTCGAGTGTACTCATCCACATCTCCTTTTTGGCGTAATTTGATAAACGTTGAAAATAATTTTTCTTCTTTTATGCCTTGAAACCTTTTGAAGAACGCATCCTTAAATTTCCTCCAACTGATAGCGAGCGTTGTTTTTTTCCACCACATATACCAATTATATGCTTCTCCTTCCATTTTCATGGAAGCATGCTTAATTTTTTCGTCATCACTAGTAATGTCATAAATCTCAAAATATTCTTCTTCTTTATTAAGCCATGCAACGCTATTTTTTTCATTACCATCAAATTTGGGTAGGTCGATCTTGGCTTTGCGCTGATATGCTAATGGTGGAACAAGAAGGGGATATTGATTAGCGAATGCATTCCAGAGTTGCTTATTTTGAAAATCTGCATTACTATCTTCTTGATGATGTGGGGAATCGGTTTTTTCCTGATGCTCTTCCGAGTTCCCTGAATCTGCGGAATTGTTTTGTTGATTTGGTTCCCTGTTAGGAGATGTTGGGGATTGTGTCTGACTTAACTTATCTATTTTATCATTTAGCTTATTGAAGAGTACTGTCATATTGTTCATTACTTCGCTATGCTCTATCATCTTGTTCATTGCTTCGTTAAGCTTTTCTGTGGCCTCGTGATGATTTAGCCACATTTGTCTTTCTATTCGATTTGTTGTATCATGAACCTTTTTGATGTCGTTGGAATGCCCTACAACTGTACCTTCCAGATCGACTAATCTTTTCCCGAATTCTTCGGAATTATTAGTGATCTGTTTCTCGAGATCCCCCAATTTTTTCTGGAATTCAGCCATTGACATTGATGACGACATCGAACGTGTATGAGGTGGGGAGTATTTTTCTGCCAGTTTCACTCCTCCTTCTTTAAATTTAATTAATTAATTAATTAATTTTTTTTTTTTTTTTAAACTATATAATTATTATATATATATAATTTTTAATTAAAAATTATATAATATATATAATTGAATTATATAATTATTAGATATATATATATATAATTTTTAAATGAGAATTATATAATATATAAATGAATTATATAATTATAATATATATATATATATATATATATATATATATATATATATATAATTATCAATTTAATTATATATTATATATTTTATATAATTAAAAGAAAATCGTTTTTGTTTTTAAATGTGCCTGTCAAGTTCCGTTTTGAAAAGACACACCGTTTCTTTAAAACAAATCGATTTTTTTTAATATAACGCTGCTCAGCAGTCACACACTGTTCCATGACAGAAGTGCACGATGGAATCACAGCAATCAGAGAATTGTCGACTGTTCCTGTTTTCGTATATCCAATTCGGGCGGAAGTATGGAAGGGAGATGGGAATGACAGTGGAATGGGCGGCGGGTTAAGGAGTGACGGTTTATTATTCCGGTTCAATTTTGATACGCGGCTTTACTATTCCGGTTTGCAGAAATATACCTGTGGGATTTGTGTAAAAGTCGAATACCAATCTTCCGTAAGTCGCACCTCCCCCACGAATGGAGTGTAAAAAACAAAATCGATTTAAATTTGAATCGTCCCCACCCAAATGACACGATAGTTCAAAATCGTTTTTTAAAATGTGCCTGTTCCGAATTTTTTAGTAATATACGATGCCGATCTGGAGTTACCAAGCATCTATACCACCAAGCCACAAGCAACGATTTTTTTTCTTTTTTTTTGAAAACGTAAGTTTTGTTTTGTTGGGCGGAGTTTGCAGCAAAAGGTAGAGCTGTGGGGACGGTGTGTGAGGAGATTATGTTGTGAACGTCCACTACGCAAGTGACAGGTATGCCAATGGAGTGTAATGTAAGCGGCTGTAACTCCTTTAAATTAAATGTAACAGTCGGAGGTGTATGGAGGGCGTAAGGAATGTAGTGTAGGAATTTAAATAACTCCTTTAAATATGTGAGGGGGAGGGCGTAAGGAATGTAGTGTAGGAGTTTGCTGTGTGTACGGAATGTAGTGTAGTGTAGGAACTTCCAATAAATAAACTGCTGGCGTCTTCAATTGCAGAATTTAAAATTCTGAAATGGTTGCTGAACAGTTCGGAAAGTAATTCTGCACTTGTTTAAAAAAAATTCTGAAATTTCCTTCGAATTTTTTTTAACTTGATGATCACACAGATCCAAAGAGCGATGGCTCTGATACCAATGGAGTGTAAAAACTCTGGTAAACTTGATAAATATATATTATTAATGACGAAGATGAAAAAGATGATTACAATGAGGGATCGCCTAGGCTTTAAATATAGCCTCAAGGTGTCCCTTGGCGAAGAGGCATGATCTTTGATCATGCCCTTCCACATTAATAACCTAAGATAACTAAATCTAATTAATAACTAATAAAATTTACATAACATTGGCTGGCTGAATTGATTTAATAAAAATAAAATATACATAATTCTTCTAGTTAGCCATGTGAGAATACCTCCTAATGCTACAAATAAATTAACATATCACACCTAGCAAAGTAAAACAAACTTATAGAAGACATCCCAACCCCTATGATCAATGAACCACCTATCGTAAAAGGGAATGAAATCAATGAAATCTTGCTAAGAAAGCCATTCGAATCAAAGAAAAAGGCTAAATGAAATGTGGAAAAAGTAGTGACGAGAAAAGAATAACTCAAGTGCTCCTTCCAGAAAGGTGCTCATGGATGATGGTCTTGCATAACCCATGTATGAAGCTATGACACCTCTCATGAAGTACACCCTAGACCATATCACTTATCACTCATAACTATTTATTGGAGGGTCGGCCTAGGAATTGTTGACACCCTTAGGGTTGGTAGCTCCTAATAGGGGCATTTGATGATCCTTGCCTACCTAAATCTGACAACTTGTGTAAGATTCTAAGCTAGTGTGAATTTTTAAGAAGATATTTTATGTGATATACTTACATGGATTTAACATTGAATAAGGTCCACTTTTTATGGTTCAATGACTCTTGTTTTTGTGCTATTTGATCTTACTTGATTCGTTGATCTTGTACTTGATGATAATCCAGACATGGTTGGTGATGCTTTTCTTACACTTCATGATTCCACACCACCCTTCGGAGGTCCTTCCACTTCATGATGGATGTTGCAAATTTGATGATGAGTGTTGAGTTTGATGATGACTTGGCATGCATTTAGAAATACTCCTCTACCCCCATCATCTTGGACATTGCCCATCGAAGCTAGGGTGTTGCTTCTACATGATGATGTGGTACTCTTTTGCATGATGTTGGGCTTAAGGAGGATGGCGTTGGGTTTGAAAAGGCCCTTTTTTATTATGAGACATGATCTTTGACAAGGAGAAATGCCCTTGGACTATTCATTGTACCTTTTAATGGAGAGACATGCCTTTTGAGATGATGTCACCCTTTTGAAGCCTCTACACTCATAGGTATGGCCTTTTGGAGGGCATTTATCATGTTTCATCATTGTATCTTTGCTATTTGAGGCTATTTTTGGGGTTGACTTGATGACCTATCCACCTTGTATCATAGGTGTTTATGTTTTAGGGGCTTTTGGCCTAATTTGAACTAAGAACTTGGTTGCCCTAGCATATAATGGAAACAATTGGTTCATTTGGATCATTGCAAAACTTGAAACATTCATCTCTTAGATTTTTACTTGCTTCTCTAGTTCACTATGGGGCACTAGTTGAACGTCTTTCTTGGGGACTTTGTTGATGTGGATTTGATCTCTTTTGGTGGATGGTTATGGTGAAGCTTGGATGAATGCATGATAAATCTAGTAATTACCTTGGTTAGTGTTTTATTGGATGAATGTAATCAAGTATTAAGCATGTTAGCATAGTATTTGTTTCATTATCCTTCTTAAACAGGCCCTTCTTCTAAGTCTTTAAGGAAGTAGCATGTTATCTTTGTAAATTGAGACCCTTGTTTCAGAAACCTAGGATAAGTAGGTCTACTTACCCTAGTATTTTTGAGTCTTGTATCTACTCCAAATTTCCCTAAGTTTGTTTGTTTCTAGACTCCCTTAGCCCTAGATTGAGGAGGCACTAGTCCTCTCTTTTGTGACAATCAATTTTACTCTTACAATAATTTTTTGTTATTGTTTTAGGGTAAATTAGGGTTTTATTACAGAAAAATCATATATTTTCAGCATTTATTGACTTGGGTATTATTGCCCTAGGATTAGGAGTTGCTTGGAATGCATTGGATAAGTAAAAGACACTTTTTATGTGCATTTCCCAACTGTTAATTAGGCCTGACATGAAGGCTTTATTTGCAGTTATATGCCTTCTTATCCACTAAAATTTGTTGTAATTAAGTCTCTTATTTACTCTTTATCTTTTCTCTCGTTTTACACTTTATTATCATAGTTTCTAGAGTTAAATTTGCTGCTGTGATGAACTGTTATATTGCTGCATTTTTTAATTTTTCCAGCTAGTTTATTTACTCTTCATCTTTGCTCTCGTTTTACACTTTATTATCATAGTTTGTGGAGCTAAATTTGCTGCTGTGATGAACTGTTATATTGCTGCAATTTTCAATTTTTCCAGCTAGTTTATAATAGCCAAGTGTAATTTCTTGATTGTGGGGTGTGTGTGTGTGGTGCTACTTTTGTATTGTAGTCATAAAAAGGTTTTTTTCATTACGTATTATCCGTACTGAGTCATATTTGTATTCATATTGGAATCTTTCTATGATGGTCAAAACATGCTATTTGATGCATTAGTAAGGTCAAATGCATGGGTCATGTGTTTGATCCATGAATCTGGTAACTATGATTGATATGGAAGCTGCAAGCTCTCATGCTATGAGAGCAAATATCTATTTACTTTATTTTCAGGCTATGCTTGCACTTGGGTGTATATGTGTGTTGCTGATAGCCATGAAGCAAATGAACTCTAAAAGGGGAATTTCTTTATACAGGTGCTTTACTATCTCACTCGAGTGGAACCATATACAACACTCTCAATTCAGCTACAAGGTGGGAAGTTTGATCATGCTGATCGAATGTTTTCAGATTTAGGGGCAACTTGGAATGGTGTTTTAGAGGATATGAGTGATGTGAAGGAATTGGTAAGTAATGTACTTCAAGACAAACATTTCATAACAGAGCACATTGAAGATTGTGTCATCTTTGTATATATTATAATAAGCGAGAAGGCTATTCAGTTTACAGTGGTGAAAAATGTGCCAAAAGTTATAATTGAATGCCAGTGAAAGAGGCAACTATATGCTTTTCTTAGCTACCATCTTTATTTATCTTGTTTTGAAAATATGTTATATGTGATATGTTCTGTTCAAGATATCATTAGCAATGGCCTCTGATATCCCTGCCTATTTATGATTGCAGGTTCCAGAACTATTCTATCTTCCACAAGTTCTCACAAATGATAATGGTATAGATCTAGGGACAACACAGCTGGGAGAGAAGATTGGTATGGATGATCTTATTTTGTGTTTGCGGAACAAGTAGATGGAATACTGCATGCCGAGAACATTTGGCATTAGATTTTCTTTAACATCAGCGCATTGGTTTATATTATTTTTCCAGATGTTGTCAAGCTTCCTCCTTGGGCTGACAGTCCCATTGACTTCATTCACAAACATCGGACAGCGCTTGAGAGTGAGCATGTCTCTGCAAATCTTAATGAGTGGATTGACCTCATATTTGGGTAAGCTGGTGACTATTTTCAGAAAATAGCAACTGTGATTAATAAATATATTTCTGATGGACTAAATAGCTTCTGCGATATTGCTGGTAGACTATACAGCTGCTGTGATTAATAAATATATTTCTCATAGTCTAACTAAATTCTGCCATAATCGCGTTAGAATAAGTAGGGGACTCTAGTTTTCACTCTATAGTTTTGTGTATTTCTCTTGATTTTGCCTTGTTATCATGGAATTTGGGTCAAAATTTGCCTCTGAGGTAACCTGGGATGAAAATGTATGGAATGTTTTAATTTCAGATATAAACAGAGAGGAAAAGAAGCTGTTGCTGCTAACAATGTTTTCTTTTACATGACATATGAAGGGGCAGTTGACATTGATAAGATTTCTGATCCAGTAAGTAGTTTTGATCATTGCTTGGGGAATGAATACTTTCCTCTGTCGCTGGAATACTTTGTGTGACTTACTTGGCACTCTTTTATTGTGTTTTGAATATAAGGTTCTTCGCCATGCCACACAAGATCAGATTGCTTACTTTGGGCAGACTCC
Organism: Pinus albicaulis; assembly: GCA_034641835.2. Classification (NCBI taxonomy): domain Eukaryota; kingdom Viridiplantae; phylum Streptophyta; class Pinopsida; order Pinales; family Pinaceae; genus Pinus; species Pinus albicaulis. The sequence continues at coordinate 647,657,797 of CM076571.1, forward strand.
GTCTCAGCTTTTATCTTTCCCACATGTGAAAAGGCGTCCTTTAGCTGACGTTCTCCACCTTCAGGTAAATAATTGGTCTGCGAGGAGTCATTTTGTATTCTGGCTATTGTTTTAGCTTTCTTGTTTCTTCATGCAATTGTGCTTTATAATGGTGAAGTGATGAGCTTACCTGTAGTTACGTTGTTTCAAATCTTCCATTATTTAGTCAATACCTTCAATAGTTATAATTTGTACAGAAATAAACTCAAAATAACTTTTCCCTTAAATATTAGAAGAGAATATGGTTGTTTTTGGCTATATTACTAGAAATGTGGTTGCCAAGTGAAGGATCCGTGGATATGGGGATCTGATATGGTTCTGGATCCAGATCCATCTGGAGCAGTGTGAGATTCACCAGGCCAGTGATTCTGGGATCAGCAGAATTGTATCCCGTCTGCTGGAGCCGTCTCACCCAAACTGGAGGTGGATCTAGTGGATTTGGAAGCAGACCCAGAGACAGGAAACCCCACCATGTGCGGGCCTGACATTAAAGTGTTTTTTTTGGTACTTGTCTTTACTCATCTGCTTAATAATCTGTGAACCCCTATTCGTTTCTTTGATAAGTCACCCCGACTTGGCCCATCCTATTTCAATTATGGGCTCCCAGTAGTTTTTCAATGTGAGCTACAACACCAGTCAATGTCAACCCTTTCCATGCTGTAACAACAAAGCTCAATGGTTCCCTATTATTCTATCAAGGGAGTCGTAACAGAAGACTGTAATTCAGTAGTATGAGAAGAAACCCCCTGGCCTGATATTATAGCTCGCAATCCACACTGATGTTGAACTTTTAACACCATATCTGATTTACTTTACAATATTTATGCCCAGAAAATAATTTTTACCCAAATTAAAATCCAAAACTGTGAAAATAAATACACTTGTGTTCTTAACTTTTCGACAGTAAATTTACAGCCGAGAAATAAATAAGAAATCACCACAAGAATAGAAATTCAGCCCAATAATTCTCCCTTCACTCTATATTGAAATCTAGAAAAATTACGGCCTATAACTTGTTGTCTCTTAGATTGTACAGGCATGGTGCGACAATGACTCAGGGTGGGCGCTGCCACTCTGATCCCCGCCCTCTCCATTCTAGCTGTCTCCCAACAACAGGCTATGGGGTGTAGTCCTTATGGAATGTGAAGATGCAAGACTCATTGGCAACCAACAAGTCTGGGAGACACGATTGAATGGCCAATCAATTGGTTGATTTAACATGTTTTTAATGATTAGATTAGATTAATATGTGAGACCAGTGCCTTATGGAGTCAATTACTTACTTTATATTGATTAAGGACTAAATGGCCGGATGAACAATCGTTGCTTAAGATGATTTGCTAACCTATATGAGATGCAAGTCCTACAATCTAGGTGAGATGCAAAAAATGTTGGTTTATTTTAATTATATGCTTAACTAAGTGTATCATTTAATCTTTAGCTGTTTCGAGGCCAATCTCTAGAGTAGGTTGTAGAGAGAAGTCAAAGCGAAGCAAACATAGGCTTGGTTAACTATACCTCCCCTTGAAATCTAACCACCCGTTGCCTCCGACGCTGCAAAGATTGTGGCTCTGACGACTACAAGGTCACCTTGTTAACCACTAGAGAGGGTCTAGCTTTGGGGTTTACGCTGGAGGAAAAACTCTGCCAATTATCCGTGTTTAGAAACACACATAATGCAGCGAGGTTAAAAAACCTCCTAGGATGAAATTCGTCACCAAAACCAAAGGCTTACCTAGGTGTTTTTACATAATAAAACAGTCATACTAGCGTCCTTTACATTACAACTTTTAGAAATTGGGTTTACAATGGTATATCATGTAGCTGGCTGATGATTTTGATCGTTGAAAATTTGTGTGCATTGCTTCCTTGGACTTGTGACAAAATGGGTGCAACGAACCCATAGAAATTACAACAAATAGAACCTGGAATAGACCCCAAGATTTTTGGCACAAGGGAGAACTTGGTCCCTCTGAAAATGGTTGCTTTGGAAGATAATTTGGCCCTGGAAATATCTCGACCTCCACATGCAAAAAATTCGGACTCCACTTGTATAGTTGTGGCCTGGGAAAATATTGGCTGCTTTGCTCACACAAGAATGGCTGGAAATCTTAGCCTCTTCTTACAGTGTCAGCATGCTCCAAAATATCGGCCACTCTCTTCCAAATCTTGACAACCTTAACTATCTTGACCCTCTCTCAAATTCTCTAACCAAAAAAATCTATTGCACACATTTCATGTTTCTCCTTAGTCACTCGAGCCTCTCACTCATGATAAAATCACTTCCTCAACAATGCAATTATGTGTATTCATCGTCTCACTTAGGATCTCTTTATAATTTTAAATTGAGAAAAATCCTTAATCCTCAATCTCCAAAGTGATAGATGACTAGGATTAAATCCTAACACATTTAAATCAATGTTCCACCTAGTTTTCGAGACGAAGGAAGACGAGGGGTGTTGATTTGTGGTAGCATCGGATATGCTCTAACTCTCAAACTTTGTGGAAATGATTAAACACATGTATTCCACATAACCCATAAATTGTTTTGGGAAATTCCACCTGAAGACGATTTTATTTGATAAATTAATTATTTTTAATGAAACCCTAAGTCTAAACTTAGGAAATTAAAATAATTAATGGGCACCAATCTAAACTGTGGGTGAGTCTTCTAGAAAAAGCAGATCAAGTTAAAATGTAATCTTATCCGTTGAATGGAGGTCTAATCTTGGCCGTTGAAGTCTCAACGAGAAGACTATAAAGAAGCCTTGAGGGTCATTTGGAAAGACAGACCAGAGCAGAAACTCAGTTGCTCAAGTAAATCAATTTTCTTAGTTGTTGAAGTTCGGCAAGAGAAATCGATTCAGAGGGAGAGTTGCAAGTGGAGAGGACAGAGAGGCTATCAACATCAGTCATGAGTGCAAGGGTAGGTGACGCAGAGCAGAGAAGGGACAACGCAGAAGCAACAGAGGGACAACGAAGAGCAGTGACGCAAAACTGCACAGTCCTCACACAATGCTAACACAGTGGTGATACAGGAGGGTTAGCAGGGACTCACAGAGATCATATTTTCGTCAGAAATTTGTGAGAATATTTCTCCAGTGTTATCACAGAGATTTCCCTTCATTACTGTTGATTGCTATTTGTACAAGAAACTTTTGCTGAAGAATAATAAAGAAACCCTCATCTGCTTTACCGGTTTTCCCGCATTGGGTTTTTCCATGGACAATTGTCCAAAAATAATTGTATCACTCTTGTGCTAGTATTTCTTTATATTTGTCTTAGTATTTTATTTGTGAAGGCTGCAGTAGAATTTATTTTGATATTTACTGAAGTGATTTCTGTAAATAACTTCTTGTTGAATAATAGTAGAAGAAATAATATCAGATACTGCAGTAGGATTTCGTTTTAGAAATTTTCACATGGTATCAGAGCTTGATTGGGCAAGGGTACAAAAGAATCTGCGTTGAAGGGAAACCGTGGTGTTGCATTGGTAGCAAATCGAACCCCAAAGGGGTTACATAGTTTTTTCTGCAGAGGCTGCTAGAGAAGAAATAAGCACGATGGAAGATCATTACATCTCTGAGTTATCTTCTAGATTGGAAGAAGAATTTGCTTGTTTATCGACTTCAACATCAACTGATGATTGGTACATTGATAGCAGGGCTTCAACTCATATGACTGGAGTACGAGAATATTTCTTGAGCTATCAAGAAGAACATATGAACTTTCAGATAACTATAGGAAACAAAACGAAGTGTACTCCAGTAGGAAGAGGGAGCATAACATTTTAGACAGAAACATTAGATTATCTCCGAGTCATGAATGTGCCGCATGTGCCAGGATTGGGGATGAATTTACTTTCAGTGTCCAAATTACAGGACAAAGGATATGATGTGTACTTCATTGGAAGGAAAGTATACATCAAGCATCCAAGCTGGAAGAAAAAGGCTCAGATTGGAGCTCGAAGCAACAAACTATATAGGTTGCAGCTCGAGTCTCCAATGGCATTGGTAGGAAACGATCTCAATGGTGAAAATGACCTGAATGAGCTATGCACAGATGAATGGAGCATCTACACCATGAAGCTTTGAGGATACTCAAAGAAACTGTTATGGGAGTTCTGGTCTTAAGTACCAAGCACGATGTCATATGCAGAGAGTGCCTACTAGGGAAGTACGCTAAAGAAACATATTCCAGAAGCAACAATTGGGCTCCAAGTGTATTGGGGCTAATACACTCAGATATTTGTTGTCCAATGTCGACCAGAGCTCTTAGTGGTAGCGAATATTTCATCGCCTTTATTGATGACCACTCCAGGAAAACATGGATCTACTTCTTAAAGACCAAGGATGAGGTCTTTGATGGGTTCAGAGAATTCAAAGCTCTGGTTGAAAACCTGACAGGGAAGAAGATAAAAGTGTTGCGCTCAGATAATGATGGAGAATACACTGACGAGGACTTCACAGAATTCTGCACAAAAGAGGGCATCAAAAGAGAATGGACGACTCCATATGACTCAGAGCAGAATGGAGTTGCAAAGCGAAAGAATAGGACTATTGTTGGGGCAACAAAAGCAATGTTGTATGACTAGGATCTGCCTAGGTTCTTATGGGCAGAGGCATGCAACAAAACTGTATATATCCATAATAGGACTCCTCATAGAGCATTGGGCAAGGAAACACTTGAGGGTATCTTAACAAGGAAGAAGACATAAGTGAGTCATTTCCGAGATATTCGATGTTATGAACCCTAATTCATAACTTAAGTATTAAATATAGTCATTAATAGAATAAAATAGAATAAATGTAATTACTAGCTAATCAATCAGATTATGTTAAATAGTCATTAGGTTAATGAAAAGGCATGTCTAAAAGGCATGTCCATTAGTGAAAAGGTACCGCATAGGTATAAAGTGGGACCTCATTGTAATCATTCAATCATGTCATATATCATATCAATAAATATTTATTATTATAAATACCTCTTGTGTATTTTTATAATTTAAGCGATTTTTGCTATCAAAGTCAACAAGCACACAAGTCTTAATCGCTACAAGTATTCAAATCTACGAATTCCGCCATACTTCGTAGATTTGAATATCGTATGCAGCAAGACTTTAGTGTGCTTGTTGACTTTGATAGCAAAAGCAGCTTTAAATTATAAAAAATACACAAGAGGTATTTATAATAATAAATATTTATTGATATGATATATGACATGATTGAATGATTACATTGAGGTCCCGCTTATACCTATGCAGTACCTTTTTCACGAATGGACATGTCTTTTAGACATGCCTTTTCATTAACCTAATGACTATTTAACATAATCTCGATTGATTAGCTAGTAATTACATTTATTCTATTTTATTCTATTAATGATTATATTTAATACTTAAGTTATGAATTAGGTTCATAACATTGCCTCCTTCTCGAAAAGCTTTGTCCTCAAAGCTTAACTTTTCGACAATTTCCTTCACTTTGAGACTATCTCGTTAGACATATCATTCATCACCGGCACTTTGGCATGTATAATTCTTCAATAACGCTGTCTTGAACTCGGGTTCTCCCCTTTTTTCTCTTTTCTTTTTTTTCTAATTATAACTTTTTCCCTTCCTTAAAATGGAACTTGAATATATATATATATATATAGTATTTAGCTCCTTTATATATATAATTTATCTATGAAGAACCTCTTGTAATGTTGATTTTGAAACTAAATTATATATATATATATATATATATATATATATATATATATATATATAATTTTTAAAATGCTCTTTTTTATTTTATAAATTGACTTTGGGATGTATAAGCTTTTTAATAATTTCCTTTCAATCCTTTTTTAACTTTAATATGGACTTTGACCTCTTGTTTTTTTTCATAAAAGCTCTTCTTCAACTTAACCAAATTCCATATATTATAATAATGTCATGTTCCGCTAAACATGATCTATCTACGAACTTTAACCCTTAGCCTAGCCATTGTGTGAACCCTTTGGTCACTTGTTTGTCGTATCTCTCACCGTTGGATCACTGTTTGTCGTATCTCTTTTTTTTCCCATTAATTTAATTAATTAAATAATGACTTAAATAAATTAAATTAATAATAGTTATAACGATAAAACTAATATGTATATATATACATATATATAATTTTTTTTTAATATATATATATTATATAATTTAATATATACATATATATTATAACGTTTTTGTTACGATTTTAATTAAACCTAAACCCGTCCCCGGATAAACACGTTCGCTCGTTAAATCTCACACTGTCGTAATCCCAATTCACACGTGAGTGAATTTGACGTGATAAGATGTCCAACGTCCACCATTTGCGTGGGCTTCGTCCTAAAATTGAGATTCGATCAACAGACTAAACATTTGTATTGAATCCGCAACGTTTCAAACTCCCGTAGACACCACGGAGCTCCAAATTCTTCGAAAGTTCTTTAAGTCACATCCGAGCGAAGGCGATGCAGCATTTCAAAGAAAGGGGTTTTTAGCACCACACTTTCCAACCCGCTTGGCTCTCCAATGGCACTTGACCATTCTTTTAAGTTTCCTAGGTTCACATTTAACTTTCGCGATGGACCGTTGATGAGCAACTTGGGAAGGCAATACTTTAATTTTGTTACAATCGGTTAGATATATGTATTCAAGCGTGCCGATGTTTCCAAAAAGTTCCACTTTGGAAAAGGTTAAACTAGAGCAAGCCCTTTAATCAAGATATTTAAGTCAAGTAAATTACCAAATGAATTTGGAAGCATTTCCCATTTCCCACGCAAACTGACAGTCGATGTATTCCGCGATTTGTTAGATTTCCGAAGGAGCCTGCAGAGACCTCTATGCTGAAAAGTGATTTAACTCGTAAATGTTTCAAGGAATGCAGAGTACAAATCCTTCTGGAATTTCGAGAATAGTCCCCCGACCATTAGTCAAAATTCGACCATGAAGTTATGACCATCCGTTCCGGGGGCTTCGATCGCTCTATGGACTTCGGGATTTTCGAGAGGGGAGCCCCAACACGTAACTCTCACAAGTGCAAAGGTGCTCGCAATTCGCCTTCCCATAATATTTTCAATACTTTCCCCCTTCCACTTCCGACACTCGTGACTTCTTCATTGAAATAAAATGAGGGAGGAAAGTACAGGGATAGTTGTTCCAAGCAAAAGCCATATGAGTTTTGATGATTCCACCCCACTCAAAATGCATTTCAAGAGATCTTCTCCAATGCCAATATCAAGAAGTCAGTAACCTCTTAATTTTGTGGCGTGAAAAGGATGTACAATCGCCATCATCATCCCGAAGACCGAAGCCGACGCAAAGAATATTGATAATTCAAAACAAGATCGCATGCATAATGCTCCTCCTTTCTCTATCAGACTTTCCAAGCATCGCTATTAACCCTCGTTTTATCGCTCGTCGATCCCTAAACCCCAAGTTTGCACAACAAGGTTGTTTGCTTATCTCACCCACGAGTGCCTTCCTTTAGGGAGAGCAAGACGTAGGGACGTGAAAGCGATCCAATAATGCAGGATGAATCACCTTCTTCAACATCAGGGTGCATCAACCATTTTTTCGTTGATTCTCGCAACTAATTTTCCATTGAATGCATTGAGATTGTATACAGCTCTCCCTTTATCCTCGGTCTCACTAACCAGTTTGCAATTGCCCATCTTCAAACGAAAATACCAAAATTCCGCCCTTTCGAGATTCACTCGTCCACATGATACACACAAAGCTATCCCAACACAAATATAAATATTGACGTTATTTGCAAATGAACAACTCGTAATGCCGGATCCATGTTCATCGATGCAAGTGCATATGATGAAATAATCCCAAATGTTCTATCATACTTGATGCACAAAGCACTTTATCATGTTTCGTCATCATCTTGTATTTGTGATCATAATCATACTTCTCATCGCAAATGGCAAATGTTTGAGAAATATCTTGATGGAAAATATGATAAGGATGTTCCCCAAGATACCGAGAGTCGTTAAATAATTGAATGTAATCAATTGACCCAATAATAAGCTTGTCTTTCTTGACAATTGCAACACCGCCAGGAAATGAAAACCGCATTGAATGAACACATGTGATTAACTTCCTCCGGCTCACATTACCGTACACCAAACTCTTGTTGCTATTGTAAATAATGGCGAATCTGTGTCTGATCGTATGTGAACACTTGTGTTATCATCTTAGAAGGATGAATTGTGAGAGTAACTCGCTTTTTCCTCAAGAGCCACCGATAGCGAGTTTTTCATTAGAAATGAAACCTTTGGCGACAGAGTGTTGCCTTGTTCGGAAATATGCCGTTGATTATCATCTAAAGCATCGGGCTTCAATTGAGCAGACTTCGTAGTTAAATCGAAAAAGACTCATGCCTTTTATCATCTGTAAGCTCCACTTGAGGATCACAAATTTCTTTCAAAACAGAGGATGAAACACTCGGGCTGTTCCTTACTTTTTCCAGCTTTCTTTAATAGTTTTCTCAAGCAGCGTAATCTTTTTTTACATTTAACATCTACATCATCATTATAATCATCTACAGCTTATAAAGTTTTTGGATTGCACACTTATGTCTTGTGAAATATTTGTCTCCACATTTCCAACATTTCCCCCCTTCTTTACTTTCAATATTAGTTGGTTGTTTTCCTTTATTACGCATTGGTGGGGGAATGTATTTACTTGAATTTACCATGGATGTTTTACTTGATTTCCCCTTGACATAACTAACTCGCTTTCTCATTTTTACAACATTTTTTCATCTTCTTTATTATGGATTACCGCAGAATTTTTTTTAAGACTGCGTGAATATTCTCTAAGACCGTTTGTGACCTTTGCACATGAATTCTCTAATTCGTTGAAGCTTTTCTTGAACTTTTCTAATCTGCTCAATTATTTTGGGATCTTCATGTAATGGCATATTATATGGTAAACAATGTTCTCGCTTGTAAACTACGTTCGTAGGCTTGTAGAACAATGTTGTGTGCCATTGCTTCAACTTGGCTTCAATATGGCTCGATACCACCGTAGCAAATGGAATTCGTAGATTTGAATATCGTAGCGAGTAAGACTTATGTGCTTGTTGACTTTGATAGCAAAAAGCAGCAGAATTATAAAAATACACAAGAGGTATTTATAATAATAAATATTTATTGATATGATATATGACATGATTGAATGATTACAATGAGGTCCCGCTTTTATACCTATGCGGTACTTTTCACGAATGGACATGTCTTTTAGACATGCCTTTTCATTAACCTAATGACTATTTAACATAATCCCGATTGATTAGCTAGTAATTACATTTATTCTATTTTATTCTATTAATGACTATATTTAACACTTAAGTTATGAATTAGGTTCATAACATTCGAAGTGTGGCGTATTCTCACATTCCAGATGAGAAGCAAAGCAAATTATATGAGACTGCAGAAAAGAGGTATTTGGTAGGATACAACGAGACTTCAAAGGCATACAGAGTCTACATTCTGGGTAGCAGGAAGATTGTAGTCAGACGGGATGTAAAGTTCATGGAAGACGGAGCTTTTAGGAAATCCTGAGAGATGCCTACTAGAGGGTAGTCTAAGGATGTTCTTCTTGTCCAACAGCAGTAGGGGGAAGAACTGACAGGTGGACAGACATCTGGATCAAGCACTGTAACCAACACTAGTATTTCCTCAAGTGAGGGAAATCCAGATAGTTCATAGTAGATGGGACAGCAGAAAGAGGAACTGGTTGAGCCACTCATCACCAGTGGCAGAACTGCAGAGAAGTACGACAGACGCTAAGGGACGGAAAGGAGTTTGTTGGAGCTCCTAGAACCAAGAAAAGGTAGTGTAGACAACCTAACAGATGCCAAGCCTTGGTAGCATAGGCTGAAGAACCCTCTAGCTTTCAGGAGGTTGTACAACATCAGGTTTGTGTGGATGCCATGGTAGAAGAGTACAATTCTATCATGACAAATGATGTCTGGGAAGTTGTGCCTAGACTAGAGAACATATCAGTTATAGGTTCGAGGTGGATCTACAAGATCAAGTATGATGCAAATGGCAGGATAGAGAAGTATAGGGCTAGGTTCGTGGCCAAGGGATATGCATAGAAGGAGGGAATTGACTATGAGGATAACTTCGCCCTTGTTGCAAGATACACCTCCATCAGATTTGTTGTGTCCTTAGTAGCGCAGATGGGATGGGAAATTCACCAAATGGATGTCAAGACAACGTTCTTGAATGGGGTGATAGAAGAAGAGGTGTACAGGGAACATCCTGAAGGCTTTGATACCCATGAGTAACAATCTCATGTATGTAGAGTGAAGAAAGCCCTATATGGGCTCAAGTAGGTACCCAAAGCATGGTATGGTTGGATTGATGGCTACTTACAGCAGTTGGTTTTTGCCAAGAGTGATGCAGATTCCAATCTCTACTAGTTGATGGTAGAGAATGAGCCACTAGTTTTGGTACTATATGTAGATGATTTGTTCCTTACAAGATCATCTAGGCTCATAAAGGACTAGAAGAAGAACTTGGAAGATGAATTCGACATGAAGGATTTGGGGTTGATGCACTATTTTTTAGGGTTGGAGGTATGGTAGAAGAATGGAAAGATCTTCCTAGGACAAGGAAGATATGCCTCATAAATTCTGAAGAGGTTCAGGATGTAGGATTGCTGGCCCATGACAACACCCATGATAACCAACTAGAAGAAGATAGATGCATTGGGAGACAAGGAAGTGGACCCCACCTTGTACAAACAACTCATTGGGTCACTTATGTATCTGGTCAACACCAGGCTAGGCATTTGTTTTGCTGTCAACGCCCTTAGTCAGTTCATGGTAGAATCGAAGAGGGTACACTGGGCAATAGTTAGGCACATTCTCAGATATGTGCAGGGAACAGTCGGATATGGGTTGAAGTACACTCGAGGGGATGATGTCAGATTGAGTGGTTTCACAGATGCAGATTGGGCAGGAAGCTCAGTAGATCGGAAAAGTACCATCGAGTATTACTTCAACATCAGATCAGGGATGACCTCCTAGTGCAGTGGGAAGCAGAAGTCCGTAGCACTGCGTGTTATGCGGAATTATGAATTATGGATAAATCATTCTTCCCTAGACAGGTGCTTATCTAGAATAACAGATTAAAGACTTTGCAACTACTTTTCCTAACTGTAAATAGACACAGAACAAATCAAAGAACTTACTTGGAGTCTAAGCGCTTCCTATTCTCCTTCTGTCGCTCTTGCAGTAGCTTCAAATCCAAGCTAGATGTCCAAAAATATTTCCTGCAAAGATGAGCACTAAACAACAAAAGATAGCAATAATACAGATGTCTATTCAAGTTATTTAGTTAAATCAATGAAACATGAACCATATACATCAGATAAGAATTCATAATATGAAAGACAAAAGCTTATACAGATACATATGTGGCAAAGTAAGCAACAATCTTTATTAATGGATAGAAGGGGAGGTTACAACCCAGTGATTGATTTAGTGTCACCATCTCCAGCGGCATCCCAACATCATCACAATGCACATCTCTCCAGCAACATGTCACTCAAATCAATTCCTCAATTGAAATTCCACCAACATTTCTCTACTCAATTTCTTCCTTATCAAACAGTAAGATCTGTGCTCAATTTATAGAGGAGTTGAAGGTAGTTTTATAATCAATGTCTTTTCAATAATAGGAAAGACATGTTACCAATCTTGTAGATGTCAAATGGACACATGGATTCGAAGTTTGACACATGTGAACTCTTCTAGAAGGCACTGACCAAGTGGAGATTCCAGAATAATGAGAATTTCGCTCCCAATATGACCAACGCACCTATGAGTGTCGAGAAGTGCTTTGTAGAGCAGCCTTGAATGGGGCTACCTGCATATGCAATGCACTTAGTCCCTTTAGAGGCAGAGTTGATGAGCTTTCATATGATATATTATAAATTTCAAATCTTGGAAACCTTTGTAGATGAAAGTCATGAATGATTTGTCTTAGGGCATGTAGTAATTGAAATGATAGGGGATGATAGACCCTATTCATTGGTCCTAGAGATGATGTCCAGTTAACCAGGTCATTGGGAATGATGCTCAAATTGACCTATAACAAATTGCCCCCGAAAGCATGAAGTCAGAATAATAATAGCAATATTTTGATTGAGATGCTTTACACTGTGATGAGATGGAGATGAAGCGGAGTGGCAACCTGCATCAATCTTACAATACATTACATCATGATATATCCTCTTGATCATAATTGCTGAGGGTAGACATTCCCATGTTCAACATATAGACAATCTAATAACATGTACATAATTCAGAAAGTCGTCTACATTGGAATGTTGCTCAATAAAGACATGCCTACAGATATAGGCCCATGTTCGGATGACGATTTGTATGTAAGGTCACCGTAAAGATGATGTGTACAACAATCTTGAAATCACAGCCCAGATGGTTGAAACTAGATCTGGGGTCTTCTTATCTCGTTCACTCGATCATTCGGGTACAAGTCTAGCCATGCGAATATATGATTTGTAGTCGAACATGGAAAGACATCGTTTGATTACCAGCCAATGATGTGAGATGTTAACAAACGCAAGAGAACCACCATTAATGTCAATGGCCCTCAAGGTATTGCAGTACATTTTGTAAGGTGTGAATAGATGATTTGATTTCGAACGTCAAACAAAATCTTTCAGTCAAAATTCTGGAAGCGAGGATCTTGTTGATGCTGTAACAAGCCTCATGGTACTGGAACATAATGTTTTTAAGTGAACTTCCTGGATAATGATTTGTCGTCGACAAGAAGCCACCTTATTGCGAAACGGGAGTTACTAATTTCAGAGACAAAGGTATGACTTGATATAACAATGTTCAGGGATGACTTTTCATGAGAATGAAGGTTTATGAGTATGGAAGAAGGATGAGTATTCACTGGATGACTTCTCTTGAACATATCGGCGACACTGAGATGAGTTGGCAACATTGACCTAAAACCGAAGTGAAGGTATGATGAACCATAGGTATGAATGAACCGTCAAGAAGATTACCAAACCCAAACAGTCACGGTGATGGAGTGAAGTGTCATGTTCAAGAGCGACCTGCTACCATGAAAAGTTTTGTTCACTTTCCCAAATTTTCCCTGGTCATTTGTCAACCAGTACCTTTTTATTTTTTAACAAGCTTGAGGAGGATAACATTTGCTTGATCTATAATTCAACCCTTCTAGCGAATAAAGTATCGCTGTTTAATAATTTAATGAGTCTAGTGATGAATGAAACTCGATTCTTGCCATGATTGACAAGCTTGTCGCTATTTTATGTTTTAACGAACTTAACGACAGTGATAGCCCAGTCCTTTTTCATATTTAGATAGTTTGAAAAAGAGGACGAAAGAAAACTCCATAAGTACTTTTTCGTAAAGTTGTCTCTTAGATTCGAAAAAGTGTAAAATAATATCTGAGAGATCCTCTTTAGTCATGTTTGACCAAGGTATTTCTTTTTCGTAAATAATCTATCTCAGTCCGAAAAAGGGTTAAACTTATACTGAGTAGATATCAATTCATTTACTTTTACGAGCTCGAAAAGACAAGTGCTCGACAATCTTTTCACATTATCGGAGTCTGAAAAGAGTTGAAAGAAGACTCCAGGGGTTCCTTTTATGCTGTTATCGAAGCTCGAAAAAGAGATAAAAGTGCGCTTCAAATCCTTTTTCGTTTTTAACAAAGCTCGAAAAATAAGGAGAAAAAGTATGCTTTGTGGTCAAATCATTCTTGAAATAAATTTGCACGACTAATCTGTTCATCAGTTGTAAGACCTGTTCAGAACAACATCAAATGGATTAAAAATACCTGTTTCATGATAAAAACATAATAAAACCATAGTCATAGCGATAAATATGATTTGCAAACAATTAAATGACTATTAAAAAGAGTTTTACTGTTCATTTTTACCTTTCCATAGTTACCATTTGTATTTTGGAGCTCTGAACCTGATTTTACCTCCGAACATCAGTGGTTGATTGAGTGCAATAGGTAAGAATGTTTTGAATACCCCCTGCAAGAGCACATGTCGAATGCCCCCTGCAAGAGTAGGTGCCCGCTAAGCTTCATTTCATTCACCTAAGTAGATTACTGGTTACTAATAGCTGGATGGAATGAAGGTTCAATATAGGGGAGGATTTGTTTCATTTTTTAATGAGCTTGACACAAGAAAAGAACTATGCTCATGACCTGTTTCATTTTTTAATGAGATTGACACAGTAAAAGAACTTTCCTCAAAGGTACTTGTTTCATTTTTTAACGAGAAAAAATAACTATCCTCATAGGCACTCGTTTCATTTTTTAACGAGGTTGACACAAGAAAAAAGAACTATCCTCATGGGAACCTGTTTCATTTATCGAGGTTGACATAGGAAAAGAACTATCCTCATAACCTGTTTCATTTTTTAATGAGGTTGACACAGTAAAAGAACCATCCTCATTGTGCAGTTGGACTAGTGAGTGTGCGCTGTAAAAGACGTAGTCTAACAGAGTCATCATTTAAGGAGTTTAATGAGCACCACAAATGATAAGTTATAACATGCGTTGACGGGTCTTCTCTAGGGTTTTCATTGAATTTTGGAATTTCATAGGGTAATTTATGTGAAATCACTGGCCACCAAGAGGAATAATTGTTTGGACCAACTTGATATTGCACTGAAGATGTGAATAAAGGATGAAGCCGTTCAGTACTCATAAAGGAGGAACCAGATAGGATTCCAGATGATGACATGGGTGAATTCATGGACAAAACATCGAAGATGAAGCAACAGTAGATGTTGTCGCAGCTGAAATAGATGGTTCAGTCTGGGATGTTATCTCAGCCATGGTCAAATGATCCAATGTATACCCTATAGAATCTATGGGAACTCGAAGTGAAACAGGATCAACAAAAGCAGAGGAAGGTGATTGAGGAAAAGACTCGTATAGGTAAAGCTCCTACTAAAAATGAGTTGGAGTTAAAGGTGTCTCGTCTTGTGATATTTCTTTAATCGAAATCAAATTGGGTGGAAGAACTTCGTCGTCTGGCCATAAGTATATTTCAGGTGGTTGACTGCGCGATATGGGAGACTCAATGGCTACAATAGATTTTGGAGTGACCAATACAAGAACAATTTTCGGCTGTTCGACTTCGGGATCAAGATTTTCTCCACTTGGGGAATATAGCAACTGAAATATAAGGGGATGATAGACCCTATTTCATTGGTCCTGGGGATGATGTCCAGTTTTGACCAATAACAACTACCTCCTAAGGCACAACGGGATCCGGAGGAACTTCCAGTTGAACAAGGTCGGGTTCGAGAGGTATGGTCTCGCAGATTGGATGGATCGTGACCATGGGTAGCTGTGAGGACTCTGTCTCGACAACAGTAGACAAACCGGGATTGGTAGAAACAACTTGTGTCGACTCTGGTATATGGGAAGATGATGCTTCACCAGAGGTATTGATAGTATTGGTTTCGGTAGAGTGTGATTGCCTTCGCCTACCAGAAGTAACTTTTGGTGGTAAAGGTGGCATTAATGCTAATCTACGCGAACGACGGGGGAAATGATTTTGTTCTTCTACGATTATTGATTTATTTTAACCAAAAACAAATAAACAAAATAAAAGGGTAATTTTAGGCAAAAGGGTTTACCAAGAAACTGTGAACTGCAGAATACCTCCCGACGAACCAAGAAGTACGGGCAGACAATCTCCCCGAATGCTGTGTTTGGTGTATCACAATTTACAAGGCGGCCGACTCAGTTCACTGTGGATGGATAACACCTAAAAGTTGTCCTCCCAAATATACCCTAAGGTATGTGGAGGCCCAAGTCCGTATTAGCGCTGTCTGATGCTAAACCGCATAGTGAGAGCACCCCTTTATACTTTTCATACTGTAACACTGCCCGATATACCCGAAAGTACGTGGACAAGCTACGATATACTTACGTTAGTGGAGTGAGGTATCACACTCGGAATGTATCACAGACAAGTTAACAACAACCGCTATGTTTTATGATGCTGGAACACGTCTCTAGCAAAGAATTTCCAATGCTTTGTTAGGTAATTGAGATAAATTTTAAGTTGATCTTGTTTATCAATTTGCCTTTCAAAGGTTCACCGCGATGATGTATTGGAAATTCCTAAAATGCAAACTAAGAATGATAAGCAATCTTTCACTTTTAGTTTTTCAATGAAAATCCTAGCTACTAGAGGGAAAAAGTAATCAATTTGAGAGCAAACAAATCAAAGAGCACAAACTAAATGGATATTTCCTAATTGTTCCTTTTGCAAATCACACAATCCACTACATGCAAATGCAGGTTTTTCTTTTTAGTTCCTTTAATGTTATGAATGCAGAAAAGAAACTAGGTGCATCAAATCAATAAAACAAATGCCTTTTACTTTTGAGAAATGAAGAATAGAACAACAATTTCTCTTTTGAAGGAAAAATTGAAGAATTAAACAACAATTTCTCCTATCAGGAAACGAAAAATTTATGAAAATTTCCTTTTCAAAAGCAAATGGATCTAATGCGACAATGAAAATACTTTGAAATTAATTCGTCAATGATAAAGAAAAATGTTTAAACAAACATTGAACAAACTATTCTTTCAAAGAAGGAAGAGGTAGATAAGTTCACTGGTAAATATGAGGTCTCAAGCTTTTCAAAACACAACAGAGAACAAACTGAAAACAAAATGCAATGACAAATTCAATGGAATTTGGATGGTCTCTGGGGTCAACGCCTCTAAGGGGAGACAGTGCGTTGCAAAGCACCCCTGAAAGGGAGACAATGCTATGCAAAGCATTATGTCCTGTCCAATAGTGCATTGGGCGTAGTGTACAATGAAAAACACAGCTGTTTAACACACTTCAATTGCAAGTTTGGATTTAAAAAAGCCTAATCTTTCTAAGTAAAATCTACTAGGTGAATAAACAGAGAAAATCAGAGGCAAATACACCTAGGATGAAGGGTAAACTCCCCAGCGGAGTCGCCAATTTGTTATGCGGAATTATGAATTACGGATAAATCATTCTTCCCTAGACAGGTGCTTATCTAGAACAACAGATTAAAGACTTTGCGACTACTTTTGCTAACTGTAAATAGACACACAGAACAGATTAAAGAACTTACTTGGAGTCCAAGGGAGTCCAAGCGCTTCCTATTCTTCTTCAGTCTCTCTTGCTGTAGCTTCAAATCCAAGCTAAATGTCCGAAAATATTTCCTGCAAAGATGAACACTAAACAACAAAAGATAGCAATAATATAGATGTCTATTCAAGTTATTCAGTTAAATCAATGAAACATGAACCATATACATTAGATAAGAATTCATAATATGAAAGATAGAAGCTTATACAGATACATATGTGGCAACGTAAGCAACAATCTTTATTAATGGATAGAAGGGGAGGTTAGGACCCAGTGATTGATTTAGTGTCACCATCTCCAGCGACATCCCAACGTCATCACAATGCACATCTATCCAGCAGCATGTCACTCAAATCAATTCCTCAATTGAAATTCCACCAGCATTTCTCTATTCTAATTCTTCCTTATCAAACACTAAGATCTGTGCTCAATTTATAGAGGAGCTGAAGGTAGTTTTATAATCAATGACTTTCCAATAATAGGCAAGACATGCTCCCAATCTTGTAGATGTCAAATGGACACATGGATTCGAAGTTTGACAAATGTGAACTCTTCTAGAAGGCACTGGCCAAGTGGAGATTTCGAAACAATGATAATTTCACTCCCAATGTGACCAACGCACCTATGAGTGTTGGGAAGTGCTTTGTAGAGCAGCCTTGAATGGGGCTACCTGCATATGCAACACACTTAGTCCCTTTAGAGGTAGCGTTGATGAACTCTCATATGATATATTATAAACTTCAAATCTTGGAAACCTTTGCAGATGAAAGTCATGAATGATTTGTCTTGTTCTTTTTCTTAGGGCATGTAGCAATTGAAATGATAGGGGATGATAGACTCTATTCATTGGTCTTAGAGATGATGTCCAGTTAACCAAGTCATTGGGAATGATGCCCAAATTGACCTATAACACTGAGCTCAACAGAGGCGAAATATATGGCAGCAAGCACAACTACAGACGAAACCATATGGCTTAGAAAACTGCTAGTGAACTTATTCAAAGGAAAGCTGGAAGTGACCAGTATATTTTGTGATAATCAGAGTTGTATTAAACTCTCTGAGAATCCAATGTTTCATGATTGGTCAAAGCACATCGACATCAGGTGTCACTTTATTAGAGACTGTGTTCACCGTGGGGCAGTACAGTTGCAATACATCCCCACTAGAAATCAGGTGGCAGACATACTCACCAAAGCTCTAGGAAGGGCCAAGTTTGTTCACTTCAGGGAGCAGATGGGTATGGTAGAGAATTCGTTTCAGTAGCAGAAACAGGTGATATCTCAGCTACAGATGCAACATTTGAGATGGAGGTTCAGTACGGATGGGGTGTTGATCGTGGCAGGGTCAGCAACAGTACAATTGTAGCAGTTGCACAGTGGTTGGGGGACAGCATGTCAGACATCAGTAGTGCAGAGGGAGATGCTTTAGAGTCAGAGCAGTGTGCAGCAGTGCATATTTGCGAAGAGCACATTCCTAGCTAAAAGAGAGTGTTGATTTGTGGTAACATCGGATGTGCTCTAAGTCCTAAATTTGTAGAAAGGCTTAGACACACACATTCCACATAACCCATAAATTGTTTTGGGAAATTCCACCCAGAGACAATTTTATATGATAAATTAATTATTTTTAATGAGACCCTAAGTCTAAACTTAATCTAACTGAGGGTATTAATCTAAACTATGGGTGAATCTTTTAGAAAAAGCAGATCAAGTCAAAATGTAATCTTAGTCGTTGATTGGAGATCTAATCTCGGCCGTTGAAGTCTCATCGAGAAGACTATAAAGAAGACTTGAGGGTTATTTGGAAAGACACACTAGAGTAGATTCTCAGTTGCCCAAGCAAATCAATTTTCTCAGTGGTTGAATTTCGACAAGAGAAATCGATTCAGAGGGAGAGTTGCAGCTGGAGAGGATAGAGAGGGTATCAACATTAGTCAGGAGTGTAAGGGCAGGTGACGCAGAGCAGAGAAGGGACAACACAGAAGCAACAAAGGGACATTGCAGAGCATTGACGCAGAACTGCACAGTCCTCACGCAGTGGTGACGCGTGAGGGACAACTGGGCCTCATAGAGATCATATTTTCGTGAAAAATTTGTGAGAAAATTTCTCTAGTGTTATCAGAGGGATTTCCCGTCATTACTATTTATTGCTTTTTGTACAAGAAACTTTTGCTGAAGAATAATAAAGAAACCCTAATCTGCTGCATTGGGTTTTTGGGACAAGTCCAAAAATAATTGTCACTCTTGTGCTAGTATTTCTTTATATTTTGCTCAGTATTTTATTTGTGAAGGATGCAATAGAATTTATTTTGATATTTATTGAAGTAATTTCTGTAAATAACTTGTTGCTAAATAATAAATAGAAGAAATAATATCAGATACTACAGTAGGATTTTGTTTTAGAAATTTTCACAGGGAGGACATGGGAACAAGGAGACCCATGTTACATTTATCGTTATTGACAATTTATCGCTAGGGGTCCAAAATTGAAAATATTCGAAATTATTGGGAAACTTGAAGCAACATCAACATCAAACAAACACATTTTTACACAAATATGGAAATAAAACTACAATATAAAATGTATAAGATGTCAAGTGGTACATCAATCGTTGATAGTAGATACTGAAATATGATATTGTTGGAAATATTGAGGGGGGTGAATGAATATTTCACTTCTATTAGTTAATTATTAAATTTCAGAGCATTAACATCAGATCAAAAGATAAATCATCAACACATCACAAGAGCTGTACACAAATTTTTTTCTCAACTCCAATTGAAAGGGAAGTTCCAACTTCATAGTACTCTAGAAAAGCATTCAATTTATTAGGAAGCTCCGACTGGAAGGATGCTCCAACAACCTTGTTTTACTAGCTCCGACTGGAAGGATGCTCCAATGCCTTGGTTTTATCAATACCAACACCTTGCAAGCTTCAACTTTCTCTAGTACCACCTTTCCATCCTGGAAATATAAAAATAGAGAAATACTTGTGGGCTAATAACACACTTACAGAGATATTTAATAAAATTCCTTTCCTAATGATATATGCTCCAGATTTACAATGATGTGCCAAGCTTTTTCAAACTTCAAAATTCCTTTATATCCAACTCTTTCCTCATCAAGAATTCTACGTATATTGATCTATTTAAAAAACTTGATTCATACCTTTGTATGTTCGATGAGAAAATGAGCCACATATTTGCTTCAAATTTTGCCAAGTGTACTCCCTGAAGATGCCCTTATTCTGTCTTTTCGTCAAGGTTGCAATTCTTTTCTGCTTCTGATTGCATAGACTTCAACAAGTCAACTCATTGCTCCTTATCATAATCCTCTGCCTTGAATTTCATTTAGGTCTCTGGAATATGTCCTTACACATGTGAAAATTCTATAGTGGAGAACCCTACTGTAGCTACATATTAAATTTCTTCTATTGCATTATCAAACACAATTATTTAACATTTCTCTTGAGTTAAATAACAAAATAAAATATGCTGCAGACTTCACATATAAAAATAGCACAAATAATCACACATAGACACCGTTATTTTTGGACAATTGTCCCTGGAAAAACCCAACTTGGGAAAACCGGTGCAGCAAATCTGAGGGTTTCTTTATTATGCAGCAGAATCTTGAATACAACTAGGGTGCCAACATCCAGCAAAGCCTTCAGAAAAAATCTAGGCAATTTGGTGAAAATTTGTGAGATATACCTCACTCAGCGAATCTCCAGTTGATCTAACAATGTAAGTGATGCCTTTACTGTTTCTGCCTGATTTCCTACAGGATATGTGTCACCTCTTCAGAAAACTGCACTGTCTCTATTTGCGTCACCTCTGCCTCTCTCTGAAAATGCACTCTTGGTCCTCCTGACCAATCCCTGCTTCTGCCCCTCTCTGGATTTGATCATTGAATCAGATCACTTAGCAAACCCAACCCTAGTGATTTGTTCTTGATCAAAAGATGTGTTCTCTCTCACAACTCGAAAATGCCCAATGGCTCAAGTGTCAAGTGTATTTTCCATAGGCCCCTCAACCTCCTTCTTATAACCTTTCATTGACTCTTCAATGGCCAAGATTAAAACATAATCAAGGGCTAAGATTAACTTGGAGGTGATCCATGACTTTATCTAGAAGAATCACACTTGATTTAATTAATACACTTTAATTAATCAAATTCCCTAAGTTTAGACTTAGGAAAACATTAAAAAATGATTAATTAATTTAATTAAATCATCTCTAAGTGGAATTTTCCAAAACCATTTTCGGGTTTTATGGAATGCATGTGTCTTAGCCCATATACAAAGTTACAAGGCTAAAGCACATCCAATGCTACCATAAATCAACACTTCCTCTTAGCGAGGAAAGTGCTCTAGCAAAACAACTTAATGTGCTGCTGATCTGACTTCTGTAACATCTTTGCTGTGCTGTTGATGCTACTCACCAACACTACACAAAAATGCTGCAACTGTACTGTAGCTGACTTTGCATGCTACTGCCAATTGCCACTGTACTGCAACTCCCTCTAAATTCTGCAACCATGCTGCTGCATTGCGTGAGCACCACTCTGCACTGCGCTATTGCTACTCATCTACTGCTGCTGCTGCACTTCCATTTCTTACTAGAATGCATTTTCAATCACACCTAGCTGTTCTCTTAACTAAGTGAACTTAATTCTTCACAGAGCTTTAGAAAGAATATCTGCTGTTTGTTCGCTTGTGGGAATGTATTGGAGTTGTACTACCCCATGCTAAACACAATCTCTGTTAAAATGACATCGGATGTCAATATGTTTGGACCGATCATGAAATACTGGATTTTTAGAGAGTTTGATTCAATTGTCACAGTAAACACTAGCTAGCTCCATCCTGCTCCTGAATAGACTCACAAGAAGTTTCTGAAGCCAGATTGCTTCACATGCAGCTGTACTAGCTGCCATGTACTCTGCTTCTGTTGTGCTCAATGCTACTGACTTCTGTTTCTTGCTGCACCAAGACACCATTCCTGAGCCAACACTGAAACAGTACCCAGAGGTATTTTTGTTGTCCACTGAGCTCCCTTCCCACTCTGCATTTGTGAATCCACTGAGTCTAACATCCTCTTCTTTGCTGTATCTGATACCGAATCTAACTGTTCCCCGTACATACCTTAGAACGTGCCTTGCTGCGGCCTAATGCACTCTTTTGGGTTCCACCATGAACTGACTAACAGTGTTGACAGCAAAGCAAATGTCTGGTTTGGTGTTCACCAGATATATCAGTTATCCGGTGAGCTGTCTGTATAAGGCGGAGTCTACCTTTGTATCTTCGGAGGCATCTATCTTTTTCCAATTGGTTATCATGGGTCTGCAGTCTTGCATTCTGAACCTCTTCAGAATTTCCAAGGCATACCTCTCTTGTCCCATGAAGATATCTCCATCCTTTTGACAAACTTCCAGTCCTAGGAAGTAGTGCATCAACCCCAAATCCTTCATGTCGAATTCAACTTCTAGATTCCGTTTGCAATCCTTGATGAGCCTAGATGATCCTATAAGAAACAAATCATCTACTTATAGGACAAGTACCAATGGTTCATCCTCTACCAGCAAATAGTAGAGATTCGGATCTGCATCACTCTTGACAAATCCCATCTTTTGGAAATAGCTATCTATTCGACCATACCATGCTCTCGGAGCTTGCTTAAGCCGTTATAGAGCTTTCTTTAATCTGCACACGAGACCTCCTTTCATGAGTCTCAAAACCCTCTAGATGTTTGATGTATGCCTCTTCCTTTATTACTCCATTCAAGAACGCTGTCTTGACATCCATTTGATGAATCTCCCATCCCATCTATGCTGCTAAAGATAGTACAGTCCGGATGGAGGTATATCTGGAAACTAGTGCGAAGCTCTCCTCATAATCAATGCGTTCCTTCTGAGCATACCCTTTTGCCACGAACCTTGCCTTGTATTTTTCTACACTGCCATCTGCAGCGTATTTGATCTTGTAGATCCAACGTGATCCAACACTGATCTGCTCTGAGGTCTGGGAATGACTTCCCAGACATCATTTGTCATGATAGAAGCATACTCTTCTTTCATGGCATCTACCCATACCTGGTGCTGAACAACTTCCTGGAAGTTGGGAGGTTCCTCTACTTGAGCCACTACGACCTGGTACCTATCAGGAGGTCTCTGTTGTCTCTTCCCATCCCTAGGAGTCCCAATAAAGTTTTTTGCGTCCCTCAGTATTTGCTAAGCTTCCTTGCTGATCCGTCCACTAGTGGAAGGTTGCTCTCTCAACTCTTCCTCCTGATCTATCTGCTTTTCTGACTGAGTATCTTCCTGATCTTCCTCCGTGAAAATGTTGGTACCTGTCCTTGGTACCACAATTTGTCTTCCTGTCTGTTCTTCTGGGTGCCCCTGCTGTTCTTGGACCAAGGGAACTTCAGTAGTTTGATCCTCTGTCGGCATATCATGCGATTTTTGAAATGCTCTATTCTCCATGAACTTAACATCACGTCTTATCATAACCTTCCTACTGTCAAGAATATAGATTCTGTATGCCTTGGAGGTGTCATTGTACCCTACAAGATACCCCTTTCTACAGTGTATCTAGCTTGCTTCTCTTCTCGCTAGGTACATGACAGTAAGCCATGCTACCAAATATCCGAAGATGCCCTACCTTCGGTTTCTTCCCTGTGAAAGCTTCCTCAGGAGTCTTCTTACTCAAGGCTCTATGAGGTGTTCTATTTTGGATATACATTGCTGTATTGCATGCTTCAGCCCATAAATATCGGGGTAAGTTAAGGTCAAATAACATGGCCTTGACTGCTCCTACAATTGTTCTGTTCTTCTGTTCTGCCACACCATTCTGCTATGGATTGTATGGCACAGTCCACTCTCTCCTGATGCCCTCCTTTGTGCATAAATCTGTGAAGTCCCCATCTATGTATTCCTCACCATTATCTGAACGCAATGTCTTGATCTTCTTCCCCATCATGTTTTCAACAAGAGCCTTGAATTCTTTGAACTTTTCAAAGACTTCATCTTTTGTCTTCAGGAAGTAGATCCAGGTCTTCTTGGAGTGATCATCAATGAATGTGATAAAATATTTTCCACCTTTGAGAGCGTTTGTGGACATTGGTCCATAGATATCTGAGTGTATCAATCCCAAAACGCTTGCTGCCCTGTTTTCACTTCTGGGAAAAGATGCCTTAGCATACTTCCCAAGTGCACATCCTTGACACACATCATCATGCTCCGTGCTGAGAACATGTGTCCCATCAACTATTTCTCTGAGCATTTTTAATGCACCGTGGTGTAGGTGCCCCACTCTTCTATTCGAAAATTCATTCAACCCTTTCTTGTCTTCAAGATTACTACTAACTAGTGCCATCGAGGTTTCGATCTGCAACCGGTATAGTTTGTTGCTCTTGATCCCGATTTGCCTTGTTTGGTTCCAACTGGGATGCTTGACTTATACTTTCTTGGTAGTAAATTGAATGTCATACCCTTTGTCCTGCAACTAGGATACTGAGATTAAATTCATCCCAAGCCCTGGCACATGTAGTGCATCCGTGATCCTAACATTGGTTCCGGTTTCCGTCTGAAACACTACGGATCCTCTCTCAACTGGAGTGCACTTTGTGCTATTGCCCATAGTGATTTGGAAGTTCATCTGCTCTTCCCTATAGCTCGAGAAGTATTCTCGTACTCCAGTCATGTGAGCTGAAGCCCTGCTATCAATATACCAGATTCCTGCAGATACTGAACTTGCTAGGCATGTATCATCCTCTTTTAACCTAGAGGATAAGACATCGAAGTTTGTCATACTTATTTATGCTTCTTGCTGCGCTGTGTCCCTTTTGAAGCTTCTGGTTTATGCAGTCCCTTTTCCCGACCTTGCTTCCTTTGGATCTGACAGCTCTGATACCATGTGAAAATTCTATAGTGGAGAACCCTACTTATTAAATTTCTTCTATTGCATTATCAAACACAATTATTTAACATTTCTCTTGAGTTAAATAACAAAATAAAATATGTTGCAGACTTCACATATAAAAATAGCACAAGTAATCACACATAGACACCGTTATTTTTGGACAATTGTCCCCGGAAAAATCCAACTTGGGAAAACCGTTGCAACATATCTGAGGGTTTTTTTATTATGCAACGGAATCTTGAATACAACTAGGGTGCCAACATCCAGCAAAACCTTTAGAAAAAATCTAGGCAATCTGGTGAAAATTTGTGAGATATACCTCACTCAGCTAATCTCCGACTGATCTGACAATGTAAATGATGCACTTACTGCCTCTGTGTGATTTCCTACGCTGGACTGCGCAAGTTTGTGTGGGCAAACTGAAGGAACTGTGTCACTTTGTTCTGCAACTGATCTAACTGATCTAGAGCTGAATTTTGGCCCTCCTGGCTCAGAAATTCCAGCCTCTAGCTATCTCCGGACTGACTCCAAGAGACATTGCGCTGTTTCTGCATGATTTCCTGCAGGATCTGTGTCACCTCTTCAGAAAACTGCGCTGTCTCTATTTGCATCACCTCTGCCTCTCTCTGAAAATGGACTCTTGGCCCTCCTGACCAATCTCTGCTTCTGCGCCTCTCTGGATCTGATCAATGAATCAAATCACTTAGCAAACCTAGCCCTAGTGATTTGTTCTTGATCAAAAGCTGTGCTTCTCTCTCAGAACTCGAAAATTCCAATGGCTCAAGTGTCAAGTGTAATTTCCATAGGCGGTTAAGTGTCAAGTGAATGAAATTGTTTTAAGCGATTATTACAACATAGAACACTGTGAAAATTAACATGGTATCAAAGTTGAAGGGAATATTAGCCTTTGGAGACCAGAGAACACCCCTTTGAGACACTTTTCTTGTTGATTGGGAATCAACTCTTTTGGGCAAGATGGCTACCTCCTACGTCAAGATTGAAGAGAATTTGAATGATGCCTCCAACTTTGCAGCATGGAGAGCTAGATTGGATCTTACTCTTGAAGAGAATGATGTGATGGAATGCAGGGCCAATTAACTAAAGCTCCTGAGAATGCCAATGCCAGTTGCAAATCCTAGTACAAGAAGGGTAAGATCAAGGCTAAGAAGATCTTCATTGACTCTCTTAGAGACCATCTCATCACCTCTGTGTCCAAGCTAAAGAAGTCACAGAAGATGTATGACAAATTGATTGGGATGTATGAAGTCAACAATCTCAGCCAAATCATTTGTTTGAAGAGTCAACTATGTGAGATCAATATGTCTAAGTTGGAATCTATTATAGCCATTTTCACGAGGATCTCTTAAATAAGAGAAACATCTTTCTATTGGTGAAGTCATACCTCATATAGAGTTGGTGTAGATCACCCTTGGAGGACTCCCCATGTCTTGGTAGACATTCATTACAAGCATTAGTTGCAGGAAAGAGCCCCCTTGATTTGATGAGCTTTTGGGAAATTACACTCAAGAAGAATCCAAGTTCATTTCCAGAGGAAAAATTAAAGGACAAGAAGAGGGAGAACCTACAACTTTTGTAGCCAATGTCAAGCAAGGAAAAGGGAAAAGAAGACCATCCAGATGGAGGTCAAAGAAGCCAACTCCAACATTCAACGACAATAGAAGGGAATTTTCTAAAGTTCAATGCTATAGATGTGACAGATTTGGTCACATTGCCCGTGATTGTCCTGATAGAAGAAATGCTCAAAGGCCCAACAACAACAACGAAAATAATGGCAACAACAACAACTTCAACAATAGAAGGAGAATAGTAGGTCCTGCTACCCATGCAAGTGTTGAATGTTAGCTTTTGTAGCATCGAATGTGTTATGGCCTTGAAATTTTGTGGAGAGGCTAGAATACATGAGATGTCTAAAACCCAAAGGTCGTTTATGGAAATTCCGCAGATAAATGTCTTAATTAGATTATTAGTCAGTTTTTAAATATTTCCTAAGCCTAAATTTAGGGAAGATGATTAATTAATCAGAATTAATTAAGTCAAGGTGTGAATGTTCTAGATACTCACATGGATTGACTTCAAGTTAATCCTAGCCATCGATTAAGATTTAATATTGGACGTTGAAGTCTCAACAAAGGATTATAAGAAGTCGTCGATGTGGCTTAGAGAAATCACTTGAGCAGTTCGATTTTACTGGGAAATCGATTTCTAGAGTAGCAATTGTTTGTTGCCGAAGAGAGATTCAATGAGATCGAAGCAGTGAGTGAGGGGCAAAGACATCGAATCAAAGGAAAGATTTCTAGATACGAGGAGGCAACAACAAGTGAGTTGAATTATCCTAGAGAGGCAGCGCAGAGGGACTGCGTAGTGCTTCAGTTAGGCAAGCCGCAGATCGATTTGGAGAGAAGAAAAATTCGTTCTGAGTTCCAGAGGCCGGGAAGGAGTCCCAGAGGGTCGGAGGGACGATTTTCACAGCTTCCAGAGGCATAACGACTTCATTAGAGCCCAGTTTGAGGCAAGTCGTCTAGCCAACTACGCAGAGCAGCGCAGAGGCTGATGTAGTGCTCCAGGAGGCCGAGTTTCTGATAGGGAAAGTCCAGCCAGAGATTTCCTATGGGAGAAGGGTAATTCCCTTCAGTATTTTACTCAATTTTTCGTGCTGTTTGGAGTGCCTTTTGAGAATCCATAGATGTACTCAAATTTCACTGCTACACCAGTTTTGCCAAGTTGGGTTTTTCCGAGGACATTGGTTTAGAAATAATTGTGTTATTTATGTGTGTGTGCTAGCATTTCTTCCAACACATATTTCTTCCGCAATTTTTTATTTGGGAATGTTGCAGTGTTTTTATTTCGATATTTGTCGTAGGAAACAACAAATAACTTGTTAAGTAGAATTAACAATTAGAAGAAATAATATCAGTTGTTGCAATAGGATTTGGGTCCCCGAATTTTTACATGGTATCAAAGCGCAGATGATCAACCAGAGAGCTCAGTAGCAAAGAAAGGAGGAGTTTCGCTAGTCAGTGTGGGCAACAGTTCGAAACCTTAGAGGGCAGCGCAGTCACCTTGGCCAAGAGGTCGTATTTCTTGAGGAAAATCGATTTTTTTTAGAGAGTGACAGAAGAATTCGATTTCTCTAGATCGAGGAATTCCAAAGGCAGAGGGAGCAACCAATATTTTCTTGCAGAGCAGATCTTTAGTTGGACGTAGTAGTTTTGCAGCAGTTTGCTAGAGCTGAACTATTGTTGGGTTGGAGAAGAGCACACACTGAGGGAAAATTTTCCTCACAGAACTTCTAGTCTCAAGAAGTTAGATTTCCCTTGCAGATCAATAGTCGTTGTGAGCATAGTTTCTCACTCCAGAAGGGAGTGCGTATAGCTGAGCAGCATCTGAGCAGAAGGGGAGAGGATATTTTCGACAACTGGGCTTTGAGATCAAGACAGGTTGGTTGGAGCTTTGAACTATGTTATTTGGAAGACAAGGATCTCCTTCCTTCTAGATGCATTTGATTTCAAGCCTTATATCGATAATGTGGTAGCAGTTCCCACGGATGTAGACCAACTCAAAGAGTACAAGAAGGAGATGGCGAGGGCAAAGAGGTTGATCCTTATGGTGTTCGAGATCACATTGTATCACACATAGTGGCCAAGGATACGACCAAAGAGATGTGTGATATACTTTCCACGTTGTACCAGGGCACTTCTGAGCAACGGAAGATGTACTTGAAGGAGAAGCTGAGATGCGTCAGGATGCAAAAAGGGGAATGCATAGATGCCTTCCTAACCAACATTCATGAGATCGGGATCAACTTGCAACTATTAGGGAAACACCTCAACCCACAAAGCTAGTACGATTGGCACTCAACAATGTCTCTGAGGAGTGGCAGGTAATTGTCCAAAGTATTTTGGGCAGAGATACCTTGCCAAGGTGCGACAGGATGTGGGCTGATTTGCAGCAGCAGGAGTTCAATCGAGACTTGCTAAAGAGCTCCATCAATGAAAGCAGTAGCAACGGGTCGAAGCAGGTGAAGGAGGAGGAGAATGTGGCCCTCGCATTGAAGGGTCCCAATTAGGGACAGGGGGAGCCGATTTGCAGCAGGAGGAGTTCAGATGAGACTTGCTAAAGAGCTCCATCAATGAAAGCAGCAGCAGCGGGTCGAAGCAGGTGAAGGAGGAGGAGAATGTGGCCCTCGCATTGAAGGGTCCCAATCAGGGACAGGGGGAGCAACGAAAGAAAAAGGACCTATCAAAGGTCAAGTGCTTCAGGTGTGGCAAGCTATGCCACTACAATACCCAATGTCCTCCCAGGAAGAAGGACAAGGAGGAGAAGCAAGACCATCCGGCAGCTTTTCTCGAGATTGATAGGATGTCCTCTAGGATGGAGGAAGACCTCGCCATGTTTGCTAACATATCTGCAGGAGTGAGGTGGAGCGACCTGGTTTTGTAGCCCAGAGCGCTACAGATGGGCAAGATTCTTGAGAAGGTCCACCTCTTGAATCAGTACCTTGCTACGAGAGCCCACAATATTCAATAGCAGGATGGAAAAGTGGCAGTTGATGTAGTCTGATGCGAGAGTGACAGTTGCAGAGACTGGTTGTAGTCAGATGATGGGGAGCGCAGTGTAGTTGGCACAGTGCAGAGTCAACAAAAGTGAAAGGCTTTTAGTGACAGTGAAGATACTAGTAGCAGTCAGGACTCGGGTGACAAATGCATCACACTGAACACAGTTGGTTCAGTATTTCAGATGATTACTCAGTTGATTACTCAGTTGCAGATGTTGCAGTCGTAGCAGTAGCAGATGAGAGGGAGTTGCAGTGCAGATGCAGTGTTGGCATTAGTTCAACAGGGTTAGCAGCAACACAAATGCAACACATATTATAGTTGCACAATGGTTGGTGGGCAGCAGTAGGCAGACATCAACAACGTGACAGGAGATGGTGTAGAAGCATAGTATTTCTATCAGAGGTGCAACAGTACTGGAACACATTCGTTGCTAAGAGGGAGTGTTAGCTTTTGTAGCATCAAATGTGTTCTAGCCTTGAAATTTTGTAGAGAGGCTAGAATACATTAGATCTCCAAAACCCAGAAATCGTTTTTGGAAGTTCCTCCTAGAAATGACTTAATTAGATTATTAGTCATTTTTTTAATATTTCTAATTCTAAACTTCGGGAATATGATTAATTATTCAGAATTAATTAGGTCAAGGCGTGAATGTTCTAGATACTCACATGGATCAACTTCAAGTTAATCCTAGCCATCGATTAAGATCTAATCTTCGCCATTGAAGTCTCAATAGAGGATTATAAGAAGTTGACGGGGCTTGGAGAAATCACTTGAGCAGTTCGATTTTACTAGGAAATCAATTTCCAGAGTAGCAATTGTTTGTTGTCGAAGAGAGATTCAGTGAGGTCAAAGTAGTGAGGGGCGAAGACAGTGAGCTAGAGGAAATATTTTCCATATTCAGGGAGGTAGCAACAAGTGAGTTGAATTATCCCAGAGAGGCAACATAGAGGGATTGCGCAGTGCCTCAGTTAGGCATATCGATTTTGAAGAGGAGAAAAAATCGTTCTCTAGAGGTTGGGAAGGAGTCCTAAAGGGCCGAAGAGACAATTTTCTCAGATTCCAGAGGCAAAACGACTTCATCAGAGCCCAATTTGAGGCAAGTTGTCCAACCAACTACGTAGAGCAGCTCAGACACTGACGTAGTGCTCCGAGTGGCCGAGTTTCTGATAGGGAAAGTTCGACTAGAGATTGCTTGCTGGAGAAGGGTAATTCTTCGGTTTTTTACTCAGTTTTTCTTGTTGTTTGGAGTTTTAGTTGGGCATCCATACATGTACTAAAATTTCATTGTTGCATAATATAATAAAACTCCCACTGTTGCATTGGTTTTCCCAAGTTGAGTTTTTCGGGGACATTGGTCCAAAATTAACTGTGTTATTTGTGTGTGTGTACTAGCATTTCTTCCAATGTGTGTGGCAGCATAGAGGGATTGCACAGTGCTTCAGTTAAGTAGATCGATTTTGAAGAGGAGAAAAAATCGTTCTCTAGAGGTTGGGAAGGAATCCTAAAGGGCCGAAGAGACATTTTTCTCAGATTCCAAAGCCAAAACGACTTCATCAGAGCCCAATTTGAGGCAAGTCATCCAACCAACTACGTAGAGCAGCTTAGAGACTAACGTAGTGCTCCAGGAGGCCGAGTTTCTGATAGGGAAAGTCCTACTAGAGATTGCTTGCTGGAGAAGGGTAGTTCTCTTCGGTTTTTTCCTCAGTTTTTCTTGTTGTTTGGAGTTCCAGTTGGGCATCCATACATGTACTCAAATTTCATTGTTGCATAATATAATAAAACACCCACTGTTGCATTGGTTTTCCCAAGTTGGGTTTTTCCGGGGACATTGGTCCAAAAATAACTGTGTTATTTATGTGTGTGTTCTAGCATTTCTTCCAATGTTTATTTCTTCCGCAATTTTTTATTTGTGAATGTTGCAGTGTATTTATTTTGATATTTGTCGTAGGAAACAACAAATAAATTGTTAAGTAGAATTAACAATTAGAAGAAATAATATCAGTTGCTGCAATAGGATTTGGGTCAGTGAATTTTCACATTGAAGAGTCCCAAAGCTCGCAAAAGAGGTCCAAGATGGCAAGTACACAACGTATGGCGATAATGTTGATATTACTCGATCTGAATATTTTCTTGTTGCTTCTCTTTCTAGCTCATCTTCAGATAACAATGATAGTTGGCTGCTGGATAGCAAGGCATCTAGACATTTTACTAGGTATCGTGAAGTCCTCTCAAATTTGGTTGAGAGGGAGACCAATTTGAAAATTATTCCCGGGGATAATTCTAGTCATCCTGTAAAAGGGTTTGGCTTTGTTTCTTTTCATTTGGAATTTGGTCAAACAATTCATCTACAAGAGGTGTTGTATGTGTCGAGATTGAAGAAGAATCTTGTCTCCATTTTTGCACTAGAAGACGAATAGTTTAGAGTTGTGTTCATTAATGGAAAGGTCCTCGATTGGCCAAGGGGATCTAATTTGAGAGTAGCCTTCACACTTGGTGTCAAAAATGAAGGCCTATACAAAGTTTGTGGATGACCAATCCAAGCATTTTTCCACAATACTACTAATCAATGTGAGCTTTCGCATCGAAGATTTGCGCACCTTCATTACAAGTCTTTGCCTGACTTGAGGAGGATCGTTATAGGGATTCCTAGGATTCAAGCGGATCATGAAGGTGTATTTTAGGGATGTTCCAGTGGAAAGAATGTGAAGGGACCATTCCCTTCTAGTAGCAACAGATCTATAAAGATTCTTCAACTTATTCATTCTGATCTTTGTGGGCCTATGTCGGTGATGTCTCTTGAAGGATATCTATACTATATAATCTTTGTTGATGACTTCTCCCGTAAAACTTTGATCTTTTACTTGAAGAGCAAGGATCAGGCTTTCAACATGTTCAGGGACTTTAAAGCTCTTGTGGAAAATCAAACTAGAAAAAAGATCAAGATCCTAAGGATTGATAATGGAGGTGAATACACTTCAAAAGACTTCAAATATTTTTGCAAGAATGTCGGGATTAAGAGAGAGGTGATTGTTCCATACAATGCTCAACAAATAGGAGTTGCTGAGAGGAAGAACGGGTCCGTCTTGGAAGCAGCCAAAGCCATGATTCATGATAAAAAACTTCCAATGTTTTTGTGGGAAGAAGCTACAAATATTGTTGTTTATGTCCAACATAGGAGTCCTCATCAAGCCTTGGGAGACAAGACTCTTGAAGAAGTCTTTATAGGTGTGAAACAAGAAGTTGGACACTTGAGAATATGTGGCTTCTGTGAAAGTTTCAAAACAGAAACCCTACTGTAGTGTCTCGATCTACTTTGCCTACTTGTTTGATTAATTAACAAGTTATTAATCTGAAGTATTTAGAAAAACATTAAAGCAAATACAAGCTGCAACCTAAACATCTACAGATCATTTACTGAACAACATGCACATGTGACAAAATTACACTGATTTTTCGGACAAATGTCCCCAGAAAAACCCAAAGCTGGAAAACCGGTGCAACAACTCTAGAGGGTTTTATTATTATGCAGAATTTGAATACAACATTTTGGGCTCCAGAAATGGTTTTCCCTACAGAGAAAAGACACGATTACTGTACCTTATCACTCGGAGATAGAAAATATGGCTGATCCAACTCTCTGTGGGGAATTACGAATTCGAGCCCTTTTTGGCTCATTGGAACCCTCAACGCTACCTCTGCAGCCTCTGCATCAACCCCTACTGGCCAGTGTATCCACTGCGTCACCCTGACTAGTGCTGCACTGTCTTGGCGTTGCCCTGGCCAGGCTTGCGTCACCCTGGCTGGGTCTTTGCT
Organism: Pinus albicaulis; assembly: GCA_034641835.2. Taxonomy (NCBI): domain Eukaryota; kingdom Viridiplantae; phylum Streptophyta; class Pinopsida; order Pinales; family Pinaceae; genus Pinus; species Pinus albicaulis. The sequence goes on from CM076571.1 coordinate 647,691,356, forward strand.
TCCCTTGCGCTACCCTAGCTGGGCATGGGTCACCCTAGCTAGGTCTTTGCTGCCCCTGTGTTGCCCTGGTTGGGCCTGCGTCACCCTGACTGGGCTTACGCAGGCTCTGCGTAGTGTTCTGCGTGGTCCTGGTTGGACTACGTCCCTTTGGCTGGCCTCTGTGCTGCCTGGTGCAAGCGTCTCTTTGTTGTTGTATTCTCGACCTCAGATCAGATAATCCCTTGCTAATCTGTGCCCGTCACTGCACTGCAAACTCTCTTCGAATTCCTCAGTAAACCATGCCCAAGAAATTCGACTTAGCTTCAGTGCTCTGAAATGTGTGTGTATGTTCTCCAACTGATCCCAAGCCCTTCCTTTATACTTTTCTGGTTGGGAAACCAACGACCGTGATCTAATCTCTAATCAGCGATTGAGATTAAAAGAAAGCTTGATCCACGACACTTAGAACATTTCATCACATGTGTAATTTAATTCACTTTAATTTTTCAATTTCCCTAAGTTAGACTTAGGGTCCTGTTGACGAGTAAAATTGTATTGCCGACAACAAGGGGGTCTCGGTGAGAGGTCCCAATTAGACCTCACACCGTTTGGGATAGGAAACCCATCCAGTATGTGGGCCTAGTTGCCGCCATAAGTGTTTCCGCTCTTGGTTGTTCGATGAGAAGGTGACGAAGTGGAGACAAGGGTGAAATGACTAATCAGTGAAGCAAAATAAGCCCAAGATTGACGAACCATAGACAGAGATATAAGCAAGTCTAAGCATTGAATAGAAAGGGGTACGCCATGAGAGGGGTCGGTGAGCCAACACCCAGTCAGACGTACATGAAAGAGAACATGCCAGAAGTTAACTGCAAAGTAGTTCACAATAGATCAATGACATGGCAAGAAACGAGTAAACGTCGATTTGAAAGCAAAATGTACATGCAACCACTATGAATCAGCCCATAACCTGTAATATCCCAAAAGGGAGAATGCAGTAATACTTCACACAATATAAGAACTTACAGCAAGATAAATAATAAATCTAAGTACAAATCAGAATATGCAGAAAGCGCTGAGCCATTTTATTATACTGGAGATGATTCAGTTACACAAGTACAAGATATAGGTAGATGTAGCCAAAAGATGGGCTAGGATCACCCTAGAAACATGCATCCAACAAGGACAACATAACTAGAGAGGCTCTGCAGCAAATATTGCGCTCTCTTCAGCAAGACATAAACATGGAGTTGCAAGCTGGAAAGAGAAATGCAGATATACTCAAAAATGGAGCTCTGACGATGCCAAGATGCAACATCTGACCAATGTGATGGATTCCCAAGATAACCCAGAGAGGATTTTCCAGATCTGCAACTTTGGAAAAATCACCTTCCCAGGGTTTGATCCTTGATCCTGCTGGGAAAGACAGATCTGAAGCTAGATCTGAAGAAAAGATGGCTAAAATGTGTGCACAGATCAGATCTATGCTTGAAGGGCTGATCCCTTCCTCAGGTCTATGAGCTAGAAGCTCTAGATCTAGCTTCTCAATCCTCCAAAAGATGATTGTAGCTGCTGCAACACAACTGCCTCCAAAAACTGCGCTGTGAGAGAAAGAGAGGCCTTCTGCCTGCTGAAAAATGATGCAATAAGCTCCAGGCTGTTGGTGAGACTGATGGCAATTTGAAGGAATGATCCTCCACTGGATTGCTACCTGAAGTACTAGCAACTTCCTTCCTCCTTTCAGATCTGCAAAATGGACAACGTTATTCCTGAAAGGAATACTGCTGGTAGGAGGTCAATAACATTTGGCCTAATGCCAAATCTGCAATGTGGCTTTGGGAGTGTTGATCTATAAGCCCAAGTGATGGGAATAATCCCTCACCTTGTTCTCCAGCTGAAGTACTGAAGACAACTTCCACCTTCCAAACTGATCTTCAGAAAACTGCAGTTTTCTAAATATGAATGTTCTGCAGAAAGTAGAAAAAGGAAATGGCACTTAAAGCTTGATGTATAATGAAGCACAAACCTCTTCCTTAGAGATCACTCAAAGAAAGAGGAGGGATTCCCGCCTGGGAACACCCTGTGCTAAACAACACCTACAATCTCTACTAAACAACCCAAGAATGCAGTGGAATGTCACTTGACAATTCCAGATCTAAAAGATCATACATCAAATAATCCAAGATGCCTTTCTCCTTTGCCTTCATCTCCTTTATAATGATTGAGCCATCCCAAGGCTTGGCCCTAATCTCAACTGCGCAGTCTCACGTGGACAAGATCCTCCAAGTGGGACTGCGCTGTTTGACCAAATCAACCAAACAGTCTAGGTGCAATGTACACCTCCTCCATCATGTGTGCTTCATTTGCACATGACCCTCCACCACTTGATCATTAATGCTCAATGACCCTTTGTTTGATATCTTCAAGATCTTAGTTGACTGAATCAACCCTCCATGATCTCTCTCATTAAATGAGTCATGATCTCCAATCTCATTCACATTAGTAGTTGCTCAACTACCTCTTTTTGCAGATCTAGTCTAAATTAATCCACATTCACACACACAAAGTGGATATTTATTCTTATTGAGGATTGTGGGTCCCTCCACCCTTTTATTTACTTAATTCATTAAGAGAATCAAGGACTCTAATATTCCAAATATGATGTGAGAATTTGGGAATATTACATAACCAATTGCGTGTATGAAAGCGCACGTACAAATATAGTGAAATATCAGACAACTAGTACTATCACCATAAGCAAGCATGTGAATCGGTGTCGGAAAAAGAGAATATATTATTAATGTTGTTGCAACTTCAAATACATATTTTGCAACTCGTCAAAAACCCAATAGTGGAACATGGGCTATTCATCTCAATGCATGATACCAAAACCCTAGCCTCACTATAGCTCCCTCTCCTTGATACCAAGAGCTGAGTGCCTTTAGCTCTCAAGCACAGATTCACTATCTCGTCCTCGCTTCAACTCAAGTGCTCTTTAACCCAATACTTCCTTCTTCTCTGTGGCATGGCACCAATGAAGGATCGAATGAAGTTTATTTACACCAAGCGTATTTCTCAAACATTTCACGTAGTGCTTTCTTGGTCACTTCTTGTACATTCTTTGCATGGCTCTGAATACAATGTGCCATTGCATCCTTGACGTAGTCAATATATGTATACACACATATCTCCTTGGCGCATCCTTTGTGTGCTCAAATGTGAGTGTAAGGTATTACGTTTCATGCAAAGGTGGGTCCTTTCTTATTCTCATGATTCATCACACCTCGACAATATGCTATCATGTGAGCTCAATGACCAATGTTCCCTATCTCCATACAACCTTGCATTAGTTGATAATGCCCTTTGTGTATAACATACAACGTGCCCTTTTCCTTTCTCAAAGCGCCTACCACCTCCTGTAATCTGAGTGTATGCCCATCTTATGCAGTTTGAATGCTTGAGAGTGTGCTTGACCATTTAATGGGCATAGGTGTTGACTTTGCATGAGGTTGCAATCTTGGTGCAGAGGTCGCATAGTCGGAGAGTCGCGTCATTTGTGGGCTCTCTTAGGCGCGAATTTGCGACCTTGTGACCTTGGAGAGGTCGCATAGTTGCGTTGGGGTTGGGTCGCGTCTTTTGACCAATGGCATAGGCTATGACTTTGCGATATGGACCCGTGAAGTGCTTTTCCATGACCATGCATGCACTCTTCCAAGATATTATTGTATGAGGCATACCCTCTTGTGAAGGCTCCCATCGCACAAGTTGCACCCTTTAGTGACCATTGTCGTTGTAACACCACCTGTGACTATGCGATATTGGAAGAGGTTGCATGGGGGAAGTGCGACTGTCCAAAGTACCTTGGGACTGCCAATTTTAAATCCACAAGCTAGGTGTGTCTTCAAAGAAGATTTCGCTAGGCAAAAAAAATGCGCTTGAAGAAACTTGAGATACGAGCTAGCACTGGAAATGTATCTAGCACTTCATTTCGTGTTATGACTTTGGAGAAATTGATGGATGCCCACCGCGAATTCCTTCTGAAGTTGATATGGAGGTGAAACTTGACAGGGGGAGGCTGAGACAAAACCACATCACTACTCTTCGTAACGAAATTGACATATGCGGCGTTCTCTTAGGTCCTTCTAAAGGTGAAAATATGGGAACTTCGATTGCTGTGCTTGCGCCAAATACCGATGAAAGAGGAGATGATTACAGTGAAAGGTCATCACGCAGATGCCACACACGACTTCAAATATGGTTCTCATAAAGCTGTACCTGTGGTTGAAGCTATGGTGGCCTTGGTGTTATCTCATCACTCAATGCAAGGGTATGCTCAATGTGAGTTATTTCACATGGGTTCACTTTAAGATTCATTGGATCCACAGAACGCAAAAGCAGTTGAAATGGTCAGTAACCAAGGAGGTTGATAAGCCAGAAGTAGCAGTTTTGTTTGGAGGTTGAATCTTATGGTATTTTCCAAACAACAGAGATAGCGTGAAAGTTGTTTGTATGACGCAAATTATATGTATCTCCAATTGCGGTCTCACGACTTGGCCGCATGGTTAGAAAATATGTTGCATGGATGGAATCTCCAGCAATGCGACTCAACGAGGTCGCCGAGTCGCAACATCCACAAGTCGCACTCCCTGGTTGCTTCTTCGGCGTATGCGACTTGGTGACTAGTAGATCCAGTCGCACTCCACATATTGAGGTGGTCGCAAATGGCCTTCAGCAGATAACAGGCTCTCTCTTTTGTGTGGCTTAGGGTCACAACAAACTTGAATGCCGTGGATGTCTCATATATGAACTTTCTAAGAATTGCCCAGGCGTATGTACTGGAGAGCTCAATGTCGTTAGCATACATACCATGTATCCAATATAATTACCTATGACCATACTGCCTCCCAGTTAATAAGGTTTCACGATGCATATGTGCCCACGTCGTGCAATATCAGGACTTCACGAAATATGGCTCTTTGGGTACTCAATAAGGTGTGCATTTTTATGGAGTTGGATTTATGCCTGTGTTGGCTCACAACCCTTAAAACATTCCATAATGTGTAGCCATTAAAATCCCTCCTTTACACTTTAAATATGGCTTTTGTACACATGCAGGATGAGATCGCCCCTTTGGTTTGAAATATGATTCCAACATCAAACAAATAATTGCCCTCTACAAGAAGCTCCTTAGGAATGAGGCCATACATATGGAAAAGATGTGGCTTAACCATGATTGGAAGTTCGCCCAATTAGCACATTTTTGTTCCTCGCTTATAGGTGTCACATATCGTCCACCTTTTATATTTCAGCTCAAAATACTCTTACCCTTGTCATCCGCCTTGACAAGTTTTTGGATATAGCCTTTGTTCTCATCCCCACATGGAAAGGAGATGAATGTGTCATGTTCTGCAACCGGGCCCTTGTAATTTTAGTTTCAATTTCTTTCCTTCAGTGCGGTGGTGATATTGTTGGGTATATCCTTCATGGGCTCAACCTGCGTGACATATTATAATATCAAGTAGTCCATGGTTACTTTTAGAGAATGATGTCCCCAAATTTGAAAATAATTAACATGGGACCATAAGCTTGGTGGAATACTCAAATAGAATGCCTAAATGATCCATGGTGAAAGTGCTTCTAATGGAAATATGTCATGTACTTAACGCACAAACAAAATTCCACTCAAGTACATGCATGATCTCGGTTGTTGTACAAGATACCTCCTCACATGACGTGATTGCAGCACAAGTATCTTGTCATGACGGTGAGAAGGTTTGCAAGGGGTTGGAAATAGGTCAAGCACGTCTGAGGCCGCTATCATGACAATCGAGGGTTTCCAATGTATTCAAGAAAGATGGAATTTTTTGGAACTTCAATGCGTTTGAGGGGACGAGGACTATGGCGAGGTGGGGTTAGCGTTATGAGATATTAACACCAACCCGAATGCACATGCTGAGATGGGGAAACCAATCACGAACGCAAGGGACCTTGATACTGGATTACTCTTACCAGGATGCCACACAATTCCGGCAAGAACGCGCCCTTAGGGGTATGCAAATTAGGCTAAGATAGGAATGGGGCCACTCTCTTGCGAAATTAGGGTTTCATAATGCAAGCCAAACTGAAACCTTACCTACCTGAGACTCTCAATGCTCTTTGAAGTAGCAAACCCCAAACCCTAGTGCATTCATGAGATAACAAGACAAGTGGGTGCGACGTGCATCGTATAAATGGGCGCAGTGACAGGGTTTGGTAGGAATACGTCATGGGGAGATTAACCGACTAAAGGCCGGGTCAGAGCCTTAATGGGCTGATCGAGTAGAGGGGGACCTGAAATTTTGAATATACCCAAAATTTTGGGTGGTGTTGTAGCAACTACAACAGGTCCCCATTAAAAAAATTAATTGTTTGAATAACTATTACACTGGATGAAATTTCTCCAAATGCTTCTGGGTCTTGGAGATCTCGTGTGTCTTAGCCCCTCCACAAAGTTTCAGAGCTAGAGCACACCTGATGCTACACCAAAATCTCAACAACTTCCATGTCTACTTTCATGTACTGAAGGGTAAGAGGTCTAAGCTAGAGGCTTCAAGAAAGAAATTTATGTTTGTTGGTTATTGTGAAAATTCTAAAGCTTACAAGATATATGTGCCAGGTCAGAGGAACATTGAGTTCAACCGGGATGTGACCTTTGATGAAGATGCTTCCCTTCGAAAAGCAAGGGACTCTCTTGTCCCTGCCAGCACTAAGAGAAGAGACAATACTATGGATGTATGTGTAGATCCATCCATGGCTGAGCTTGACCTTGCAGATGAACCTATGGCACGAATGGATACCTGGGATCCCCTCCTTGTGATCCTCCTATGAGGAAGATACCTTTAAGGCTTCGTGATATATTACAGGATGCAGAGAGACACTCAACCCCAAGAAGCATCTTCAGAGAAAGAAAGTAACCTTGTAGATATCAGGGATATGTTTTTTTGATGTGCAACATCATATAATCCAAACCTTGTAACTTTGGAGAAGCAATGAAGGAACAGGTTTGGAGAGATACCATGGCTGAAGAATATGAGTCCATCATGAAAAATGATGTATGGGAGGTTGTTCCGAGATTTGTGTGGAAGTTTGTTGTGACTTCCAAGTGGATATACAAAATCAAACATGCAGTTGATGGTAGCATTTAGAAATTCAAAGCGAGATTCATGGCTAGAGGATTCTCCCAAAAAGGGGGAGAAGATTATGATGAGATATTTGCACCTGTTTCCACATACACTGACATCCGGTCCATTATTGCTCTTGTTGCTAATCATGGTTGGAGTCTTCATCAGATGGATGTGAAGACAACCTTCCTTCATGGCATACTCAAGGAAGAGGTGTACTTGGAACAATCGCAGGGGTTTGAGGAACATGACAATGAAACCCATTTCTGCAGAGTGAAGAAATCACCCTATGGATTGAAGCAAGCCCCCAGGGCTTGGTATGCTTGGATTGATGGGTACTTGATGAAATTGGGATTCAATAGAAGCAATGCCAATTTGAACCTCTACTTCAAGGTTTCCCAAGGTATGCCTTTGATTTGGTTTTATATGTTGATGATTCATGGTAGGAGAAGATTCTCTGATCATCTGGTGTAAGAGGGAGCTTACCTCCGAATTTGAGATGAAAGATCTTGGGTTGATGCACTATTTCCTGGGGTTAGAGGTGTTGTAGAGACTTAGAGAGATTTTCCTTAGCCAAGAAAAATATTTTGTCAAACTCCTGGAGAGATTTGGGATTGTGGATTGCAAATCCATGACCACAACGATGGAGGAAAACTTCAAGAAGTTATGTGGTAAAGCTACGGGACCAGATCTAGTGGATCCTTCTATAAATCGACAACTGATTGAGGCTTTGATGTTTCTGGTCAACACCAAACCAAATATATGTTTTGCTATCAACACCTTGAGGCAGTTCATAGTGGAACCTTTGCATGCTCATTGGGTGGCCACAAAACATGTGTTGAGATATCTACATGGGACGATCAACTATGGACTGAGATATATCTTCGACAATGATTTGAGACTACATGGATATATAGATGTAGATTGGGCTGGGAGTGTTATTGACAGGAAGAGCACATCAGCGTGTTGTTTTAGCTTGGGATCTGCCTTGATTTCTTGGATGAGCAGGAAGTAGAAATCTATCGCTCTTAGTATGTCTGAGACAAAATATATTGCAACTAGTATGGCTAGTTTTGAGACGGTGTGGTTGTGGAAGCTCATTGCAGAGTTGTTTGAGCAGGTGCTTGATACGATCGTAATATACTATGACAATAAAGTGGGATCAAAATTTTAGAGAATCCAGTATTCCATGACAGGTCGAAGCACATCGAGATCAAGTACCACTATATATGTGATATGGTACAAAGAGGAGTAGTGAGCTCCATTACAGACATTCTCACCAAGCCTTTTCTAAAAGCGAAGTTCGTATTCTTCAGAAAATGGTTTGGAGTGCAAGAGAATGTATCCCTACCTGAGAGGGAACACTGCTAATCGAAAATAATCAACATATGCTCTTCTCCTAGTCTTTTGACTAGCCATGGACTTGGTGAGGGGGGTGTGAAAATTTCTGAATATACTTAACCAAAAACCCTATTGTTAAATTCTTGATTTACTTCTCCTACGTACATAAGTTATTAATCTGAAATCTTTAGCATTAACATCGAAGTAAATACATTAACAACCTACACATACAAATCTAAACTAAATAACATGCTTAATGACATAGTGACACGCAAGGATTCTCAGGACAACTGTCCCCAGAAAAACCCAATGTGGGAAAATCGGTGCCACTGGCTTCTGGAGGGTTTTTATTATTAAGTAGATTTTAAGTACAACAGATCTGGGCACCAAACTGGTTAACTCGACAGAGAAATAAATTTGCAACAATAACTCTGTTCCTGAGACAGAAAATTGATTGATTCACACCCTCAAATAGGATTTACAGAACTCAGCCTTTTCTAGCCTCTAGAAAACCTCAACGTTGCTCTGAAGCCCTCTCTGCCAGCCTCTACGTTGCTCAAGAAGGGCCTGCGTCACCCCAGACTGGGTTATGCTGCACGCTGCCCCTGCACTGCCCTAGCTAGGCTTGCGTCAACCCTCCTGCTGCCTCTGCGCTGTCCCTGCTTGGTTCTCGGCTGCTCTGCGTAGCTGCTGCCTCTGTGTTGCCTTGGTATGCTGCTTCTCTGCCCTTGTTGTACTCTTGGCCTGGGACTACACCATCCCCCTCGCCAATACTTGCCCCTCGCTGCAACTGAAACACTTCTGAAATTCTTAGCAAACCATGCCCTAGAATTCCAACTTAGCTTCAGTGCTCTAACACTGTGTGTGTTCTCCAACTGACCCCAAGCCTTCTTATACTTTTCTCGTTGAAACATCAACGACCGTGATCTAATCTTGAATCGACAGCTAAGATTAGAAGATGCTTGATCCACGTCACTTAAGTCATTCTCATCACATGTTTAATTTAATTAACTTTAATCTTTTAATTTTCCTAAGTTAGACTTAGAGTCCTTAATTAAAAAGATTAATTAATTAAATATCTCTTAAATTGAATGGAATTTCTTAAAACGCTTTCCGGGTCTTGGAGATCTTATGTACTCTAGTCCCTCCATAAAGTTTGGGAGCTAGAGCGCATTCAATGTTACCGCAACACCCCAAAATCTCAACAGGGGGAATGAGCAGCGAGGCTCTTGGATGTGAGGGTACTCCTTGAAACCATGGACTTGGTTGAGTCCATGCCCCAGTATTCATCATACCCGCAAGTCGCTTTGTGTCTTTATTGACTAAGGGCCATAGACTTGGTTAAGCTTGCCGGGATTGCCTTCCATATAGCTAGTGGGTGAGAAGACTTAGGTGCAAGTCAGATGCGACTACCATGGACCTGGTTGAGGTAAAGTGATCTCCCAAAGTATTTGATGCAGGTGTTCTACCACTTGATTACTGAGGATCAACTTGGGTGAGGGTCAGTCACTGGACATAGGGTGTGTGTGATCTTTACCAAGGTCATTTATGACTGCCATGGACTTGGTTGTGATAAATCAATCTCCCCTTTTGTCGTGTGGGTCATTATTCTTCTTCTATTGTTGTGTGGAATCATTATTTTTCTTTTATGGATAAAGTGATCATTGTTTAGCTAAGATGAGATGAGATGGGCTTCTCTTATGTTGAGACATGTACATTCGAGATGAGACTTATGGTGCAACTTAATTTCCGCCCTAATTAAGAGGAAGTGTTGAAATTTGGCAACTATGGTCTGAATTTCCATTGGCAATTCATGAAGAAAAAGTCACATTTTTGGGTTTGACGAAGTCGGCCTCAAAGAGTACAAGGCAGCCCCACCAAAGGAAATGACCTCTCCTCAACCTCGTATAACTAGACCTACCATTGGAGGTTATTTGGCATCATCACACAACACAAAATCTGATTTGAAATTTGCAGAAGGGATCCACATGTGCGAAGGAGAGAGAGACTTCTGTTTGACCGAGTGGCTTTTATGTTATGTTTTAAACAACGTTGAATCTCTTTGAATTGGGCTAATTCAGATCTTCCTTGACCGAATTCTTGACTATCTTGGAAGGCCAAATTGCAAGAAACTTTGAGTGAACTTTTTTGGCAAGTTTTCAGAGGTTGACCACATGGTTTGACTGTGGAAATTGATCGAAAGCTGCAGGAAATTTTAACTCTGTTTTGAACGAATCTTTGACTATACTTGAAGGCCGAATATTTGACTGCATTGACCAAATTTTTGGGCACATTTTTTTGGGCATTGAGTACAGGGTTGACTTCTAAGTTACCATGATTTGAATGCGGATCCTGATTCAGATTCGGATACGGATCCGCCAGTTTATTGAAAAGCCACCATTCAGATACAACAACTACAAACAATATAAAATATTTTATAATTTTTAAAAATTAAATTTATATAAAAATAAAATAATAAACGTATTTTAATTTTTAAATATATACTTTTATATGTAATACTTCTAGAAATATTTGTTAGATGAATATTATCAGAATTAATATATTATTGATAAATATTAATTAAATTTATATAAGATAAATTATTTATAATTTCTATTTAAAATTTTAAATATAAAACTTCTATATAATACTTTTAAAATAATTATTATTTTAATAATATAAAAAATAATGTATCATAATATTCAAACATTAATTACTATTATTATATTTAACTTAAATGACCATTAAAATTACTTTATATTTAAATTAAATGACCATTAACTATTATTATATTTAAAGTAAATGATCATTAAAGTTACTTTATATTTAAATTAAATAATCATTAAAGTTACTTTATAGAAATTACTTTATGAAACCCACTTTTTTACACAAAAAAAAACCTTAATTAGAATATCTGAACGACCACTTATAGTCTTGCATTAATATGGTCAACCAAAGAAAAAATTAATGAACTATCGCAGCCAACTCCTTTGTTAATTATTCGCTGCACTAGAAATTTATCACGTGATTTGTATGTTGACTTGGAATTTTGTGCTGACACCGAACAATTTTAGACACAAACAGAAGATGGGTGGATTTGGGCGGATCCGAATCCAAATCCGAATCTGTCTCCAATACGGGGATCCATGGATCCAACCACTGGTTGATGGATCTGGTAACATGGGTTGACTTTGATTTGACTGCAGTGTAGACTGTGATTTTGACGGAGAGTTTCAGGATGTTCGCAGGCTGAGGTGGAATATCTCCATAGGCCGAATTTCAGCCCTCTATTGCAGGCTGCTACCTTTGACCAGATTTGACTTTCTCTCTCTCTAAAGTTGACTTTGACTGGTTTATGGATGTACTATTGGACTATGTATCTCATGCTGAACATGGATTGACTAATAAAATAAGAATTGATTATGTGTTTTCCCCCTTGTGGGGGTTTTTCCTTGGTTTTTGACCAACATCTGTGTCTTCTTCATAGTATTAAAAATCGGAACCGGTGACTGGATCAATGAACCTAATGAACCGGGACTGGTCAGATCTCAATGATTCGGTTTTTAAAAAATACATTAAATAATTAATTTTTAATTTATAAAAACTATTTTTAAGAATTGCAACCATGATTCCAAGCCAATAGAGACAAAATATGCAAAGTTTTCTCATTTATATACCATGTAAAGGTGAATATATCAAAATGGTACTGAGTGCAATACATATCATCGACAAAATACATAAGCAATGAGGCTCCAAATGGCTTATAAAGTCCAAAAACAATGCTACAAGCTATGAGGCCATTGGCCTACTACAAGACTACAAGTCTAGACTCTACAGTGTACACATTATCAATCATCAAATTCATCACCATTACTAGACACATGATCATCATCAGGCGCTGCCTAGACATCATCTGGTTCAGAGTCTGAGGATGCCTCAGCCTGATCTGCAACCTTAGTAGCACTGCCACCAATAACAATAGAAGTGGACCTAATGGAAGCATGAGTTAGTCGAGTTGCACGACTAATGCCTTCCATTGGTTGTTTTCCTTTCCTTTATGCAACTACCAATCCTGGTTCTGATGGCGCCACCAAATCTGCTTCGTCCCCCGTTAATGCCATGTCAATATCAAAATCAACCTCAAACACTGGATCTTCAGTCTCCTCCACCCATTCTGATGTTGGATCAATATTGTCCAACACATGAGATCTAGATCAAGTGTTTTGTTCATCATTTGGTTTCGCCTTAGTCAAAGGTTGTATTACACAAAGACGAGATCATTTAACCGTTTTTGTTCCAAACACTTTCTCTTCTTCATGTGTATACACTAAAAAACAAACCAATTGCGCTCACAACCGGAAGCACTGCAAGTTTAGCTGAAGACTCTAATTGCAAATTTTTGCAATTGAGGACATTGGCTGCCAAATGACTCCCATCGATGTGCTCCAAAGAAAAATACATTAATTAGTAACTTTGTTCATTTCATTACTTATTTACAAACAATTTAACTTGAAAAGAAAAACAAATTGGAATTGCTTACCTGGTTGATACACATCTCATGCCATTTTTGCCAAGTTTTTTCCAAAGGTACTAGCTGCCATACTGAAAAGCGTAAGTTGTCTATGTATTTCCAATTGGTCTGCATGGATAGGGACCATGCGCTCCAAGCAATCAATTAGTCGAACTCTGACCTCCCCATCTTGCAGATCTCCTAGCTGAGCTTTATAATGATACTTTGGGTTCAAAAAATACCCAACTGCATGTATCGGATGATTGAGTTGATTGCTTCATCCGTTATCAATGATCTCCCATATACGGCCATATTTAGCTAACCTGTCCTTGTAAGCTAGTTGTATCTTTTCCTTCGCCTAATCCATAGCCTCATAAATGTAGCCCATTGCCAATTTTTCCCCATCCACCATCTGTAGCACCTTAATGAGGGGATCGATAATTTTTACAAGGTCCGTAGACCTTTTCCAAAAATAATTTTCAAAAAAATTATTTTTGTTGTCTTTTCCATCTTGTCTACGAGCCCACCGAGATTCAGTGCAATCATCAGAAGAAAACATTTTCTGCAGGTTTTTCTGTTGAGAATAGAGACATTGCAACGTGAGGAAGTGAGCTGCAAATCTCGTAATTGCAGGCATAACAAGCTCTTTGTCCCCAGGGTTTTCCTCATTAGGCTCAATACCCATGGGTGGTTGTAAATGTATTTTGTAATGCACTTGGCATGCTCTACAATGTTTTTTACCCACTCCGTTTTGCCTATGTCCTTAAGCATGAGGTCTATGCAATGTGGAACACATGGAGTCCAAAATATGGTCCTATATTTAAACTCAAGCATATTTCCAACAAGAACATAGTTTGAGGCATTATTTGTGATAACTTGCAAAACATTCTGCTCCCCCACTTCCTGAATACTGCATCCAAAAGCTCAAATAGAAGGGTTGCATCCTTCACCTTATCAAATGCATCAACTGATCTCAAAAACATGGTTCCTTGAGGGCAAGAAACAAGGAAATTAATGATAGTGCGATTCTTTCCATCAGTCCATCCATCTGAGATGACGGAACAACCTGTTTTGAGCCATGACTCTCTATACTCAGCCAAATACTCATCAATGGAAGAAATCTCGTTTTGCAAAAGATCTCCCCTCAAGTCATGCACAGTAGGGCCTTTGAGATATTTGCTGCATGTATAGGATGATGGCGTTGATTCTTCCATCTGTTATCAATGATCTCCCATATACAGCTAAATTTAGCTAACATATCCTTGTAAGATGCCCGTATCTACTCCTTTGCCCGATCCATATCTTCATAAATGTAGCCCAGTGCCAATTTTTCCCCATCCACCATCCTTAGAACCTTAATAATGGGCAAAAGAGCTCCCCTCAAGTCATGCACATAGCTTCGTAATAAGGTGAGTGAGCAACATTAAATGAGATATCTGCATCATAGCACCATCTAACAATGTATTGATAAGACGTTCCTTCACATTGTTTTTTCCAATGTTGATCCAAAGTGGGTTGACGACTTGGCTGGGAGGAAGTGTTTGTGGGATTAGCAGTGGATGAGAAATAACTCTAGATGTTTGGTCTCTTTGTTGCTTTTGATTGTTGGCCAAGAGAAGGAGGAACATAGTGAAAGGGGTCATTGTTGGAAGGGATAGAAGAGGAGTCTTGAATCTCATAATCATCATACCCACTCTCTTTCATGGCTTCTATTAATTCCTTCTTCCTTTCATCGTGGATGGCCTTCTCCCTAGCCTTATTCTCCTCAAACTTTTCAAACTTGGAAACGTATTCTGCCTGTACAGGGCCTAACACTTCATTTGGTGCTTCACATGGCTTTACTTGGCCTCTTATCCCAGTGAAGTGTTGTTTCAATCTGAGAATACCCCAACCTCCAATAGGTTTATTGCAAAATTTGCATAGCATTTTTCCATCAATCACATCACAATGAGCCCATGCACTCTCCTTAGCTTTTGGAGCCATGTTGACTTGAAGTAATTACAATTTGCAAATAAATCTGCCATTTAAAAAAAAATTGCAGCTAAGATAAATGGAAAACCAAAGCTAAATTTAGGAAAAAAATGCACATTGTAGCCTACAAAATTTGATAGCATTGAACTATAGATTTGATAGCAATAGCATAGCTAAACACATAAAAAAATTAATACATGTACAACAGTGAAATGAAGAATTTTTCAAGTGAAAATCCTTACCTGGAAATGCAAACTAGCTTCCTTAGCCTCCTCTTGAAGATGCCAACTCTACTAACAACTCCAAACTATCTCCAAAATAACTTCAACTCCAACTCCAACCCTCCAAGATGATTGCTCCAACAAAAAGTCAACACTCTCCAAGCTCTCAATCAAATTCACAAAAGCTCCAAATGAGATGTGTGAGACAAATGAGAGGGGTAACCTCCTTTTAAAAGATTGGGTAGGGTGTTTTTGGAGAGAAACAAACTTGGTTTTCCCTCCAAAACAACCCAGAACCATACAAAACCGTGACCGGTGGGTCGCTCCGCGACCGTGGCAGCTAATCGACCGGTTTAGGATGGAACCGACCTATTTATCCATAAACCAGCCCGTTTTGTCCTATACCGTCCGGTTAGCACTAGTCTGATCCGTTTTTTTGGTCACAGGGCACCCTTAACCAGATGTTTCTGCCGGTTTGACCCGCCTGGCCAGTGAACCGGCTGGTTTGACCAGTTACCGGTTTGAACCGGACGGTTTTTAATACTATGGTCTCATTGTGCTTGGCTATCTTCTATTGTGTAGTTATTGTTTACTGCTGTATCTATAATTGCTTAACTGTTCTTGGGGTGAATGAAATTGTTTTACGTGATTATTACAACATAGAACATTGTGGAAATTAACATATACTTCTGCCTTAGGGACGAGGAGAGGCCTGTGATTACCCTTTAAATCTACTTCATTGATCAAATACCATAGAGATCTGCCAAGAAAGGGTCAAATAGGTTGCAAAATAGGCCTTAGCTAGGACTGCAAAAAAACATAGAGAACATAGCGTGACTACTTTGGAAGAGAAATGAAGTACAATCACAAAATACTTCAATTTTTTCCCCTGAAGCGAGTCTAGAATAGGTCTTCAACAGGTCCAAAAAAAGGGCTCAAGGGTAGCCTCAAAACCAACCTTAAGTCATTTGAAGTGAGCCTCAACAATGTAGATATGAACCATAGAAAACATTCCGCAAAGGACTCCAATTTAGCCCACATATCTTGCTTCAATCAGTCTGCAATGAGCCTCAGGAAGTCAACGTAGGTTGCCTTAGACAAGCTTGGATTAGGGTTCAAAATATTAACACAAATTTCCTCAGAAAATCAATGAAGATTACCTCAGACCAACTCGTATTAGGGCTTAGAAAATCAACAAAATTTTCCTCAGAAAGTCAACGAAGATTGCCTCAGACCAGCTTGCATTAGGTCTCAAAATTGCCTCAGAAAATTACAACGAATAGCCAAGATATGCCTCAGTAAAAGGGTCTGTTGAGTTTAGTGAATAGATGCCACTGCTGACCACAAAAATCCGTGTCAAGAAGGACAAATTTAGGCATCAGGTTGTTTGAATTAGAGGGCTGAAACTCTGCCAGGAATAGGGCCTAATAATTTCTCATATTACTCCATAAGCCCAGCGAAAACCATTAACCAAAAGATAAAGAAAAAATAAGTCCAATCTGTCTCCAAAACTTGGCCTACTCCAATTATGCGCGACAAAACAAGGCCTCAGGAATCACAAATATTATTTGCAAATAAAGTGCATCAGATGGTCTCTTTGGAGGGCAGACGAGCCCTCAATTTATACAAGACGAGTAGGCTTCTAGAGGGGTCGACATGGCCTTAAGTTTTTTGGAGCTGATTTTACAAAATTCGAAACTGAATTTTCGAAATTGAATATTTTGGAGCCAAAATTTAATCTCCCATTAAGGCCGACTTCAATGAGGTTTTTCTTACTTGAAGGAGGACTGATTTGATGACTTTTATGTAGCTTCGGTCAGTATTCAATTGTACTCAAGTCGGCCTACATAAGGGAGGAAAATTTGAATCTAATTTCTAGAGTTGGATCCAAATAAGGACGTGTCTCTTCTAAATGTCATTTCAGCTCCAATATAGGCCACCCCAAGTCAACTATAAATACATCTCGATGCTCCTCTGCACTTGAATTTGGATGACATATGAGGCTCAATTCAGATCACTTCTGTTCACACGTGGGAGGCAAATCAAGGATGAAATCTGAGGCAGAACAAGGATGTTTTTCTGAGGCAGAACGAATTCTCCGAGGAAAGTGCAAGAGATCGAAATTTCAAGAGGTCAAGTTTATCACAGTTTGACTAGGTTTGACCTGGGTTTGGTTCCTGTTCAGTTTGTCTTTGTTTTATATGAAAAGTTCAGATTGTTTTTCTTGTTGAATTGGACAAATTTCTGTAAGAAAAGGTTCCTGGTTTTTTCCCCTGGTTTGGGGTTTTCCCAGTGTAATTTTTTGTCTCGTGTTTGGTTGTCTCTTCATGATTCTACTAGATTTATTGTTTATACTGATGATATTTGCTATATGTAATTACTTAATGACGAATGTGATACAAGATATATTAATGAGGAATTCATTGGAAGTAATTATCAGTTAGGAAAATCCCTAAAGTTCAACACGATTAGGGTAGCTCAAAAGGCCATAAACAAATTATCAATTTTTTTTTTAATATTAAAGCCGTCAATAATCCAAATCTGATCAATCATCAAGTTGCCTTCATCATTTCATTTGGGGACCTTGACCACACTTTCGGGGAACAAACTTTGATCAAACATATCTCCTCAATCGTGAGGAGTTATGAGGCATGCCAGCTACTATTGGAATCAACACGATGAGGACAATTGAATGCTAATGGTCTTGCTTACAGAAACACTACTCTTCCTTGTCATTTTTGTCATCCAAAGCGGAGCTTCTTCTGGCTGTTGCTTGGGTTGACATCAATGACAACCAAATTCCAACAGTTTTTTTTCCTGAGTCCCGACTTGTTTTTCAAATTTTTATTCTTTTAAAGCAACATCAACATAAAAAAAAGACATTGTCACACAAATATGAAAATAAAACTACAATATAAAATATATAAGATGTCAAGTGATATGTCAATCATTGATGAAAAATGGTCACAAGATTCACAATCCTCAGAGCTCAATCTTAGCACAAGAAAAAACGAAAAATGACATTTGAAAAACCCAAACCAGAACTTATATTGTGTTTTTTAGAAGCAGGGCGATAATTTCCCATCGACTCTTCGAAATTATCACGATAAATTCAACAATGCAAATTATTGAGATATTTTCCAGTGATAATATCTGCAAGGACTGGTTCAGCAATAATTCCGATATTATCGCGATATGTGTAACACCGGGGGAGACACACAGGGAGATGTGTGGGAGCATCCCCAAATTTTAGAGAAATTCACGGGGCGTGGAGGGATGTCAGGGTGTGTATATATATATAATTCAAATTCAAACTAAATAACGAAATGATTGATTCATACATCATAAATGATTCAATGAAATAGAAATAGCAAAATATTGTATACATTGATTTAAATGCATCATTCATTATTCTAGAATCTGATTAGTATTAAGCAAAATAGTAGATAATAAAGTCTGAAGAATGGAATTTTAAATTAAATTACGCAAACTCAAAAATAATAAAAAGAGATGAATTGAAGACTTGGTATAAGGTCATCAGTATCTAGAGTCAAGACTCAAATGTTAAAACTAAAAATGAGCAGTGGACAATGAACCAATGTTATCAGAGCTAGACTGGTGATTGAATTGGTTGACCGGTAAACTGGGAAGTGGAAAAAAAAATTGGTGTCGGTCAACCAAAATATAAATAAATATTCTAAAAAAAAAGACCACTTAAATATTTATGTGCACCGATATGAATCCAAACCATTCAATACACAAATATTCAAAGTTTCTCATATATATAATTATATAGCAAGGGTGCATATAACCAAATTAGAACTGAGTGCAATCCATATTTGAACCAAAAATACATCAACAAAGAGGCTTACCCCCACACCAATAACTCAGATCCCTTCCATTCCTGTTCTGGAGCCACTTCAAAATTATAAAATTATCTTTCAAGAGATATATCAGAGATATGCCATTTATTCTTCTTGAGGCATTCCAGTAGATGGAACCTAGAGTCTGTCTTTTTATTTAGTATCTTGCTATGTTTTTTTAACATCTCTTGTAAACTGTTTCATGCCTTTTATGATTTTAATTCTAGTTGTATTGTTTTGATGCAGACCATATTTAGGAACCCCACACAAATAAAATCCTATGCAATTCCAAACCCAGAACGTTGTAATGTTCCGGCTTCTGCAATTTCTGCTTCTGCAGATTCAGTTGTCATAGTTGATACAAATTTGCCAGGAGCTCACATTGCATTACACAGATGGCAGCCAAATACCCCAGATGGGCATGGAATGCCTTTCCTATTTCAGCATGGGAAAGCTGCTACGAGTTCAAGTGGTGGTTCTTTCATGCGTATCTTCAAAGGTTCTGGTATTGAAGATTGGCATTATCCTCGTTGCATAGCCCTTCCTGCAACAGGAATCAGAAGTTCATCCATTGTTGCAATCACTTCAGACATGCACATTATCACAGGTAGGTACTTTCTGTGCAAAAGCATCCAATACTACTAGCTAAAGACTTCTGTCTACTGGTCAAGCAAGCCCTATAGGCTAGAAGCTATTTTTTTATCAACTGTTTTCAATTTTTCTTTTTAAAAACTTAACAATATTCTTTTCCTTGTCAGGTGGACATGCCGACAATACTGTAAAGTTGATCTTAGCTGAGAATGCAAAAACACTGGAGAGTGCAGCTGGCCACTGTGCTCCAGTTACCTGTCTTGCAATTTCTCCAGATGGCAGCACCCTTGTGACAGGATCTCGAGATGCTACTGCAATATTATGGCGGTTGCATAGAAGTTCTGACAGGCTTTCTTATGGCAGACTAGAGCCATCTGTTTTGTCTCCAGCGGCAGCAGTCAGTTCTTCTAACTCTGGAAGTACCAGTGCAAATATAAATATGTATGGGAGGAAAAGATACATTGAAGGTCCCTTGCATGTCCTCCGAGGTCATATTGGTGAATTAAATTGCTGTTGCATAAATGCTGACCTTGATCTAGTTGTTTCCGGCTCACATCTTGGTGGTGTGTTACTGCATTCAATTTCAAGGGGACGTCTGATAAGGCGGTTACCAATAGAAGGAGTAGACATTGTATCCCTTTCCGCAGAAGGGATGATAATTATTTGGGATAAGTCTTCTCAACAGCTTAGAACTTTCACCCTTAATGGTATTTCAGTTGCTAGAAGAATTCTTTCCCCATTTCCAGGAGATATCACATGTATTGAAATATCAAAAGATGGAAAGCATGCATTATTTGGTACAAGTGCATATCCGTTCTCAGATGAAAAAGTATCAATGTCCAGAGAAGGAAGAGATAATGATTCAACACCACAATATGAAGAGGCTAGAACATCTATTGTTTCTCTCCCTTCTATTTGTCTTCTCGATTTGCATACATTGAAGGTAGGTTATGATGCAGAGGGTCAAACATCTACTCTCTGTCCTTTCTATTTGTCTTCTAGTTTTGCACATGTTGAAGATAGGTTATGATGCCTAGGATGCCTAAAAGATTTTGTTAGTCCCGTGTCTGGTTACTTCAATTTATCTGTTCTTTTATATGGTATGTATTAGGAACTTCACTTTGAACATACATGTGTGCAGATTGTACATGTTCTGGAGTTAAATCAAGGACAAGATGTCACAGCTTTGACTCTAAACAAGGATAATACCAATTTAGTTGTCTCCCTTCGCAGCAAGCAGCTGCTTGTTTACACAGATCCGATGGTGAGTTTCCTTACTTGGATGCCATACTATAAAAGCACTCGTGTGCATGCAAATCTCTAATTTTTTCACATTATCTCTCCTTTTGCTTGAGAGTTATTCATTTCATTCTCAGAGCAGGGCGTATTTCCTGTGTATTCTCTAATCAAAGTATATGTGACTTTTGGTTATCATTCGGTTATTTGATGTCCTTGTCTTGTTTCGCAGTTGAGTGTCAAGGTTGTGGATCAAATGCTTCGGCTTGGTTGGCAGGGTGAAGGTCTTACGCCTCTTATAACTAAGTGATCAGTTCATTTGGATGTGTCTCATCGATGAAGTTCCTCATGCAAGTTCTTATTTTTTTGTTATGTTTGTAGGATTCTCACTTCCATTTTGTGTTTGTGTTTGGAAAGTGAGATTAAAGATGGCCGTGTTGGCTATGCTGCATTTTTCCCCGATCCATTTGTTCATTTTCTTCTCGGTAATTCATGAATTCATTTTGGTTCTTGCAATGCAGGCTCTGTTAACGTTGTACAGTAATTCCGGGCTTATATTAAAGAGCTCGAAAGTGTATTGTATGCCATTTTACCCAGCATGGGTGATTTGTAGAGTTAATATCAATCATTTTTTTCAGAAGTCTTTTGATGGAAATTAGCATGTGTCTAATTCTTCATAAAATGTTTTTATTTTTTATTTTTTTCGGGTATGGTGGCACTTTTTCCTTTCTTCTGAACGTGTAATCAGAAAATCTTTTCTGGGATCAAGCCTTATATAAAATTTACTGATATTGACAAAATAGACACACCTATGGTGCACAAGTGTCCGGATTGGGAATGAGGGGGACGGTGGAATGGGTGTCTAATGAGAACGGCTCGAATGTTTTCAGGCCCAACAATAATGGATATGTAGTTATTTTCGAAGGAAAACTTTGTGAGGGAACCAAGGGATGCTTCTTCACATTTGTGAATGGCATCCCTAGTAAGCTCATCGATATGTGTTAGTTTATCCCCAATGAGGATTCAAACTGGGCACCTCCCAGCATGGAATTAGCCAAATGACCCACAACATTGGTGACAAGTGGTTGAGCTAACCGATTGAGATGTGTGTGTATATATTTAAGTATTTATTTATTTATTTCACAAAAACATAAATGATGAAATAGAACTAGTTAACTCCATAAATACCAACTTCTTAAAAAAAGGCAAGTGCCATGTACATGGTCTAACTACGAAATCAAAATATCATAATTGATGGGAAAAATTTTGACAGACATTCCCAAGATTTTGCTACTAGTTCCCATATGTGAAATGATTTCTATACACAAATAAGTTGAATCCCAATCATTGAAAATCTTCAATAGTCCATTTCTCTAAAAAAAGGCAATTTTAAATAGTTCCTGAAAATGTCATAATTCATATCCGATAACAAAATGCAACATCAACAGTGGGCACCGAAACCAAGAACATAGCAGCTCAAAGAATTATGTCAGAGGATTCAGTTTCCCATTCTTCCCTTGATACCTGGCCCTTCTTAGCTCTCGGTTGAAGCTGAATTTGAAAATTTTCAGGTTTATTTTTTTGAAGTTAGCCTCTCAAAGGCACTAAATCACAAGGCTTCACTGTCACAGTTACACTGGGCAATATTTTCATTGATGAATGGGGCTTATGTTATGAGTGATATTTTTTTTGCCACTTCTTAACCCGACTGGATGTCAGCCCTTGAAAAATCAAAGGGCATGGGGACTTTCCTTTAAAATTTTGCATGGAATGTGGGGACGGTCCCTAAAATTCTGTGGGTCTCCGATAGTATTTGGGGTCCTGTCCCGGATAGGAGTTCCAAAGCCCCTGAAATATTGGATCGACCAGAACGTGGGTTTTAAAGGCAGGGACAGGGCCCCATGCAACACAGACACATATACGCATATGCATGCACACACATTCAAACAGCATACCTTTAAAAACATTTGGTGGGAATATTGTATGGTACATCTTTGTCTTCAAGATAACAGTCTAATGGAAGGTCCCATGTATAAATAAAAACTATCAAATAACACAGGCAATGATCATCTTGAAACTGATATAAGCCAACAAGGTTTAAAATGTTATATAGCATTGAAGGAAGAGCTTAAGAAATCATTTATTTCCTGCTTCCAAAATCAAAATGACTGAATACAATAGTGAATCATGGAAACATTCACCAATTCTTTGTAATATCCTTTAAGCAAGCTTTCAGGCAACTTTGACATGAACGTAGCCGCAGTAATATGCTGACACCATTGGAAGATGAGACATATAACACATTACGTAAAGAGGACACAGAGGAAGTGAAGAGAAGTAAAAATGTCAAAATATGATAGTTGTAATTGAATATGCTTTGTGCAAATTCAAGAAACAGCTATGAGTCACCAGCGTAAAGTCACTGTTGATTACCCATTTGCTTGGATTGGTATTTCTCCATTCACAAGGGGCGTCCTGTATATATATGCACTGTCAACCATTTATAAAAATTGCCACCGTTAATATGAATGATTAATGCATAAAATAATTATTCCTGATATGCACGAGAGCAGTAAAATATGAAAGAAGGAAAGAAGATGAATGTGTGTTTTAAGTGATCGATACAATCAAAGCGAAGGCCCTTAGGCCACCCACGGCACTGCACAAAACAAGACTATTTGTTGGTTTTCGAGCTCAAATACAAGATCTATTGTGTAAAAAACACTACACTAGCAATTGCACTTAAAAAAATTAACTAGAGAGAATGAAATTGCACTGAAAAGAACCAAGTAGAGAGAATGAAATTGCACTGAAAAAAAATTCACCTAGGTAAAGAGACCAGTTCAAATTACTCAGACTCTTGTTTGTTTTATAACTTAAGTGTAAACTCCTTCATGCAACTCCTAACTCAGAAATAACAAGAAACCTTCAAAAATAGATTGAAAATCAAAGGATAAAGTTTGTAGGTGAGTGTATAAGGTAGTTTCTCAAATAAGAGAGGGAATGCACATTATTAACTAGGGACCTTAAGATAAGGTAATGCACATTAATAATTGGGGACATCAGGGATAAGGTAATGCACAATTTGGAGAGGAAATCACCATGTCATTGCTTGGTCACTGTAGCATGTCATCTTAGGTGGTACTCACTATTAAAACTAGACTCACTAAAAAAAAATGCTAAAAACAAAAATGATTTGAAACGGTAGAGAATGTCTAGTAAATGAAGAAAAACAATTATATATTGACCTAATTATGCATCACTGAGGTTCTAAGTGTGCACTAATCCCAGCACTATTCAACCATCTAGTTCAAAGGGCTATGAAATAACTACATAGCGAATGTCTATCATATATTATTCAAACAATTGTGTCTTATAGAGACAAAATACAATGCTAGGTATAATAGTATGCTCTGCAAACATTGTAGGAAGCCAGCAGAGAGTAAGAAGGAAAAAAGAGATGGAAGAATAATGCTGGTTGCTCATTGAAAAACTTTACTTAAATAATGCCATTCTCCCCTCTTATAGTACTCCAATTTATCTAGACGGTGGGTTTCTTATTCAATATGTGTATTTGTTAAGTGGTTTTAAATAAAGAAAGCTACTATAAATTTTTAGTTAATAGCTATAAAAAATGCTGCAACCCACTAAAAAGGGGGCCATCCTCCATAAATAGGCTCATTCATGCAATTTGACTTATCTCAAGCTAATAATGTTGCTTCCATAAATAACATATCTTAAAGTATTAAGTGTCCTTCTCACATGCAAACTAATTCATTAAGTCACCTTGGCTAAAATGATCATCTCCAATAATAAATTTCCATCTCTGAATTTTCGATAGTTAGCAAAGAGAAATCAATCGACCTTGGTGCCATCATTTTCCCAAAGTAAATGATGAGTCATCCATTGAAAATATAATTGGGATTAGGGTAAATCAATTTTAGTGAGCTTACCAAATATATCCAAAGAAGACACCTAGGTTTTCTTTGATGAGAGAAAGAGGAAACATTTGCCACATGTCACCTTGAAAAACTTCCACTTGTTCATTCCACACCATTTGACGACTACTTATTGGAACTAAGAGTATGCCACCCCTAGTTAAAAATAATATTGCTAAATATAGACATGCCATAAAAAGCACCACAAAAGATAGAAAAGACGAAAAAGTAAGGAAATTGCCATGAGGTCATTGCCAAATATAGCATGCCTAAAAATAGGTATTGTTAAAAATAGCATCTTTCATGTCAGTGAAATTAGTCTCATTGGACAATTTTTTGCAAGGAATCTGAGTATGTGCTTACTATTATCATATGAGCCCTAAAACTTGAATTGTTTGTAGAAATTTCTGTTTTCCACCCCGGTTTTCAGTTTCACCTTATTATTCCAAAATAGTTAAATGCCCTTTCCCACATCCATACATTTAATAAGCTGGAAAATAAATTTTGCTGAAAACACAAATTCTGGAAAAATTACAGAATGCTGGAAAATGCAGAAATAAATATCAGCGCACATAAAACAGTCATTCACACATTTTGACACATATATTTTTGGTCAACATGACCCTGGAAAAACCCCCTACAACTCTTTGGGAAAACCAGTTCGAAAGCTCCTTATTTCTGAAAAATGCTTTTTACAGTGAGAGAAATATTCAGCAAAAAAATCAGCAAACAGACTTTACAACTTATCTCGTTTTTCGTGCTTAACCACCGCCTCGGAAAATGTGCAAACAGCAAAAACAGAACAACAATAAATGCTGTACGTCCTCCTCGATTTTCGTGCCCAGAAATTTGCAATAAATGTAGCTGTACGGCCGCCTCAAAATTTGTTCAAACAACAATAAATGCTGCTGTCCAAAATCTCGATTTTCGTGCAAAAAACACAGCAGAACTTTGCTGTACGGAACAACCCTCTGCTGCCTCGATTTCTGTGCCCAATCTTGTTGTACGTCCTCCTTTTCTAGAAAACTGTGCCCAAAAATTCTGCCTTTCACTGTGCTAACTCAGCTGTACGGTCTTGCTGAAATGCTCTATCAGCTGCTCTCTTTCTCCTCTCAGCTCAGAAATCTCCCTTGCTCTCCTTCTCTCCTTCTCCCAATCTGCTCATGAAAGAATGAATGATCTTTTCCTCCTTTAAACTAACCCTAAGTGACTTTTGGGGAATCCCTAAATCCAATGGCTGAAATAGATTGAGATCTAGGGCTGAGATTAAATGCTCATTTAAATCTCAATTTCTATTTTTTAATTCACCCCACTTTAATAAAGACCCACTTAGTCATTTATTTTCAAAGTCACTTTTCCTTTCTAATTTTACATTGACTTTATTAAAGTCACTTTAAAATTAGACTTTAGTAACTTTATCACTTAAAGTCACTTTTAAATTAGATTTGACTTTATAACTTTATAAAGTCACTTTAGTAACTTTATCACTTAAAATCACTTTAAAATTAGATTTGACTAAGTCACTTTAGGAGAAAAATTAAATTTTTTTGGACACTTTTCCCTAGGCCAAAGATCAAAGCCTTAGGGAACCACCTGTCCTCCGGTACCAAATTTCAACATTGTTAAAAATTGTAGTGTTTTGCATGTCGCCTCGAAAAAGCTCATTGACATATTGAGCTTGCGATGATCTCAAATATGGGATATTTTTGACTTGTCAACCTTGGAATTCAAGCTCTTATAAAATAGGAATATTGCTAAAATTCACAAAAAATTCCCAACACTGGTGAATACGCATTTGAAATTCCTCTAACTTGTAATTCACTATAATCACTGAATACCTTATTGGTGAAAGCTCACTAGATTTTAATCCTTTAGTTGCACAAACAATCTATTGGTTAGCAATGGTGACTTAAGGGGATGAGATCCCCCTATGGGATGTCAGGAATCTTAAGATCCCTATACTATGAAGTTGGAAATAACTAATCCCTCAAAATGTAGACCATTGCGAATATCCTCTGGGAAATGGAGTCAAACACATGGTGCCTTGCTCGATTTGTTGAAATGAAGACCCAATTGCAATTTGCAACCCACCTGTCACGTACTCTCCTTCATTGGAAAATGCATTGAAGTCAATAGATGAGAGAAAGCCACTTTGTTAGAAGTGAATAAGGAAAACTTCTGCCAAGTGCAAAGGAACCAACCAATGAGGCTAATGGGCCGTAAGTTACCAATAAAGCTTATCAATGTGAATAATAATTTGAATTTGAATACTAACCAAACTCTTTCAATCAAGACTGATAATCAATGTTGTTGAATGTGAGACATACCATCAAGATGCTCGAGCTCCTATACCACCACTTAGATGATGTGTTAGAGGAAATGAGGAATGATTCACTAACAGGAAGGTAATGAGGAAAACCTTTCCCTCAACATGAAGTGGAAATAAGTACAACAAAATGGCAACATATCCCTAAGGCTAGATGATAAGTTGTTTGACCAAGAAAGATGTCTTGATGCAAAAACTAAAGAGATGAAGCAATAATTGTTAAGAACTAGAGTACATGCAAGCACAACAAGGAATGATGGAAAAGGTTTTAATCCATATTTAAGCCGTTCTATTGATCTCGTGATCTCAGTTTATAATACATAAACTTGCCACATCTGTTGAATTTTGTAGCTATGGTTGGTCTTCATAATATTCATTTGTACTTGTAATGATGAGATATTTGAATTATATTTGTAAAAGAAAATTTATATGAAGCATGTTCTTCATGACCTTTGAAAAGGGAAATTTGAATTCTTCAATTTGTATTTTTGCCTCCGCAAGCGACCAAGTCAGCGCTTCAAGTCATCATGTCAGCGCAAAGAGACACCTATTAACATCACCTAAAGGCTATAAGTAGCCTATTCGATCTCCTCCAAGGGTGCACTCCGGATTAACATCATATATTGTTAATTTTGGCAACTAGGTCAAAACTCTAGGTTGCACTGCTCATATGGTGATGATTATATTTTTGTTGGGTTCCTCTTTCGGACAGGTGCAAGATTGATCTAAAGATCATCTTGTTTGGATGAGCAGAGCATATATTTTGATTTTATTTTCCACACATGTGCGAGGTTGACTAGACTTGTAATGTAGGCTCACAAGCCTAATAGATGTGTCACACACCCTCACTGACTGATATAAATTGGAGAGATATGATGTCCATTTTATCATCTTATCACACACATTCCTCATGATCTGATTGGTTCGTACAACCTAGAAGGGACTTCTCTCTCTCCCATGTGTAAATATGGATGCCGGAAATATGGATAATGCGGATATGGATGTAGGAAATCTGGATCTCGGAAATTTGGATGATGCCGAATATGGATGCTGGAAATCTAGATGCCGAAAATATGGATGATGCTGGAAATGGATGTCAGAAATTTGGATGAGGGATTCTTTTGTTGACTTGCGTTGACTTTTGGAAGGTTGGCTGATCTTTTGTTGAGAAAGACTTTGCTGGATGATGCATCCTATTGAATTCTACACATCATTCTCTATCTTTGTTGGACAAGAAGAATTGTAAAATCTGATCTACATTATTTGGCTTGTCTTCTGTTGATCTATTATTATGTTTTATCAACATTTTACTTTCATGTTTATGTGATTGCTAAATTGAATTGGGCCTATAAGAAAGATTGAAGTAAAATTGCATTAAGCATAGAACATACCATGGTTATCTAAAATTAACATGGAATCAGAGCTGAGGTGAAAACAAAGCCCAAGATAGTGTGAAAAGAAATTACCGAAGAAGAAGTTTTGTCAAGGACCAATGGTCTAATGATAAGTTGACTGACAAGTCTGATTATCATGCATGGAAGATGTCCTTGGATTTGGCATTAGAAGATCAAGATGTCATGGACTATGTGTAGGGGAAGATTCATGAGCCTCCATCATATTTTATGAGGCTCACAGAAATTAGGAATGATCTCCTTGCCATAGGAGAAGAAGTAACTGATCGAGAGCTCATCCTCATTGCTCTTGGAGGACTTCCCCTAGACTGATATTTATTTAATACTACGATTCTTAATAATAATATGATACATGATTTTGATGAATTGTTGACTAGATGCACTCAAGAGGAGACAAGAATGATGGAGAGAGATCATCCCTCGAATGGAAATAGAGGTGACCCTACAACCTTCGCTTCTCATGCAAAGAAGAAGAACCATGGTGGCCCGAGAAATTAAAACCATGGAAGAGTGGGGCCTAAAGGAAGGAAGGGAAGATGTTACACTTGTAACAAGTCTGGTCACTATGCAAGAGAGTGCCCCAATAGAAGGGACTCTCCCAGGGATGATGACAACAACAACTTCAGGGGGAATGGAAATCAAAGGAACAACAGGCTCAAAGGAAAAAAGAAGGCTCCCTCTAATCGTAGTGGAAATGGGCAACCTTTCAAGAGGTCAAGAAATTCCAAGTATGATGCGTCTAATGTTGTTGATAATAAGAAAAATAAATATATTCTTGTATCTCCCCTCTCTGTTGCATCTCCTCCTAACACCCTAGATGTCTGGTTGATTGATAGTGGTGCTTCAAGGCACCTCACTAGATATAAAGAAGTCGTCTCTGATTTGATTGAGAAGGATACTAATTTCGAATCTATCCTTGGAGATAATGCCACATATCCCGTGAAAGGGACAAGGACCGTGACCTTTCATCTATCTCAAGGTCAAGTCCTCCGTTTACAAGATGTGTTGTATGTACCTGATTTGAAGAAGAACCTTCTGTCTCTTTTGGAAATGGAAGAAAAAGGGTTCAAGGTGGCATTCATTGAAGGAAATGTACACATCTGGAAGAAGAACTTCAAAGAAGCTCTTACTATTGGTTTTAGAGTTGATACACTCTACCAGGTTGGAGGAAGTCCATTGGGGGCTATGTCATGTGATACAACTCTTCAAACAGAGTTATGGCACCGAAGGTTTGCACACCTTCATTACAAAGCCCTTCCCGAAGCAAGGAAGGTGGTGGCAGGGATGCCCTAATTTAAAGATGATCATGAAGGTATATGTTAGGGTTGTGTCGAAGAGAAGCATACAAGGGCATCATTCCCATCAAGTGTCACAAAGACAACTGATATCTTGCAGTTGATACATTCTGATTTATCTGGTATTTTTCCCATGACATCCTTGGGAGGATGTTCCTATTACATGACTTTTATAGATGACTTCTCCCGCAAGACCTGGGTATATTTCTTGAAAAAGAAGGATGAAACATTCAAATGGTTTCGTACCTTCAAGGCCTTGGTGGAAAATCAAACTGAGAAGAGAATCAAAGTTTTGAGGACCGACAATGGGTCTGAGTATGATTCAAATAAATTCAATGAATTTTTCAGTGAAAATGGCATTAAGAAGGATAGCACGACTGTGTATATTCCCGAGCAAAATGGTGTTTCTCAAAGAAAGAATAGGACCATTGTGGAAGTTGCTCACGCCGTGCTATGTGACCAAGGTCTTCTGAAGTTTCTATGGGGAGAAGTTGCAAGCACTCTTGTGTACGTTCAAAATAGATGCCCACATTCCGCCCTGGACTCCAAGATGCCTGAAGAAATATTCTCCGGTAAGAAACTTGATGTTTCTCATTTTATAGTTTTTGGTTGTCCTGTTTACTTTCATGTGCCGAAATAAAATAGAAGAAAGATGGATGCTTCTGGAAAGAATGGAATGTTTGTGGGCTACAGTGAAACTTTGAAGGCATATAGAATCTATGTGTCTGGTCAAAGAGAAGTGGAGATATGCCCCGATGTCACCTTCGATGAAGATGTTGCCCTCAAGAGAGTAAGAACTCTTCCTAGCTCCAAGGAAGATAAAGAAGATGAAGAAGCAGGGAAGCAGGAAGAACCAGAAGATGAATTGATGCTCATTGTTGAAGGACCTATGGATCCTATTGATCCACCTCCTTCAAATAAAAGAAGACCCTCATGGCTTAGGGATACTATCGAATATGCCGAGAGAAATATTGACCCAAGGGGGACATTCCGTGAAAGCAAGAAGCTGAATAGATACCAAGGGTATCTAGCAGCAATGAGTACAATTGTACAATCTGAGCCTGGATCATTCAAAGAAGTCGTAAAGCATCAAGTTTGGAAGGATGCTATGCACGAAGAATATGAGTCCATTATGAAAAATTATGTCTGGGAAGTGGTTTGCTATGCACGAAGAATATTAGTCCATTATGAAAAATGATGTCTGAGAAGTGGTCCCAAGACCGGAGGAAAAATTTGTTGTCACCTTTTAATGGCTCTATAAGATCAAGTATGGATCTGATGGTAGTGCTGAAAAGTACAAGGAAAGATTTGATGCCCGAGGCTTGTCTCAAAAAGAAGGCATAGATTATGATTATATATTTGCACCTATTGCCCGCTATACCACCATTTGATCTATCATTTCCCTTGTTGCAACGCAAGAATGGAGTCTCCATCAGATGGATGTGAACACTGCCTTTCTGCATGGTTCAATAAAGGAAGAGGTTTATGTGGAGCAACCTTTGGGGTTCGAAGTCCAAGATAGAGACGCCTATGTATGCAGGTTGAAGAAAGCCCTTTATGGGTTGAAGCAAGTCCCCGGGGCTTGGTATGAGAGGATATATAACTACTTGATGAAGTTGGGCTTCACTCAAAGAAATGGTGATCCAAACCTTTATTTTAAAGTTGATAGAGAAAGGCCTCTCATTCTAGTTCTCTATGTGGACAATCTCTTCCTAATAGGTGCTAACCCTCTCATTCATCAATGTAAGAGGGAGCTAGCTTCCGATTTTGAGAATAAAGACCTAGGACGAATGCATTACTTCCTAGGCTTGGAGGTCTGGCAAAGACCAGACGAGATTTTCCTTTTTCAGGGAAAATATGTCATGAAGCTGCTGGAGAGATTTGGTATGGTGGATAGTAAGTCTATGTCGACACCGATGGAACTCAACTTTAAGAAGTTGTGTGGAAATGCTGTTGGGTGTGAGCTGGGAAATCACACTGAGTATCGACAACTCATGGGGGCCTTGATGTTCTTAGTGAACTGCCTTCTGAACGTATGTTTTGCAGTGAAAAATTTGAGTCAACATATGGTTGAGCCTCATCACATTCACTAGATTGGTTCGAAGAATCTATTGAAATATCTTCGGGGCACAATCAACCATGTGATGAGATTGATCAGATTTGGATCAAAGACCTAAGTGATAGCTAAAAATTCAAAGTGTTCGGAAGTGTTCCGAGCCTGAGCGATCAGATAGATCTCGTCTTCCTGATTACGTGCCGTGAACGGTTTGAAAAACTGACACCGTATGAAGAAGTTATCACGATTTGAAAAGTCCAGTAAATTGCAATTTTTGGCTTTTGACCAAGTTTGAATGGTTTTGGAAAATTCAAAAAAAAAAAATTCTAGAGAATATTCCTAGAATATTGCTCATAATATTCCCTAGAATATTCCTTCTAGACCAACCAGTGAATGACAAGTGTCTGCATGTAATTGGAGTGGATTGCACGTGGTTTTGGCTCGGCGAATTAGAGGCTGCCACTTGGCAGGCCCGGAGGCCACTACGTGGCCCATGCACAGTGGTGTAAAATTTTGTTGGGACTCCATCGGAGTCGAACACGGAACCTCCGGACATGCACACAAAGTCTTTACTGTTTTAGCCAACCATGGTTCTTAACCATATTGTGTTCGGCATTTGATTTAACATGTTATGGTTTTATGTTTGGGGGAGCGGAGGGGCCAAACCATCCCATATGTCCAAGACCCCAAGACCATGGGCTAAGACCCAAAACCACTGACGGTTCCGCAGTCATGGGTAGCCCTGTCACATGCCACGGGGTAAGGTTTAAATGTTTAATAGTTCGTTAATCTGGCTGATAGTTACGAGAACTTGACCGCAGAGATTTCGGGGGCATGTGCCCACACAACGGTTCGAAATGTAATGCTGCAGTCAAGGTATGGCGGTATATTTGAAGTGGGCGCCCCATTTTTTGGCATAACTCTAGTTTATTTGCAGTTTAACTTCAGTTCTCCACATTTGGTGGATGATTTTTAGGGGTCATTGGCAAAATGAGTTTAGACTCTATCTTGAGCTAGATTCGACCAATTTTAGAGTGTGAATAGTCAATTTCGACTATCTTGGACATTCCAGAGCTATTGATAAAGGTTGCAGAGCTATCAAAGGACTTTTGAGTAGGTTTTTTCTTTAGAGATGTTCAAGGGGCCAACAAGGCCACCATGGGCCAACAATAGATTGAGGCCTAGCCAGTGCAGCTAGAGGCCTTTCTCAACAATCCAATAGTCAATTTTGGATGTTTCAGACATTTTGGGACTAATGGTGTGCTTTGTGGAGCGTGTAGAGGACTTTTGAAGGTCGAGATGCTTCAGTGAAGTTCCAGGGGCCACTAGGGCCAGCAAGTGCCAGCAGGAGAATGTGGCCTATCCAGGGCAACTAGTAACCATTCTCAGCAAAGCAATAGTCATTTATGACTGTAATGAGCATTCTAAATCTGTTGATGGAGTTTTCAGAAGATTTTGATGATTCCTGGAGCCCAAGAAGCCATAAAGAATTTTTATATTGATCCCAATGCCAGGGGGTACCACCAGGTGTTGGAGGTGAAACCGGAGCAGCCGAAGGCCAATTTCAACGAAACATTAGTCTATTCTGACTATTTTGAGCATTTTGAATCCAGTGAAGAGATTTTTAGAGCCATTTGAAGACTTCTGAAGGTCAAAGAGCCACATGGAAGTTTTGGGCTGCCCAGGGTCAACCGTGGAGGGAAGCTTAGATTGGGGATGTAGTGCTCTTTTGGAGCAAATGATCAGTCCTTTTTGGAAGTATGATATGTGTTGGAGACAATAGGTGAGGTTTCAGGGATAGAAAAATAATTTTGAGGGAGTTAGTGCCATATAGAAGCTCAGTGTAGCTCAAGAGCACCGACAGAAGGAATCAAGTCTAAGGAAGCCTAGATCTATTTTCAGAGTGATGACGACCATGATAGGGGTATGATGGTATTCTAAATCCATTGGTTTGGTTCAATTAACCATTGGAGTTGAGTTTGTAACTTGTAAAATAAATTTGTGATAATCCCAAGGAGCCAAGTCAAGATGACAAGAGCTCAAGGAGACGTAGCCCACGATGTTTGGGTGAACTCCTAGATTAAATTTGTTGTTATGTGTTGATATTTATTTGCTACATTATATGGCTGTTGAAAATTTTTAATATCAACAAAAACCAATGGACTTAAAGCACTTAAAAAATTAAAAAACATACACCTGTTTCAAGTATAAAATTCCACAAAAGTCAAGTATAAGCTAGATATTTTATTTGTTTAACTAGTGGGAGGTTTTTGAAAAGAATAACAAGTTATCCAACCCATTTTCAGATTAGGTTGGTATCAGAGCACTTGATTGCTTGATTGACAGAGCAATAGCTTGCTTGTTTAACTTGAAAGGTGTTTTAACAGTTAAAGAATTTGACTGTTTGCAAACTGATTGTTGTTTAAGCTTGCTAGAGGTGAAGGAAAAGCTACTGTTAGCTAAGTCCAGGAGAGCACAAGAAGGAAGAAGGCAGAAGGAATTCTCCTTACCCAAAGGACCTCAAGGCAACCCTTGACGCACAAAAGGGTTTGTTTGCGAAGGTTGCTTGAAGAAGAGCTTGACTCTACAACCATTTTGTTCAGAAACTTTGTCAA
The DNA here is from genome assembly GCA_034641835.2 of Pinus albicaulis. Taxonomy (NCBI): domain Eukaryota; kingdom Viridiplantae; phylum Streptophyta; class Pinopsida; order Pinales; family Pinaceae; genus Pinus; species Pinus albicaulis. The sequence goes on from CM076571.1 coordinate 647,725,870, forward strand.
TTGTTTTGAAAGCTTTGTGAATTTTTGTTGAAGTTATTTAGTTCATTTTCATAAGATGACAACTTCATCTATGAGGTTTCAAAATCCTCCTCCTTCACAAGATTCTTCAATGAAGACATGAAGTGAGACTTCTATATCCTGAAGGACATGGTCCAAATTTTGTTTGAAGATAGAAGAGAAAGCACTAGACTTCATGAGAAATTGGTTGCTATGAAGCACGAGAAGGAATAAATTCTTCAAATATTACATGATATGGAGATGCAGCTCCAACAAGCCCAAGATGCCTTAACTAAGAAGATGCGTGAAGCAGAGGTAATTCACTCAAATTTGTCTTCATTTTCCTCTTCAGATAGATGTGTTGGTTCATTTGAAAAGCACACTAGAGGTATATGGTCCATGTTAATGTTTAAAATTGGCTATGAAGGCAAGGGTTTAGGAAAACATGCACAAGGCATGATTGATCCTATTTTGGTTGAGGAAATACCTAAGAAATTTGGTCTTAGTTATGTTCAATCTAATGGTGAAAACTCTAAAGCCATGAAGACATGTGAGACAACTTCAAGAAGAACTTTTGTCACAAGTTCTAAACCACAAACATGTCAAGTTTTTTTCTAAGTTGATTGCCATTGTTTAAAGGCTATGTTGCAGCAAGATTTGTGTAGACATGCAGCTTATGGCGAGCATGAGAGTTTAGACAGTTTTCAAGGCATGAACACTGATGTTAGTCTTCAAGAGAAAGCTGGAGCCTCTACAAGTTCATCTCCTCAAGAAGGTAAAAAGGATGGACATGCAAAGCAACATCTGAGGTATAATTCTTCCCATAATCAAGTTGATTATGTTTATGCAAGGCATGACAATTCTGCATATTTGAATGGAAGAAAGAGTTGATGTGCATATTGTGGTATGTGTAAGCATGTTGTTTCAAAATGATGGAGGAGAATGAAGGCATACAGGAAGAAGTTGAGTCAAAGGAAACTTGCAAAGAAGGTGAAAAATACTTGCACATATTGCGAGAAGATGGGACATGTTGGACACTGCATCCAACTAATCATTCCAAGCACGAGGCGAGAGGATTGAAAGACTGGTGAAATTGGAACCAAAGATTCCATCATTGATGTGAGAATAGATGTTTCACATGAAGAATATTTTCAGCAGCAAAAGTCGTCGTGGAAGTGGCTTGGTAAGAAGTGGTTTGACTTCTTGACACAGTAAGACATACATCCATTTCTACATATGCAAATTTCAGTTATGTATGCATGTTTTCTATTGTAAACTTACGTTTGTTTGAGCCACCTTGGATCGATGATCAAGGACATGATGTTCAACTACCTTATTTCAATTTCTCACCAGAAATTTTTGAGTGAGTTCAAGGAAGACAATTCTTGAGAGAAGGACAAGAGCATTCAAGAAGGGAAGTTTTGACTACCTTCAAGTTGTGGTTCAAAGGCACTAAGCCATGCAAGGAAAAGTGTATGGAGGCTGAAATGTGAGGGTGTTGTACTCTCATCTATTGAACATATTAGGGAATCAGTCTTTTGGGATCTAAAATATTTCCAATGGGGAGGTGTGATCAGATTTGGATCAAGGACCTAAGTGATAGCTCAAAATTCAAAGTGTTCGGAAGTGTGTCAAACTTGAGCGAATGGATAGATTTCGTATTCCTGATTCCGACACGATGAACGGTTTGAAAAATCGACACCGTATGAAGAAGTTATCGCGATTTGAAAAGTCTAGTAAAATGCAATTTCTAGCTTTTGACCAAGTTTGACTGGTTTTGGAAAATAAAAAATATTCTAGGGAATATTCCTTATAATATTCCCTAGAATATTCCTTCTGGACCAACCAGTGAATGATAAGTGTCAGCATGTAATTAGAGTGGACTGTACGTGGTTTTGGATCGTCCAATTAGAGGCTGCCACGTGGCAAGCTCGGAGGTCGCCACATGGCCCATGCACAGTGGTGTAAAATGTTGTTGGGATTCCACTGGAGTCGAACATGGAACATTCGAACGTGCACACAAAATATTTACCGCTTCCGCCGCCCATGGTTCTTAACGATATTTTGTTTAGGGTTTGATTTAACATGTTATGGTTTTCCGTTTGGGGGAGCGTAGGTGCCATCCCCTCCCATACGTCCAAGACCCGAAGACCATGCGCTAAGCCCCAAAAATGCTAACGGTTCCGCAGTCACAGTTAGCCCTGTCACATGACACAGGGTAAGGTTTAAACGCCAAACAGTTCGTTAATCTGGCCGACAGTTATAGTAACTTGTCTGCAGAGATTTTAGGGGCATGTGCCCACACGACAGTTCGAAATTTAATGCCGCGGTTAAGTTATGGTGGTATATTTGGAGCAGGCGCGCCATTTTTGGCATAAATTTAGTTTATCTGTAGTTTAACTTCAGATCTCCACATTTGGAGGAGGATTTTTAGGGGTCATTGGGCAAAATGATTTTAGGCTCTATCTTGAGCTAGATTCGACCAATTTTAGAGTGTGAATAGGAAATTTTTACTATCTTGCACATTCCAGAGCTATTGGTTAGGGTTGTAGAGCCACTAGAGGACTTTCGAGTAGGTTTTTTCTTCAGAGAATTTCAAGGGGCCACCATGGGCCAACAACAGTTTGAGGTCTAGCTAGTGTAGCTAGAGGCCTTTCTCAACAATCCAATAGTAAATTTTGGATGTTTCAGAAATTATGGAACTAATGGTGTGGTTTTCAGAGCTTGTAGAGGACTTTTGAAGGCCAAGATGCTTCAGTGAAGTTCTAGGGGCCACTAGGGCCAATAAGTGTCAACAGGAGAATGTGGCTTATCTAAGGCAACCAGTAACCATTCTCAGCAAACCAATAGTCATTTATGAAATGTAATGAGCATTATGAATCCATTGATGGAGTTTGCAGAAGCCTTTGAGGACCTCTAGAGCTCAAGAAGCCACATAGAAGTTTTCTTTGACCCAAGTGCCAGGGGGTGCCACCAAGTGTTGGAGGTGAAATTGGAGTAGCTGGAGGTCAATTTCAGCGAACCAATAGTCTATTCTGAATATTTTTGGCATTCTGAATCCATTACATTTGAAGACTTCTATAGGTCAAAGAGCCACAAGGAAGTTTTGGGCAGCTGAGGTCAACTATGGAGGGAGGCCTAGATTGGGGATGCAGTGCTCTTTTGGAGCAAATGATCAGTCCATTTTGGAGGTATGAGGTGTGTTGGAGATAGTGGGTGACGTTTCAGGGACAAAAAAATAATTCTAAGGGAGTTAGTTCCATAGAGAAGCTTAGTGTAACTCAAGAGCACTGACAGAAGGAATCAAGTCAAAGGAAGCCTAGATCTGTTTTCAGAGTGATGACAACCATGACAAGGGTATGATGGTATTCTAAACCCATTGGTTCAGTTCAATTAACCATTGGAGTTGAGTTTGTAACTTGTAAAATAAATTTTCCATAATCCAAAAGAGCCAAGTCAAGCTGACAAGAGCTCAAGGAGACGTAGCCCACGGTATTAGGGTGAACTCCTAGATTAAATTTGTTGTTATGTGTTGATGTTTATTCGCTGCATTATATGGCTGTTGCACATTTTTAATATCATAAAAAACTAATGTACTTAAAGCACTTAAACAATTAAAAAACATACACTTGTTTCAAGTATAAAATTCCGCAAAAGTCAAGTATAAGCTAGATCTTTTAGTTGTGTTGGCAATATGATGCAATATGTTGTCCTTGATGGCAACCTATTTGATGTTGTCCTTGATGGAAACATACTTGATGAAGTTGTCCCTGATGGAAACCCAATTGATGAGTACTGATGAGTTGCCTTTTGATAAGCAACCTATTTGTTAAAGATGTAAAAATAATGTTTCTACAGGTCAGTTCAGATGTGACAAAGAAAGGAATTCTAGTAAGTGCCAGAAAAATGAAACAGGAAATATTTCTCAATCTACACGCAGGTTTGATGAAGGCAACCCACGTATGGAGGCAATGTATACGCTACTTGGTATACAAGCAACCCGCGTATACATCAGAATTAGTATATACGCAGTTTTTATGAAGAGAAATCACGTATACATGCAAGTACGAAGAAGAAAAGTTGCGTTGCCTTTTGCGCTCTAAAATTATCATACCAAGGGGCATTACCATGGTAGTATCCCACAATATTGAGCGTCGTGTCGTCTATTTGGTGTGTGTGTGTGACACTTGGAAGGTTGGCTGATCTTTTGTTGAGAAAGACTTTGCTGGATGATGCATCCTGTTGACTTCCACACATCATTCTCTATCTTTGTTGGACAAGAAGAATTGTAAAATATGATCTACATTATTTGGCTTGTCTTCTATTGATATATTATTATTTTTTATCAACATTTTACTTTCATGTTTATGTGATTGCTAAATTGAATTGGGCCTATAAGAAAGATTGAAGTAAAACTGCATTAAGCATAGAACATACCATGGTTATCTAAAATTAACATGGAATCAGAGCTGAGGTGAAAACAAAGCCCAAGATAGTGTGAAAAGAAATTACCGAAGAAGAAGTTTTGTCAAGGACCAATGGTCTGATGATAAGTTGACTGACAAGTCTGATTATCATGCATGGAAGATGTCCTTGGATTTGGCATTATAAGATCAAGATGTCATGGACTATGTGCAGGGGAAGATTCATGACCCTCCAACATATTTTATGAGGCTCACAGAAATCAGGAATGATCTCCTTTCCATAGGAGAAGAAGTAAATGATCGAGAGCTCGTCCTCATTGCTCTTGGAGGAATTCCTGAGAGTGGTATGTATTTAATACTATGATTCTTAATAATAATATGATACATGATTTTGATGAATTACTGACTAGATGCACTCAAGAGGAGACAAGAATGATGGAGAGAGATCATCCCTCAAATGGAAATAGAGGTGACCCTACAATCTTCGCCTCTCATGCAAAGAAGAAGAACCATGGTGGCCCGAGAAATCAAAACCATGGAAGAGTGGGGCCTAAAGGAAGGAAGGGAAGATGTTACACTTGTAACAAGTCTGGTCACTATGCAAGAGAGTGCCCCAATAGAAGGGACTCTCCCAGGGATGATGACAACAACAACTTCAGGGGGAATGGCAATCAAAGGAACAACATGCTCAAAGGAATAAGGAAGGCTCCTTGTGATCGTAGTGGAAATGTGCAACCTTTCAAGAGGTCAAGAAATTCCAAGTACGATGAGTCTAATGTTGTTGATAATAAGAAAAATAAATATATTCTTGTATCTGCCCTCTCTATTGCATCTCCTCCTAACACCCTAGATGTCTGGTTGATTGATAGTGGTGCTTCAAGGCACCTCACTGGATATAAAAAAGTTGTCTCTGATTTGATTGAGAAGGATACTAATTTAGAATCTATCCTTGGAGATAATGCCACATATACTGTGAAAGGGACAAGGACTGTGACCTTTCATCTATCTCAAGGTCAAGTCCTCCGTTTATAAGATGTGTTGTATGTACCTGATTTGAAGAAGAACCTTCTGTCTCTTTTGGAAATGGATGAAAAAGGGTTCAAGGTGGCATTCATTGATGGAAATGTACACATCTGGAAGAAGAGCTTCAAAGAAGTTCTTACTATTGGTTTTAGAGTTGATACACTCTACCAGGTTGGAGGAAGTCCATTGGGGGCTATGTCATGTGATACAACTCTTCAAACAAAGTTATGGCACCGAAGGTTTGCACACCTTCATTATAAAGCCCTTCCCGAAGCAAGGAAGGTGGTGGCAGGGATGCCCTAATTTAAATATGATCATGAAGGTATATGTCAGGGTTGTGTCAAAGAGAAGCATACAAGGGGATCATTCCCATCAAGTGTCACAAAGACAACCGATATCTTGCAGTTGATACATTCTGATTTATCTGGTATTTTTCCTGTGACATGCTTGGGAGGATGTTCCTATTACATGAATTTTATAGATGACTTATCCCGCAAGACCTGGGTGTATTTCTTGAAAAGGAAGGATGAAACATTCAAATGGTTTCGTACCTTCAAGGCCTTGGTGGAAAATCAAACCGAGAAGAGAATCAAATTTTTGAGGACCGACAATGGGTCTGAGTATGATTCAAATGAATTCAATGAATTTTTCATTGAAGCTGGCATTAAAAGGGATAGCATAACTGTGTATATTCCTGAGCAAAATGGTGTTTCTCAAAGAAAGAATAGGACCATTGTGGAAGTTGCTCATGCCATGCTATGTGACCAAGGTTTTTTGAAGTTTCTATGGGGAGAAGTTGCAAGCACTCTTGTGTACGTTCAAATTAGATGCCCACATTCTGCCCTGGACTCCAAGACGCCCGAAGAAATATTCTCTGGTAAGAAACTTGATGTTTCTAATTTTATAGTTTTTGGTTGTCCTGTTTACTTTCATGTGCCTAAATAAAACAGAAGCAAGGTGGATGCTTGTGGAAAGAAGGGAATTTTTGTGGGCTACAGTGAAACTTTGAAGGCATATAGAATCTATGTGTTTGGTTAAAGAGAAGTGGAGATATGCCCCGATGTCACCTTCGATGAAGATGTTGCCCTCAAGAGAGTAAGAACTCTTCCTAGCTCCAAGGAAGATAAAGAAGATGAAGAAGCATGGAAGCAGGAAGAACCAGAAGATGAATTGATGCTCATTATTGAAGGACCTATGGATCCTATTGATCCACCTCCTTCAAATAAGATAAGAACCTCATGGCTTAGGGATACTATCGAATATGCTGAGAGACATATTGACCCAAGGGGGCCATTCCGTGAAAGCAAGAAGCTGAATAGATACCAAGGGTATCTAGCAGCAATGAGTACAATTGTACAATCTGAACCTGGATCATTCAAAGAAGTCGTAAAGCATCAAGTTTGGAAGGATGCTATGCACGAAGAATATAGTTCATTATGAAAAATTATGTCTGGGAAGTGGTCTGCTATGCACGAAGAATATGAGTCCATTATGAAAAATGATGTCTGAGAAGTGGTCCCAAGACCGGAGGACAAATTTTTTGTCACCTTTTAATGGCTCTATAAGATCAAGTATGGATCTGATGGTAGTGCTGAAAAGTAAAAGGAAAGATTTGATGCCCAAGGCTTGTCTAAAAAAAAAGGCATAGATTATGATTATATATTTTCACCTATCGCCCGCTATACCACCATCTGATCTATCATTTCCCTTGTTGCAACGCAAGATTGGAGTCTCCATCAGATGGATATGAAGACTGCCTTTCTGCATGGTTCAATAAAGGAAGAGGTTTATGTGGAGCAACTTCTGGGGTTCGAAGTCCAAGATAGAGACACCTATGTATGCAGGTTGAAGAAATCCCTTTATGGGTTGAAGCAAGCCCCTGGGGCTTGGTATGAGAGGATAGATAACTACTTGTTGAAGCTGGGCTTCACTCAAATAAATGTTGATCCAAACCTTTATTTTAAAGTTGATAGAAAAAGGCCTCTCATTCTATTCTCTATTTGGACAATCTCTTCCTAATAGGTGCTAACCCTCTCATTCATCAATGTAAGAGGGAGATAGCTTCCGATTTTGAGAAGAAAGACCTAGGACGAATGCATTACTTCCTAGGCTTGGAGGTCTGGCAAAGGCTAGACGAGATTTTCCTTTCTCAAGGAAAATATGTCATGAAGCTGCTAGAGAGATTTGGTATGGTGGATAGTAAGTCTGTGTCGACACCGATGGAACTCAACTTTAAGAAGTTGTGTGGAAATGCTGTTGGGTGTGAGCTGGGAAATCACACCGAGTATCGACAACTCATGGGGGCCTTGATGTTCTTAGTGAATTGCCTTCTGGACGTATGTCTTGCAGTGAAAAATTTGAGTCAACATATGGTTGAGCCTCATCACATTCACTGGATTGGTTCGAAGAATCTATTGAGATATCTTCGGGGCACAATCAACCATGGGATGAGATTGATCATATTTGGATCAAAGACCTAAGTGATATCTAAAAATTCATAGTGTTCGGAAGTGTGCCGAGCCTAAGCAACCAGATAGATCTCGTCTTCTTGATTACGTGCCACGAACGGTTTGAAAAACTGACACCGTATGAAGAAGTTATCGCTATTTGAAAAGTCTAGTAAATTGCAATTTCTGGCTTTTGACCAAGTTTGATTGGTTTTGGAAAATTCAAAAAAAAAAATTCTTGAGAATATTCTTGGAATATTCCTCATAATATTCCCTAGAATATTCCTTCTAGACCAACCAATGCATGTAATTGGAGTGGATTGCATGTGGTTTTGGCTCGGCCAATTAGAGGCTGCCACTTGGCAGGCCCGGAGGCCACTACGTGGCCCATGCACAGTGGTGTAAAATGTTGTTGGGACTCCATCAGAGTCAAACACGGAACCTCCAGACATGCACACAAAGTCTTTATTGTTTCAGCCAACCATGGTTCTTAACCATATTGTGTTCGGCGTTTGATTTAACATGTTATGGTTTTCTATTTGGGGGAGCGGAGGGGCCAACCCGTCCCATATGTCTAAGACCCTGAGACGATGGGCTAAGACCCAAAACCATTGACGGTTCCGCAGTCACGGTTAGCCCTGTCACATGCCACGGGGTAAGGTTTAAATGCCAAACAGTTCGTTAATTCGACCGACGGTTAGGAAATGTAATGCTGCGGTCAAGGTATGACGGTATATTTGAAGCGGGCACCCCATTTTTTGGCATAACTCTATTTTATCTGCAGTTTAACTTCAGTTCTCCACATTTGGTGGATGATTTTTAGGGGTCATTGGAAAAATGAGTTTAGACTCTATCTTGAGCTAGATTCGACCAATTTTAGAGTGTGAATAGTCAATTTCGACTATCTTGGACATTCCAGAGCTATTGATAAAGGTTGTAGAGCTATCAGAGGACTTTTGAGTATGTTTTTTCTTTAGATAAGTTCAAGGGGCCAACAAGGCCACCATGGGCCAACAGTAGTTTGAGGCCTAACCAGTGCAGCTACAAGCCTTTCTCAACAATCCAATAGTCAATTTTGGATGTTTCCAACATTCTGGGACTAATGGTGTGCTTTGCAGATCCTGTAGAGGAATTTCGAAGGCCGAGATGCTTCAGTGAAGTTCCAGGGGCCACTAGGGCTAGCAAGTGCCAGCAGGAGAATGTGGCCTATCCAGTGCAACTAGTAACCATTCTCAGCAAACCAATAGTCATTTCTGACTGTAATGAGCATTATAAATATGTTGATGGAATTTTCAGAAGCTTTTGAGGATTCTTGGAGCCCAGGAAGCCACAAATAAATTTTATATTGACCCCAATGCCAGGGGGTACCACCAGGCGTTGGAGGTGAAACAGAAGCAGCCGAAGGCCAATTTCAGTGAAACATTAGTCTATTCTGACTATTTTGAGCATTTTGAATCCAGTGAAGGGATTTTTAGAGCCATTTGAAGACTTCTAAAGGTCGAAGAGCCGCATGGAAGTTTTGGGCAGCCCAAGGTCAACAGTGGAGGGAAGCCTAGATTGGGGATGTATTGCTCTTTTGGAGCAAATGATCAGTCCATTTTGGAAGTATGATATGTGTTGGAGACAATAGATGAGGTTTCAAGGATAGAAAAATGATTTTGAGGGAGTTAGTGCCATATATAATCTCAGTGTAGCTCAATAGCACCGATAGAAGGAATCAAGTCTAAGGAAGCCTAGATCTATTTTCAGAGTGATGACGGCCATGATAGGGGTATGATGGTATTCTAAATCCATTATTTTGGTTTAGTTAACCATTGGATTTGAGTTTGTAACTTGTAAAAGAAATCTGCGATAATCCCAAAGAGCCAAGTCAAGATGACAAGAGCTCAAGGAGACGTAACCCACGATATTTGGGTGAACTCCTAGATTAAATTTGTTGTTATGTGTTGATGTTTATTTGCTGCATTATATGGTTGTTGCACATGTTTAATATCAACAAAAAATAATGGACTTAAAGCACTTAAAAAATTAAAAAACATACACCTGTTTCTGTTGAAAATGCAGCAAGATGATGGAGCTTAGTGAAATGAAGTCGCCTTCACTAAGTGGGCCCGCAGGCTATTTTTGGCGCAAAGTCTATTTTTAGACTATGTCTATTTTTTAGACATATTGAGCATGGTCTAGGAGTTGCAGTATGCTATTCTTGGAGTATTGGTCATGTTGGTAAAAATAGAGGGACCTCTATTTTTGGACATTTAGGCCGAAGTCTATTTTTAGACTGCCTATCCTAAAAATAGAAAAGTCAAATATTATTTACCCTTAATAATATTTGGACTCTAAACTTCAGTTTACTCTCTTGGAGCACTTCAGTTCAAGCTACAGAAGTGGCTCATGCATCTGACAGAGGAATTACACTATTCCTAAGGGTTTGGTGAGCTCATGCATGGTTGACTTCAGTTAGGACTTCAGTGGCAGAGGTTTGGTGGAGTTGATGAGACAGTTGGTGGAGTTGTGTTCGGTTTAACTTAGTTGAACTAGTTGAGATTAGTTTAACTAGCTAATCAACTAGTAATGAGTGGAGTGAATTAAATATTATTTAATTCACTAATTATTAACTCATTATTCAACTCAAGAACACTTCAGTTCACTACATTGCATGGACATTTCAGTGGAGACCAGTGAAAGAGGTAGATGAAAGGGTTGAGATAGCTATCAGTTGTGACATCAGTTGTGCATGAGATTTGCACCACACTTGGAGGAATTGCCCATGAGGATTGCGCTGTCAAGCCAAGGAGATTCGAACCTTGGATCTCTCATTAGACCAGCCTTTATTGCGCAATAGAGGCAGGCAATTAGTGGATGAGTTTTGAACCTGTGACTTGTTCAAAACCAAGCTAGTTTGTGTGTAACTTTATGAGATAGTACTGAGTACTTGTGAGGAGTATTGTCCTATGTACTGTTACATGTTCTCTCCATTATAATATACACAATAGCTGAGGGGTTTTCAGCTATAAGCTTTCCCCATACATACTGTGTAATGTGTGTGATGTTTTGATGATCTTTTGATCGCATACCGCTTGTTTTATTTCCGCATGTGTGATGATCTGAGTGGAAGAGATTATGTGTTGCATATGAATTCGAATTGATATGTGATCAGGATAATATCGGTGGATAAATCTTCATTATTCAACAAATTTCTACATTGTATCGGAGCTATCGGAGCAGAGATTGATCATCACAATGATTACAAACTTATTTCGGTAGACAGAGTCTGCATGCGGGCCAGGTAGCCTCTGGATCCATCCTTTCCTTTGAAAGGTGATACATCCAGTAAATGCCCCTGCAGTCGATCTCTGTGCTAGAAATAATTTGTTCTCATAGATCAAGAGCGGTTGAGCTTTGAACTTGGAATTCGAAGTTTGCAGCAGTTTGTTTTCTTGGTGCCGGAGTTGAAAATGTCTTTCAGCGGTTTGCGACTCGAATATGCTCTTGAAGGCAGTTCGAATTATGTTGCATGGAAGGATCGCATGGAGGCAGTATTAGAAGATAATGGACTGAAGGAGTTCGTAGATACGGATGTCCAAAAGCCCACTGATCCTGATGAAGTCGAGGTTTGGCAAAAGAAGATGGCGAAATGTCGAAGGATTCTGTTGGAGGGCGTAAAGGATCACATTGTATCCAGCCTGCATGAAAAAGCTTCTCCATATTTGATGTGGAAAGCATTGACAGATCTATTTCAGAGTAAGAGCGACCAAAGGAAGCTGGCGCTCAAGGATAAGCTCAGAAACATTAAGATGGAGAAAGGCGACAGTATCGCCAAATACCTCACGAAGTTCACTCAATGCAGAGATGAGCTGAAGTGTGTGGGGGTGACCGTCGAAGATGAGGACATGGTGGACCAGTTTCCTTGGTCTTCCTAAGTCTTTGGCATTCATATCAAGATAGTGTCAATGGCCGGGAGAAGTTGCCGGGATGGGAGCGCCTTTGGGCGGATCTCATGCAGGAGGAGATAAGGAGGACTACCAGGGATGGATCTTCATCCAAGGTATCTGATGAAGAAAATTGCGCTTTGGCTGCCAAAGCAAAGAAGGGGAAGAGAAAGAAGGCTTCTCAGTCTGGTGCGAAAGGAAAGAAGCAAGACATGTCCAAGGTGAAGTGTTTTCACTGTCACCAGCACGGACACTATGCCACAAATTGTCCGCGGAAGAAGAAAAATAAGAAGGTTGCTGGATCTGCAGCGGGAGAGGCATTGGCTTCTCAATTCGAATCAGATTTTTCACTGATCGCATGCTTGGTTTCAAGTGTGATGGGATCAATATGGTTCTTGGACAGTGGTGCGTCATTTCACATGACCGGAGATCGAGATCTGTTTTCAGATCTGGAGGAGAAAGATCCTGGAGTGCACATCGAGATGGGCGATGATGGTAGATATAGTGCGACCGGTATCGGTACCATTTCCTTTGAGAGGGAGTCTGGTAAACCCTTCGTATTGAAGGAAGTATTGCATGTTCCAGGATTGATGAAGAATCTGATCTCTGTGGCGATGTTGGAAGACAAAGGGTATGATGTGGTCTTCAGCGAAGGAAAAGCCTTCCTGCGCAGTAAGACAACTGGAGAGACCCGGAAGATAGGGGTTCGAGTCAAGAACCTTTATCAGTTGCAAGTAGATGGCTGCGCAACAATGGCATGCAAGGCGGGAGAAGTGGTGAGCCGGGATGATGAGGGCGAACTGTGGCACAGGAGATTGGGCCACCTTCACCACGGAGCTTTGAAGATCCTGCAGCAGATTTCTACTGGGCTTCCTAAGGGCACTCTTGCGCAGTCAGATCAGTGCAAGGGGTGTACTTTGGGGAAGTATGTGAAAGCCACCTTTCACGAGAAGGATATTCACGCCACGACGATCCTTGAGAGAGTTCACACAGACGTGTGTGGTCCTTTCTCTGTAGCTTCGACAACAAATCACAAGTACTATGTGATATTTGTTGATGATTTCTCTCGAAAGTGCTGTATCTTCTTCATGCAGAAGAAGAGCGAGACATTTTCTAAGTTCTGTGAATTCAAGGCACTGGTTGAGAAGGAATCGGGGAAGCATGTGAAGGCTCTTAGGAGCGACAATGGTGGTGAATTCATCTCGGCTGAATTCAAAGACTTTTGCAGCGTAGAAGGGATTCGGAGAGAGCTCATCGCACCCCATAACCCACAGCAGAACGGGGTGGCTGAGCGGAAGAACAGAACGATCGTGGGTGCTGCACGGGCGATGTTGCATGATCAGGGCCTACCCCTTCACTTGTGGGCCGAGGCATGCAATACAGCAGTGTATGTGCAGAACCATTGTCCTCACAAGGTTCTTGGCATGAGTACACCAGAGGAGGCTTATTCTGGCAAGAGGCCTGATATTTCCCATTTGCGGATTTTCGGATCTCCTGTCTACATGCATGTGACGAAGGATGCAAGGAGGAAGCTGGATCCAACTGCTGAAGTTGGAATATTTGTGGGGTACACCGATACACCTCACAACTATCGGGTGTATGTGCCAGACAGTCGCAAGACTGTTGTGCGACGGGATATAAAATTTCAGGAGGAGAAAGCCATGCAGTGTTCGCTTGAGAGGGAGCTACACTAGCATGCAGATGAGGAGCTGTTAGTTCCTAAGGAGGAGCTTCCGGATGTGGATCAGCCACAAGAGGAGGTTCAGGAGGTGGAAGAAACCACCCATGCAGCGCTAACCATCAGAGGGTGCATGCGCACTACAGAAGCTGAGCGACTGGCTCGAGATGCAGAGAAGGTTGTAGGACCACCTACAGCACAGCGCAGACAGAGGCAGTCACCGGATCGGTACACTGGATACATGGCTCTTGTGAGTCAATGTGTTATGACGGAGCCATCCTCTTTTGAGGAAGCTGTGGAGGAACCCGCATGGGTAGATGCCATGATCGAAGAATATGATTCGATCGTCAGAAACAGTGCATGGGAGATTGTCCCAAGACCAGAGGGGAAATCAATGGTGGGTTCGCGATGGATCTACAAAGTGAAGAAGGCAGCTGACGAGAACGTGGAGAAGTACAAGGCGAGATTTGTCACCCGTGGCTTCTCACAGATCGAAGGGATCGATTATGAGGAGACCTTTGCACCTGTCGCAAGGTACTCTTCCATACGGACGATCCTAGCTCTCTCAGCGCAGATGGGGTGGCACATCCATCAGATGGATGTGAAGACTGCATTCCTCAACGGAGTCATTGAGGAGGAGGTGTACATATAGCAGCCTGAAGGTTTCGAGATCTTCAGCAGTGAGTCGCATGTGTGCTGACTCAAGAGAGCACTGTACGGGCTGAAGCAAGCACCTCGTGCTTGGTACACACGGATTGACAATTATTTCACCGAGCTTGGATTTTCAAAGAGTGAAGCGGATCCTAACCTGTACCAGATTGTGGTTGAGGGGAAGCTGCTGATCATTGTACTGTATGTAGATGATCTGATTTTGATGGGTGATGAGCTGTTGATACTTTCATGCAAGGAGGACCTTGCTAGAGAGTTCGAGATGAAGGACTTGTGCCTCCTTCATTATTTCCTGGGATTGGAGATTGGGCAGTGCAGTGGAGGACTGTTTGTTTCTCAGGGCAAGTATGCCCGGGAGATTCTGGAGAGGTTCGGCATGCATGGCTGCAAGCTTGTTGATACTCCTCTTCTTGGTGGTTGGAGGAAGGAGGATGCTACTTCAGCGGAGGTAGTGGATGCCACTGTCTATCGACAGTTGGTGGGGTCGCTTATGTATCTGGTCAATACACGAACCGATATATGCTATGCTGTTAACCAGCTTTCGCAAGCTATGGTTAAGCCTACCGAGCTCTTTTGGAAGGCAGGAAAGCATGTATTGTGTTATCTTAGTGGCACATCGGGATATGGTCTATGGTACAGACAGGAGGATGGAGCGAAGCTTTCCGGCTTCATTGATGTAGATTGGGCAGGGAGCCCAACGGACCGGAAGAGCACATCTGGAGGAGTTTTCAGCATTGGGTCGATAGCAGTTTCTTGGTACAGCAGGAAGCAGAGATCCGTGGCACTCAGTTCAGCAGAGGCCGAGTACATGGCAGCAAGCTTGGCTTCATGCGAGGCTATTTGGATGAGGAAGATCCTCGTCGGATTGTTCGGGTCGCACTTGGAGCCTACTGTGATTTATTGTGATAACCAGAGTTGCATTAAACTCTCGGCTAATCTAGTATTTCATGATAGATCCAAACACATCGACATTAGGTACCATCATATCAGAGATTGTGTTCAGCGGAGAATCATGTTACTTTCATATGTTCCCACGGAGGATCAGGATGCTGACATCTTGACGAAGGCGCTCACCAAGAGCAAGTTCGAATTCCACAGAGGTAGGATAGGGGTTGCAGATAATCCATATCTTGTTGAGAGGGAGTGTTGAAAATGAAACAAGATGATGGAGCTTAGTGAAATGAAGTCGCCTTCACTAAGTGGGCCCGCAGGCTATTTTTGGCGCAAAGTCTATTTTTTAGACTATGTCTATTTTTAGACATATGGAGCATGGTCTGGGAGTTGCAGTATGCTATTCTTGGAGTATTGGTCATGTTGGTAAAAATATATGGACCTATATTTTTATACATTTAGGTCGAAGTCTATTTTTAGACTGCCTATCCTAAAAATAGAAAAGTCAAATATTATTTACCCTTAATAATATTTGGACTCTAAACTTCAGTTTACTCTCCTGGAGCACTTCAGTTCGAGCTACAGAAGTGTCTCATGCATCTGGTAGAGGAATTACGCTATTCCTATGGGTTTGGTGAGCTCATGCATGGTTGACTTCAGTTAGGACTTCAGTGGCAGAAGTTTGGTGGAGTTGATGAGACAGTTGGTGGAGTTGTGTTCGGTTTAACTTAGTTGAACTAGTTGAGATTAGTTTAACTAACTAATCAACTAGTAATGAGTGGAGTGAATTAAATATTATTTAATTCACTAATTATTAACTCATTATTCAACTCAAGAACACATCAGTTCACTACAGTGCATGGACAGTTCAGTGGAGACCATTGAAAGAGGTAGATGAAAGGGTTGAGATAGCTATCAGTTGTGACATCAGTTGTGCATGAGATTTGCACCACACTTGGAGGAATTTCCCATGATGATTGCACTGTCAAGCCAAGGAGATTCAAACCTTGGATCTCTCATTAGACCATCCTTGATTGCGCAATAGAGGCAAGCAATTAGTGGATGAGTTTTGAACCTGTGACTTGTTCAAAACCAAGCTAGTTTGTGTGTAACTTTATGAGATAGTACTGAGTACTTGTGAGGAGTATTGTGCTATGTATTGTTACATGTTATCTCCATTATAATATACAGAATAGCTGAGGGGTTTTCAGCCATAATCTTTCCCCATACATACTGTGTAATGTGTGTGATGTTTTTGATGATCTTTTGATCGCATACCGCTTGTTTTATTTCCGCATGTGTGATGATCTGAGTGGAAGAGATTATGTGTTGCATATGAATTCGAATTGATATGTGATCAGGATAATCTCGGTGGATAAATATTCATTATTCAACAAATTTCTACAGTTTCAAGTATAAAATTCCGCAAAAGTCAATTATAAGCTAGATATTTTATTTATTTAACTAGCGGGAGGTTCTTGAAAAGAATAAAAAGTTATCAAACCCATTTTCAGATTAGGTTGGTATTAGAGCACTTGGTTTCTTGATTGACAGAGAAATAACTTTCTTGTTTGACTTGAAAGGTGTTTTAACAGTTAAAGAATTTGACTGTTTGCAAATTGATTGTTGTTTAAGTTTGCTAGAGGTGAAGGAAAAGCTACTGTTAGCTAAGTCCAGGAGAGCACAAGAAGGAAGAAGGCAGAAGGAATTCTCCTTACCCAAAGGAACTCAAGGAAACCCTTGACGCAAAAGAGGGTTTGTTTGCAAAGTCTTCTTGAAGAAGAGCTTGACTCCACAACCATTTTGTTCAGAAGTTTTGTCAATTGTTTTGAAAGCTTTGTGAATTTTTGTTGAAGTTATTTAGTTCATTTTCATAAGATGAAAAATTCATCAAGTGAGGTTTCAAAATCCTCCTCCTCCACAATATTATTCAATGAAGACATGGAGTGAGAGTTCTACATCCTGAAGGACATGGTCCAAATTTTGTTTGAAGATAGAAGAGAAAGCACTAGACTTCATGAGAAATTGGTTGCTATGAAGCACGAGAAGGAATAAATTCTTCAAATATTTCATGATATGGAGATGCAACTTCAACAAGCCCAAGATGCCTTAACTAAGAAGATGCGTGAAGCAGAGGTAATTCACTCAAATTTGTGTTCAGTTTCCTCTTCAGATAGATGTGTTGGTTCATTTGAAAAGCACACTAGAGGTATACGGTCTAAGTTAATGTTTAAAATGGGCTATGAAGGCAAGGGTTTAGGAAAACATGCACCATGAAGGCAACCCACGTATGGAGGCAATGTATACGCTACTTGATACACAAGCAACCCGCATATACATCCATAATTAGTATATACACATTTTTTATGAAGAGAAGTCACGTATACATGTGGGTACGAAGAAGAAAAGTCATGTTGCATTTTGTGCTCTAAAATTATCATACCAAGGGGCATTACCATGGTAGTATCCCACAGTATTGAGCGTTGTGTCGTCTATTTGATCCCTTGACACAATGATGAAAAACTTGGTAAGTTTGAACCTTGAGCAGATGAAGGAGTATTTCTTGGTTACTCTTCTAGAAGTTGTTAGGTCCCTGTAATTTGTCAGATTGGCAAAGACCAAATAGACAAAGGTAACATCAAACCAACTTTGGAGTCCTAGGACCTAGCCTTCCTAGACTCAGAGAGGGTCTCTCTATATTTGATAGAAGATATGAATTTTTTGATTTAGGATGCTGATTTTAGGCTAGTTATTATGATAGGGTTTGTTTGTTTTTTTTGTTTGGTTGGGTTGCTTGTCAAGAAGAACAGATAGAGTAAGAGAAATTTAAACCATTGGGCTATGGGGTCTGTGAAAGGTCTGAAGAGTAAAAAAATAAATCAAGGGTGTTTCATAAGGCAAGTTAACGAAGCCAAATGGATCTTAGTAGCTTGGGTGGATTTTAAATGAACATTAAGTTGTGAATTAAGTAGGTTTAAAGGGAAATTAAGAATCCTTTAACATTTACCATAACAGGAAGGGTTCTTAATATCACTGTGTTTAAGAAAGAATCAAAGGACAGAGCACACCATAATATTCTTTGACCTAGCTTTACCAAGTAAACTTTAAAAACAAAAATCTAGCAAACCCTAGAGAGTAGGGAACTCCTAAATTATCTAGCTATTTGCCTTCAGAGATAGAAAACATTCAAGATAACATATAAGTAATGATTAAAGAGCAGGGAACTCCAAAATTCCTTAATAAAACTATAAAATACCTTTAAAGTGACTATTCAAGATGGACTAAAGGACATGGCAAACCATAAACTTCTTTAGTAAACTTCAAAGAAAAGACCTTAAAAACCATGTTTAAGCAACACCAAAGGACATGGAACACCATAAACTTCTTTGGCTTGGTTCCATTAAATCATTTTCAAGGAAAAAAAGATAAGTAGAACCAGAGAGAAATTAAGAATTCTCTAATAAGACCTAGCAGAGGAAAACATTAAAACAATGGAGAACAGACAGACTTAAGGTGCCTCTCAATAGCATATCTTAATCTAAATTTTCTGTTCCAATGCAAGGGAAAAATGAAACAAACTGGAAAACATAAGGAAACAAATGCAAGATAATAACAAAATCACCATCAAAAAATTTCATGAATCCTATGAATGTGCTTTCTCCATTGCCATTCAATTCAGAACAATCACAAAGCTCCAAGACCAATTTCTTCACAACTCAAAATCTATATAATATTGAGCTCCACAATCAACCAACAACATAATGAAGCTTAAATGCTGTTTTTAACTACCAAGTGAGGATGTAAACCCTAGATAGGGTTTCAAAATGTCATTAATTACACATTTAAGGCACTTTGACCTTTGATACCATGCAAGGTCCAAGGCAAAAATATCCAAACTCATTTATGACAAAAATAACTTCTAACATAACTCCTCAACTAATTTTAGAGATATTTGTCCCTAAAGCTTTCAAAATATATTTTCATTAATTTTTGATGTCTTTTTTTGACTGTCTGGTAAGGGCACAACGCCAAGGTACAAGGGCGCAGTGCTAGGACAAACGCGCAGCGCAAATACTAGAAAAAATCACCTGTTTTGCAGCTGAGTTTTGGAGGTTGTTCCGGTGTCCAAATGAGCTCCATGATAGCTCATTGGAAAGTATGTCCTATCTAGTTTCCAAATGTGCCTTTAGTTTCCTGACTGGTGTCCATTTTCCTTGTCAAAAATCCATTCTCCCAAGACTGCTAAGGGCGCAGTGCCAATGCTGAAAAGAGGGCAGAAAGGTGTTTTTTAGGTGGGTTTTGGCCCTTTTGAAGGACCAGTTTTGCTCCAAATGACCTAAAATTTTCTGTGGATGATGTAATTTCCATGAGAATCATGAATATGTAAGCCATTTTTAATTTGAGTGCCCCAAAAAAGAGCGCAGCGCTAGTGGCACTGCGTGTTTGGCCCTTTTTTCTGCTGGTCAAACAGTCAAAAACTCAAAATTTGCACCAAGTGCCAAATTTTGGAACTTAACTTGTTGATCATGTTTGAGATGCTTGTACTGATACATCATCAAGGATATCCATTTTTTCCTTATCCTTTGCCTCATTTTGTGCTTGAATCTTTGCAAGGGCTCTTTTGAGCTTGTCCCTTGCAATTCTGTTCCTCATGGCATAATGTTTTTCCCTCTTCTTCTGTAGGTCAATGTCTCTTTTGTCCTTCTAAAGTTGACCCTCTAGGTTCACATTGGCTCTCTCTAGCCAATATTCTCTATTATAGCTGATTTCCATGGCAAGCATCTCACTTGGAGTGAGCTGCTCTGCCAATTCTGTCTCTTTCTCTCTTTCCCGTGCTAAAGCCTTATTCAACCCAATTGTCCTTGGCCTCTTCCTAGGAAGATATTATTTCTCATCCTTACTATCATCAAAAGTTCCCAAGGTATCATCTAGAATAGCCTTGGATTTTCTGACCTCCTTCCGAGCTCTGATAACCCTGACTTCACTGATGGCTTTCTCTGTCTCTAATTGCTGGTTATCTAACTCAAAGAAGTTGATCAAATTATTTGCCCTACCAAGATTAGCTTGTAGCTCACTAATCTTGGCATCTTTGCTTTTGAGCAGCATGTTTGTGATCCTCTCCTCATCATCATCCTCTAGTTCAATCAATTGAAACTCTTGCACAATCACAAGTTTATCATCCTCTTCAAAAATGACACGCTCTGCAACCTTTTCCTTACCATTATCAAGATGTTGTGTTGCTGATGTAGAAGGCATGGCCCCTTTCCTCTTAAGGGAAGAAAACACATGCTTGTAGCCTCTTCGGTAAGTCAATGGAAGTGGCTCAATGTTACTCACCTTAGTGCCATCTACCTCAATGTTTTCATCACTGTTTGATGTTGTGTCATCATGATATGAGGGTGAAGGATTATGGAAAGGTGATGTGGAATGGTCATCATGGGGTGAATAAATGTGAGTGGATGGTGATGCATGGGTAGTGGGATGTGATGGATAAGTAGGAATGGGAGGATGATATGAGAAGGGGATATCTTGCTGATGATGGCCATGTGAAGTAGTGAAAACCTCATGGGAAATGAAGGTATCCCATGGAATGTCTTTCTTATTGAGTTGGCACATAACCACCATCTTGATAAGTGAGTGATGAAACAAACTCTGCATTTTCTAAGGATAATCTCTCTTTTGCACTATGTAGGCCATTTTGTCAATGCTTCGGTAAAAATAATATGGTATATGCAACATCCTCACTCTAGTAAAGTTCATAAGAAGCTGGATGTGATATGAGTAAATACAGGAAAACCTTCCCTCACATGTGAAATACTTCATGATTATCCTCATCATAGGTGCATATCTATCAAGCAGATGAGAAAAAGGAAAGATGGACTTGTGGTGATCTTTATATCTAGGTTTCAGATATGGCTCAAAGTAACTCTTGTCTAGGTTTTCTTGCTTGAACCACTTTTCCCCCACACTTGGTATTCCTGTAGCATTTGCAATGGCATGTGTACACAACTCAAATGTCACCCTAGCAAGATTAACTTGTTTTTCATGCAAATTAATAATGAATAGTCTTGTTAGCTCAGGGTGCTTTTGTACTTGTTGTACCTTTTCACAAAATCAAAGAAGCCTACATGTTTGAAGTAGGAAATGGTAAGGGGAGATGCCATGAGTTCCTTTGTGTTAATGGGTTCAAATCTGTTTATCTTCCCTCCTTTGTGATCATGCCTCCTTGGCATTTGTGCCTCACCACCACTGTCTTCACCCTCATACATTGTAAAATCTGTTTTGGAAACCCTAGGGCTGATGTGAAATGAGATGAAGGGAGGGTATGAAATGGTAGTTTTGAAAATGAAGGAAGTAAGTGAGAATGAAGGGAATGGAGGTTGTGACAAGCAAGATGAATGGCAACCCTCTAAACCAATGTAACTTCCCTTGTTTTGACTGATATTATTTATAGGAAGATGAAGCAAATGATAAAACAATGATTTCAAGTTTGAAAATTAGGGTTTGATTAGGGTTTCATTCAATTCATTAAATGTGATCAAATGGCACAAAAATAGGGTTCATGTGATGTACTTACCCCTTCAGAGAGCTTGGATGACCTTAGAAAAGATTTGGAGGAAGTTTGAAGTGATTTTAGTGGTTGTAGGGTTTAGAAACCATTTCTATCCAAGCGCGCAATGCCAAGGTTGAGGGCGTAGCGCCAATCCCAGGCGCGTAGTGCCAATTCTGAGCACGCAGTGCCAAGGGTTTTTGATGTAGGGGCATTAGGCCCAAGAAAATATTTTGTATATAGATAGACATAAGGGGTCTTATATTTTTCTTGCTCATGTAATTATTGAATAATTTGAGTGGTTTTAGTTAAATGTAGAGAGAAAATATTGTAACTCCCCCCGAATGATTCGTGGGCATATGAAGAGATTTAGTTTCAGTTTCAGTTTAGGATTTAGTATAATTTAGACTGTAGGAATTTGGAGAGATTGTTGAGTCATCAAAGAATCAAAATCGATTCTGTGTAGCAGTTGTATAAAATAAGTCTCTGAGGGATATTCTAGAGAGACCTGCTTAGAGACCTGCATAGAACTGCATAGAACTATAGAGCTGGGCAGAGTAGATTTCTGAAGGCCATTTGATTGAATATCTGGCCAGAATTTGTAAGTAATTTCAATAGTGTATATGAAGAATCTATTCAGAAACACGTGTATTGTTTGATTAGATTATGCTTGTATTGTCTAGTTAAATTATCTATGGGAGTGTGAGTTAATTACTCAGAGTTTTGAGCACTAGTTGATTTCATTTCTATGTGAGACTGTTTCAAGGCTCCATAAATTATGTATGAGTGGACTCTGTGTATAATGAATATTCCTGTGTGTAATTCGGAAGAAATGCGATTCTGTGTTATCTCTGTCTACCTTCGAACCCATACTCTCAGTGAATGAGTTGATTGTGTGTGCATTCTGCATAAGAAATTGGGAAAGGTTGAATAAGGCCCTGTTAAAAGAGCAAAGTATAACCACACTATGTTTTTTAAAGGATAGCAGAATCTTCCTAAAGCTTAATCCCTGCCTGTTTGAAGTGATAAACGTTGTTTTTTTAATCGGATGATCGATGGCGTAGCTTGATTTCCATTGACGAGATTTAAACTGCATATGGAGATTTCGTTGTAATGACAACGGTGGAAAAATATCATTTAATCACATTAGGAGCCATGAGTTGGTACTTTAAGTGGAAGTGAATTGAACGGAACTTGGAACAACGAAACAATCAGACCCATGAGAACCCACGAAAGCAGTTTTGAAAATTAAACCCAATGGTATCACGTGATTGTAAGAGTGGTAATTGGAATTGCAAAAAAAAACGCGATCTACTCCGACGGTTGACACATGGAATTGAGTGGGTTTGTAATACTGCTCACATTGCGTAAAATATAAGTGTTAATGACCGGCCTTTGAAAAAACGCGATTTCAATGAGACCTGTCCGATCTGTCGAGCTATGGATCCAAGGGTAATCGCGCAACAAGTAGCAAGAAGGATAATTTAAGGTATGGCTGGTGTTGTTGCATTGATAAGTAGTTATTATGTGGGACCGAGAAGACTCAATGTATGTCGGGGTTTGTTTAATTTAAACCCAAGGTTTATAAAGGTTGATATGCAGTAGAGCAGTATACAAAAGGGTTAATATATTCATATGTGAGCAATGTGGTCTATTGGCTCAAAGAAACATAGTGGGAATTGATGAGGCAGATATAATAACCATTATGGCTATAAATTATAAGGGTCGAGCATTTGTAATATAATGCCAAGAACGAGCATTAGAGATATAAGCATCGTGTGGGCCCGAATAATCTTGGTGCTTGGCTTTTAATGAAAGTCGAAGTTTATACCATGAACCATCATATATTGGGTTAACCATAAAGTTGAATAGAGATTCGGAGACCATTCCGGAGGGGGGGTTTAGCATAAGATTTAACCCCATTGGATTGAAGAGCGAAGTTCTGCATATAAAGTTGATAGGTATGGTTTCATAACCATAGGATATGAGATGTTAAGCTTCCTCACTGCCTATTTAAATTTCCAGTCCAGCAACTAAGTCAGTGTGAAGTTGCCCAGGTCCTGAGGTTAATTGGGACATGAAGTTGAAATGCATTTTATATGCATAGAGTCATAGAAAGTAGAAAATGTGGGTTGAATATGTAGGCATGCCATCAGTTTTCTTCATAGGTCCTATAGGGCAAGAGTGCATAGCTCTGTTAAGGGCGTAGTGCCCACTCCCAGGCGCGCAACGCCTTCACAAAATGAACGGAGGAAAAATGTTAGGGGCGCAACGCCTTCTCCCAGGCACGCAATACCAAGCTAAGTGCGCAGCGCCAAGAAAATTTGCCCAAATTCGGCTTGCAAACTCACAAAATTTTCTCTACTAAGTTCTCTTGATCTTTCGAAATGCAACAATGATTCTCTTGAAGTGTTAAATGAACTTTTATAGGCTTGTGAATTTAATTTAATATTGACCAATGCACTTTATAATGTTTAAAGTCCTGTAAATTTTCTCACTAACACTTTTTGATACGTTTTTTCCTTGAGGCATGTCAGGTTCACTTTGACAACTTTGGGATTTAAACATAGTAGCATATGCAAAAACTTCTATGGTTTCCACCTTAAAACTCAACTTTTCCACCTTCTCTGACTACCTTTCAAAACCCTAAGTGTTTGCAGTTCTTCACAACAATCATCAATTTTGTCTTCTAAGTTCTCTATAGCCCTTTCGAGTTCATTCATTTCTGTCCAGTTTACCTCACCTCTTCCCCTATTCCATCAATATTTTTTGATATACTTTCTTCATGTTTAGCCTGGTTTGCTTCCTCCATGTCATTTTATGCAAGTGATCACTCTTTTGGCGCTCAAATTGGACCATCAAGTTCAAAACCCTAGTTCCCTTCAAGACCAAGTTGTTTCCCTTTCCTTTGATGTAAGTTGTCTTCATTCAGGTGCAGATGGTCTACCTCATCAGTACTTTCTGCTGATAAATATTTCAACAATCCTGCAGAAATGCTGAACTATTTCCATTTTTCTCATTTGCAGACTTTGAACTGAGGAGATAATCCTCTTTGGAAACATTTAGGTATTTTTTGAATAACCAAGTCTTGACATTCTATTATATCTGAGCCAGATTCTAACAAAGGAAAAGCAATTCCTGAAATATCCAATGATGGCATTAAAACATGTAAAAACCCTAATGACGTAGTGAGAGGGTCCTTTGACCTGTTTTTGATTGAAATTGGGCTTGGGGATTTTAAAGTGAAAAATAGAGTGTTTCTTGTGGGTTATTATGCCCAAAAAGGACATGAGAATGAGTTGGTTGCAGGAAACCCTAAAGGGAAGGTGGAGTTCAGTGACAAGGGGAAAAATGGGGCAATGAGGTCATAGGTAGGGAAGGAGGATGAAAATGAGAGGTATAAGCCTATGATGAGTCTTTTTAGGAGCAACAAGGTGGCTTTGGGAAGACCAACTAAGGAAAAGTGAAAAAGTTTTTATAAGGATAATGAAAGCAGTGAGATTTCTGAAACTCAATATATTTAAGGAATATTGTTTTTAGAAATCTATAAATATCATATAGTCATATAAATATAGTAAAAAAAATACTGATGACTAACAAAATTAAAGCATATAAATGTTACAATAAAAGACTTCAGAATATTGTTGAATGCATTAATGTTGTAATTGATGAGTCTGTCACAGCTCCTAAAATGGAAATAACAACAACAAATGAAGATGACGATGATGTATATTTTCCCTCATCAAATAGAAACAATATAGAAGGTGAACCCAATGAAGCACCAGAAGAAGATCTATCTGAAAAGGATCCATCTCGATATGTTCAAAAGAATCATCCAGAATCTCAAATTCTGGGAGAAAAGGGATCAGGTGTCCAACAAGAAAAACTCTTGTAGGATCACCTAGCTATCTGGCATTCTTATCCACTATTGAACCACATAATGTAAATCAAGCTAGTAAAGATGAATGTTGGATTCAAGCCATGAATGAAGAACTTGATCAGATTGAAAAGAATGATACTTGGGAACTGGTTCCAAGACCTCATGATAAGAATTTTATTGGAACAAAATGGATATTCAAAAACAAGTTAAATGAAAATGGAGATGTTATTAGGAACAAAGCTAGACTTGTCTGTAAAGGGTATGCTCAACAAGAAGGTATAGAATATGAAGAAGCATTTTCTCCTATAGCCAGACTTGATGCCATAAGAATGTTTCTTGCTTTTTCAAGTTTTCAACAATTCAAAGTTTATCAAATGGATGTTAAATCTGCTTTCCTCAATGATGATCTAGAAGAAGAAGTTTATATAGAACAACCAGAAGGATTCATTTTGGGAAATGATGAAAAAATTGTTTGCAAACTTAAAAAGGCTTTATATGGTCTCAAACAAGCTCCTTGGGCATGGTACTATCATCTTGACAAGTATCTTCAACAACAAGGTTTTACAAAGGGACTTGCTGACAGTAACTTATACACAAAAATTGAGAATGATAAACTATTGATTATAGTTGTGTATGTTGATGAAATCATTTTTGGAAGTAATGAAGAGTCCACGAGTCAGAAATTTTCTTCTGTTATGTAGCAAGAATTTGAAATGTCTTTACTTGGGGAACTAAAATATTTTCTTGGCTTACAAGTGCAACAAGCAACAGATGGAATATTTCTATCACAAGAAAAATATCTCATGAAAATTCTGAAGAAGTATGGGATGGAAAAATGCAAACCTGTGAGTACTCCAATGTTAACTGGATGTAACCTCAGTTCTCTTGATGATTCTCCCATGGTGAATCAACCAGAGTATAGATCCATGATTGGAATTTTGATTTATCTAACTTGTACAAGACCATAAATTATGCATGCAGTTGGGATTGTTGGATGATTCCAAGATAATCCAAAAGAGTCTTACCTTCAGGCTATAAAAAGAATATTCAAATATCTACAAGGGACTCAAGACTTTGGTCTATGGTATCCATAGAATGCCGATCTCACTCTTCATGCTACACAGATGCGGATTGGGCTGGAAATGTTGATGATCAAAAAAGAACTAGTGGTGTTGCATTCTATATGGGGCCCCGATTAGTAAATTGGTTCAACAAGAAACAACGTTCTATTGCCTTATCTACAACGAAAGCAGAATATGTGGCTATCGCTTCATGTTGCACACAACTTTTTTGGATGATGCAAACACTACAAGACATTCAAATCAAATGTTCACCTCCCATCTCCATTTTATGTGATAATACAAGTGCCATTAGTATCTCGAAGAATCATGTTATGAATTCCAAGACCAAGCACATTCCTATCAAGTATCACTTCCTACGTGAACAAGTGCTTGAAAAAAAGGTTAAATTGGAGTATGTTCCCTCCAAAGAACAAGTTGCAGATATATTTACTAAACCTTTTCCCAAGGAACATTCGAATATCTCAGACAGAAGCTGGGAGTTTTCTCTACCTCTCTTATCAAATCTTCTTAATTTCAGAAGATTAAATTTAGTACGCTGGCTTCATAAAGGCTAATCACGTATATACACAAGTTTCTGAGCATAAAACTGCATATGGTTATTGCTGACAAAATGTCTTTGACTCAGTTTTTAGAAGAGTCTATGGTGCCAGGTAATCTTTGTTGTTGTTATAGTATTTGTCTTACTGTACCTCTCTTTGATATTTATCTCCTTGATGAAGATGCTTTGATGAACTGGTTGTTGAAGGTGTTCAGGATGCACAAGCTTAGGGGGAGCACCTACCTTGTTGAAAAGGATGCATTGTTGGCATTATGATTGGTTTCTTATTTATGATCTCTCTCTTGAGATCTTTTGGTCCCGGTTATAAAAATTCATATCTGTAATTTGATGAAAAGTTCATGTTGAGACCTATGATGTAAAATTGTTATATTCAATCATGTACGGACTTGTTCAAATTTGTAGACCCACTTGGTTGGGTAGTTGAGTCAAATATGTAATTCCACTTGGTTGGATCATTGATGAAAGTATGAGTCCTTGGTGATAGGAAAGGTCATACTTGGTTGAGTTATAGAGTCATGTACTTCATGAAAAATTCTATTTGAAGATTCAACATGAACTTAGGGGGAGCATGATCAATATAGTGCACATCATATCTGCAGAGCTCTTGTTTTAGTATTGATCCGCCCTTTTCCCTTGATGTCAAAGGGGGTGAGTATTTTGGTGTTTGAATAATGGTTATGATTAATGTATCCATCTATTGTGGTGATCAAACACCATCATGGTTTCCATCAAGTCCAAAGGGGGAGATCGTTGGCAATATGATGCAATATGTTGTCCTTGATGACAACCTATTTGATGAAGTTTTCCTTGATGGAAACCTACTTGATGAAGTTATTCCTGATGGAAACCTACTTGATGAGTACTTGATGAGTTTCCTTTTGATAAGTAACTTATTTGTTAAATATGTAAAAATAATGTTTCTACAGGTCAGTTCAGATGTGACAGAGAAAGGAATTCTAGTAAGTTTCAGAAAAATGAAACAAGAAATATTTCTCAATTTATACACATGTTTGATGAAGGCAACCTATGTATGGAGGAAATGTATACACTACTTGGTATAAAGACAACCCATGTATACATCCAGAATTAGTATTTACGTAGTTTGTATGAAGAGAAGTCGCGTATACATGCGGGTACGAAGAAGCAAAGCCACGTATGCCTTTTGCGCTCTAAAATTATAATACTAAGGGGCATTACCATGGTATTAGCCCATAATATTGAGCGTTGTGTTGTCTATTTGATCCCGTCCAAGAATACCATCGGAAGTTGTGTGGTTTTGGCTCATGGTATTGGTAAAGGCTAAATCTATATAAGGAGAAGAAGCTCATAGTGAAAAAGTGTGCATGTGTAAGGGCTGTTACTGAATCCTTCTCTCTGAAGTATATCTGCATGGGATGAACTCCGTTTTTTTGGTAGACCTGAATCTATGATGCACCCTTGGATAAAATGATGGGTCAAGATCTATAGACCTAAAATAACTATGTACTTGATCTATTGAAGATATGATTAGATCTGTGACCTAGCGCATGTTTTCTGAAGTGAAGTGAAGAAATATAGGTAAGTCAATAGATCTGAAACATTCTGCAAAATTAACATTTACGGATCTATACGCTAGTTCGTCTCAGTAAATCGCGTATATACGTGGCTTTGTCTTAGAAAAGGCGCGTATGGAAGTCAAGGTTTTCTGAAGCTTACTACAGAGGTTATATGTTTACTGCTGTTGTATTTCTGTTGTCTGTCAATGAAGTCTTCATGTAGATCCAGGTTTCTTGAATACTGTATATGTTGCTAAGTTAAATATGTACAAATTTGATCAATGAGTGAGTAAATATGTTTAATGATGATTGACTGATTAAGGGTTTTGCAATATTGAAAAGATATTTGAATGAAAGCCTCAGATATGGTTCTGAGACTGACCATATTATAGAATATCAATATTCTCAGATCTATACGTAGGTTGGTGTGAAGGAAAGTGCGTATACACACAAGTTTAGTAAAGCAAAGTAGTGTATGCATTTTAAGATAATGAATGATCAGGGTTGAGATTGTTTCTACATGCTGATTCTGAAATATGGGTTTATTACTGTGTTCTGTTTACAGTAATCTCACTTTTCTGATTGAAGTTTGGGTTAAGTATATTATTGATGATCTTTATGATGAGTTGTGTTGAAGCTGTGGGATCCAGTGTGAAAATTGATGAAACGTGGTCAACATTGGTTTTCAGGGCTGAAGCCTTCAGTGTGGAAGTAGAAGCTTCCTTCCAATAGAAGCTGGTGTTCTGATCAGGGGGTTGGAGCTCCCTTCCAGTAATGGTTGGTAAACGAGATCAGGGGATTGTAGCTCCCTTCCAGTAGCAGCTGGAGAATGAGATAAGGTTGCAACCTTCTGCGGGTAGATGCCTGCGTACTGATATGAGTTTGCATAAGTACAATATTGTAAGCCATTTTCCATATAATAAATATCGAAGACAAAGACAACACCAATGGTGGTTTTCTCCCGAATTGGGTTTCCACCTTAAATCTTGGTGTTCATGTGTGATGCTCTTGTGTGATGATTTATTATGCTATTATTGCACATATTTACTGCTTAACTATATGATGCATAACTGATAAGATGTGTTAAATATTGTTTCTGAAAGTTTATATAACAATAAATTTATCTCAGTATACGCAAGTTTATGTTGGTATATTCACGTGTATACGCGAGTTGGGTTCCTTAAAGTCGCGTATAGAATTAAGTAAAGTAAAAATTAAAAGTTTTTAGTGAGCTATAAATACTGATTCAACACCACCCCCCCCCCCTCCCCCTCTTCAGTATTTTTCCCAACAATTTGTTTAACTGAGTGGGAGGTTCTTGAAAAGCATAACAAGCTATCCAATCCATTTTCAGATCAGAGATACACTGCCGGGAGTTTTAGATTCCATGGATATACTGATTCCTATTGGGTTGGCAGTGTGGTGGTCCCAAGAGCACATTTGGATGTTGCTTCACCTTGGGTTTTGCTTCGATATCTTGGATGAGAAGGAAGTAGAAGTTGGTGGCTTTGAGCACCGCTAAGGCTGAATACATTGCATCAAGTATGGCTTGTTGTGAAGATGTTTGGTTGAGAAATATTTTCAGTGAGATGTTCGAACATGTGCTAGATACCACCGTTATCCTTTGTGATAACCAAAGTGGGATTCGTCTTTCTGAGAATCCTGTGTTCTACGATCGATCCAAGAATATTGATATTAAGTACCACTTTTTTGGGACATGGTACAATGAGGCGACGTAAGGCTCGATCACATAGGAATTGATGAACAAGTCGCAGATATTCTCACGAAGCCCCTGGGGAAGGTCATGTTCCTAACCTTCCGTGAGAAGCTTGGAATCGTGGAAATACCGTATTGTGAGGGTCCTGATTGAGTTTGACTATGAGCTCTCGGAGATCCACGGGGCTTGGGGATGGCTTCTTGGAGCTATAAGCACACACATGTCTAGGCTTGCCAAACCTTATTGTGCTTCTGCCCCACCATTATGATATTGATTTGGTTCACGTCTCTTTGATCTATGCCCTACATGCATCCTACCCATGGAGTTTCAGACTCATGGGAAGTACCTCTCATTTAGCCAATGAGTTGGGAAATATGGATAGTGACCAATAGCAAGTCCGATGGATGCATCTGAGATTTTCGTACTCTATATGTCTAGGATGGCACGTGTCCAACACCTTGATCTGGGATCAAGTCTGATGAGGTTCTTACCTCTAAAATGTCTTTGGGTTAGTAAACTAACTTCGGGTTAGTGTGAGAATATTTTTGTGTCCAAGAGAGGCTTTAACCTCTAAGGTGACTTCGGGTCAACATAGCATGATGCCTTTGTGACTCATATTTTTTTTCTATTTGCGATAAATAGAAAAAAAAGAAAGTTACGACAGGATGACACAATGATATATGGTAGTGCACAATGGTACTGATCTATGGATGACAGAAGTGGATAGATGGAGTTATCCCTAGTTGAGAGGGAGATTTAATTTTGGGAAACTAGTCCAAACTCCAGGTTGCACTGCTCATATGATGATGATTATATTTTTGTTGGATTCCTCTTTCATAGAGGTGCAATATTGATCTAAATATCATCTTGTTTGGATGCGAATAACATATATTTTGATTTTATTTTCCACACATGTGCAAGGTTAGTCAGAATTGCAATGTAGGCTCACAAGCCTAATAGATGTGTCACACACCCTCACTGACTGATATAAATTGGAGAGAGATGATGTCCATTTTATCATCATCACATCACACACATTCTTCTTGATCTAAATGGTTTGTAAAGCCTAGAAGAGGCTTCTCTCTCTCACACATGTAAATGTGGATGCTGGAAATATGGATGATGCTAGATATGGATACTGGAAATGGATGCCGAAAATATGAATGCCAGAAATATGGATGTCAGAAATATGGATGATGCCAGATATGGATTCCAGAAATATGGATGTCAGAAATTTGGATGTTGGAAATATGGATGATTCCAGAAATGGATGTCGGAAATATGGATGAGGGATTATTTTGTTGACTTGCGTTGGATTTTGGAGCTATCTTTGAGGGGTGTGTGTGATACTTGGAAGGCTGGCTGATCTGATGTTGAGAAAGACTTTGCCGACTGATGCATCCTGTTGACTGCCGCAACACACATCACTTTTTATCTTTGCTGGATAAAAATAATTGTAAAATCTGATCTACATTATTTAGCTTGTCTTCTGTTGATCTATTATTATGTTCTATCAGCATTTTACTTTCATGTTTATTTGATTCCTAAATTGAATTGGGCCTATAAGAAAGATTGAAGTAAGACTGCATTAAGCATAGAACATACCATGGTTATCTAAAATTAACATATATCTTTGTTATAAGCGAAGAAAATAAAGAGTAGAAGGTCGAAAATGAAAGGAAGAGATACACTTCATTTGTTAGGTCCCTATATTACTAGTTTAGTCCCTTATTGTTATTGTTGTACCCCTGTAACCCCAATATTGTTATTATTGTGCCCTTACATTATTATTGTTAGGTCAGCTAGGATTATATTGTGGCCCCATGGACTCCTATATATAGAAGGAGGTTTTGGTCATTTGTATCATCTGAGATTTTTTCATTTATGTAATGTATTGGAGGTTTCCAACTTGAAGTGGATGATTTCTAAGACATTGATCTCTCCTTTCTTCTATTTTTGGAGTTGGTTTCATAACATTTGGTATCAAAGCTTTGGATTCTAGGGTTTCGCTGCTCCAAACAGGTCATAGTGGAATTTTCGCTATAATTTTTTTTATACAAAGGTTCAAAAGTTGAAATGTTTATAGAGTGAAGCTGAAATCCTGAGGAACGTCGTGGAAAAATTTCAGATCTTGGTTGTCAATATTTTCGGAGATATGATCTATGCAAGTTAGGGATTTTTGGAGGCTCCTGAATTTAACCTAAACAGGTCATCGTGGAATTTTATCTATAACCTGTTTTGTATGAGGGTTTGGGAGCTAAAATTTTTACAGAGCGAAGCCACAATCCTAAGGAACGTTGTGGAAAAATTTCAGATCTTGATTCACAATATTTTTAGAGATAGGGTTTGTGGAAATTAGGGATTTTTTTGGCTCTCGAATTTCATCTCAAAGAGATGACCGTGGGAAAATTGTCATAACTCTCTCTCTTAGCATGGGGTTGGAATTCTATAAAAAGTAGTCGCAAGTACACGGACTTTAGTTTCCACTATATCAATTTTAGAGCTGAAGGAGGAAACTGTGACATGTGGCACACCATATAAGGTCGCTCTACTGAACCAGTCCATAATTAGGTCATTGTGGGATATTGGGCATAACTTTGTCTTGAAGAATCCAAATCAGGTGAGACCTGTGGTAATTTAAAGAAGCTTAAGAGGGATACTACATGGCCTAATTTTAGATGTTGAAGATCCAAAATAACATAGATAATTTAGTTTCAATATCTAGCTCCTCAAAATCAATAAAAAGGTGTGTATTTTTTTTGAATTGCATAAGTCTTGTGTGAAAAATCAGTTTGAATTGATTCCAAAGGAATATTGTATAATAGATATCCGTATTCAGTTATAAAATGCTCCCTAAAAAGAATTCAACGCCCATTAATCATTTAGAAGGCTTTATTATGACTCATGAAGACGAAGAATTGCAACATGACATATCAAAATTACAAGAGCAAGTGCACCAAATTTCACTGTCGCAAAGAGCAACAAAAAATGAAATGAAAGTTTTGAAGAAAGGCGTGGAAGCTAAGATGGATGGTTTGAAGGAATGCGTGAAAGCTAAGATGGATGGAATGGAATATGGCATGGAAGCTAAGATGGATGACATGAAAGACAACATGGAAAACATGAAGGACAACATGGAAAACATGAAGAATGATCTAAATGCACACATGAAAGGTTTGACAAAGTTGATACAAGAAATTTTTCCTAATGCCGAAAAGATAGTAGAAGAAACTAATGATGAGAACAAATTAAATGTTAATCATGATTTCATAAACTCTAATGTTGGATGGAAGAACCACCATATTCCAAAGATGGATATGAGGAAGTTTGATGGCAAAGATCCCCTAACATGGATACTACAGATGGAGCAATATTTTGAGCTCAATAATGTGCAAAACACACAAAAGGTACGCATTACAACTTTAAATTTAGAACAAAATACATTTGTATAGATGGCTTTGCTCCCGTATTTTTTTTTCACTTGGTCAATTTTTATGGAGGAAATGATAGCACATTATGAGGATACAAGAAGCAACACCTTATTTATCCAATTGATAAATCTCAAACAAAAAGGTTCAACGGTGGAGCACATTGAGGACTTCCAAAAATTGAATATAAGGGTAACTGATATTCCAGAGGAACACTGGATTGATGTCTTCATAGGGACTTTAAAGGATGACGTCCAACATGAAGTTCGCTTTTGGGAACCTGATTCATTGGCAAAGGCATTCAGGTTGGCAAGAAAAATTGAATGTAAAATTATGGCAACAAGGAAGCCTACCACTCACATATATAAAGATGGAAGTGTTGCTACTCCTAGACTTCCACAACCTACAAGGTTGACACCAAAAAAATTGGAAGAAAAAAGAGAAAAAGGGCTTTGCTACAGTTGTGATAGAAAATACACTAAAGGTCATAAGTGTGCTAAGAAGAAATTATTTTACATAGATTGTGAAGAGGAAGAAGAAAATGAACAAGAAGAGGATATACACCAGGAACCAACCCTAGAAGAGGAAGAAATGAGTCTGACCATATCATGTAATGCATTGGCAGGAATTACCACTCTTCAAACTCTCAAGATAGAAGGACATATCAAGAAGAAAAAGGTAATAGTGTTGATTGATTCGGGTAGTACCCATAATTTTATTCATTGTAAGGTAGCCAAGGAATTGAATTGTTTCCTATACCCAGCACCAGAATGTCAAGTGATGGTTGCAAATGGAGGAACTATAAATTTCTCTAGAAAATTCCATAATATCAAGCTAAACATGAGGGAATATGTATTGAATAGTCCAATTCTTTCCATTCCAATGGGAGGTGCTGATGTTGTGCTAGGAGTACAATGGTTACAATATTTGGGGACAGTAGCTTTTAATTTTCAAGAAATTTTCTGGAATTTTTTTCAGAAGGAAAGGAATTCTAATTACGGGGTATTGCAGGGAAGCTAGGAAAGATAATAAGCTCTAATGTCATGAAAAAGCTTATGAAGAAAGAAAAACGAGGCGTAATTTCACAATTATGCTCACTAGAATTTCCAACATCAAAATCATCTATTTCTGCAGATCTCCAAAAAGTCTTGGAAAATCATTCCAAGGTGTTTGAAACTCCCAAAGGAATCCCACCTATTCGTGATCATGATCATGCTATTCTTTTGATTCTAGGAAGTGTTCCTCCAAACATCAAGCCTTATAGATATCCTTATATCCAAAAGAGCGAAATTGAACGTATGATTGCATAAATGTTAGAGGCTGGTATAATTCAACCTAGTCAAAGTTATTTCTCTGCTCCAGTAGTATTGGTGCACAAGAAGGATGGATCGTGCCGCATGTGTATGGATTATAGGGAGCTCAATAAGCTCACCATTAAATATAAATTTCCCATTCCTGTGATTAATGAATTATTGGATGAATTACATGGAGAAATTTATTTTACCAAGTTGGATCTTCATTCAGGATATCATCAAATTAGAATGAAGACTGAAGATATTATGAAAACAAAATTTCAAACTCATGAGGGTCATTATGAATTTTTGGTCATGCCTTTTGGCCTTACCAATGCACCCTCTGCATTTCAAGGGTTGATGAATTCAATTTTCAAAACCTTCCTTAGAAAATTTGTGCTAGTATTTTTTGATGATATACTAATCTATAGCAGGTCTTGGAAGGATCATGTTCAACATGTTGAAAGGGTGCTCAAACTATTGCAGGAGAAACAATTATATGAAAAAACATCCAAATGTTTCTTTAGAGTACAAGAGGTGGAATAACTGGGTCATATTGTATCTCACGACGATGTTAAGGTAGACCCCAACAAAATTAAAGTCATTAAGGAATGGAAAGTCCCCATAATTATAAAGCAGTTGCGAGTTTTTCTCTGGTTAATAGGGTATTATCACAAGTTTGTTAAGAATTATGGGAGAATACAACACCTCTAACAACATTATTGAAGAAAGATGCATTTTCATGGACTCCTGAAGCAATGTGCCTAGCACCGGTCTTAGCTACGCCAGACTTCACAAAAACCTTTATTGTGGAATGTGATGCCTCAGGAAATGGAATTGGTGTTGTTTTAATGCAAGAAGCCTAAGACCCATTGCTTTTGAAAGTATTCCAATCAAAGGAAAGTATTTACAGAAATCTATTTATGAGAAGGAAATATTAGCAATACTACATGCACTAAAGAAATGGTGACCTTACCTAATGGGAAGGCACTTCAAGGTAAAAACTGATCATTATAGTCTTAAACACTTTTCGGAACATAGAATATCTTCAGAAGAGCAACAAAAATGGGTCTTAAAGATGTTGGTTTATGACTTTGAAATAATCTACAAAAAAAGGGAAGCTAAATGTTGTTGCATGTGCACTCTCAAGAAAGAATGAAGAGGCGGAAGCATTGCTTTTTGCATTTCTATTATCCAACCAGATTGGATAACTGAAGCAAGGGATGAATGGAAGAAGGACGAAGAAGTGAGGACACTCATTCAAAAGTTTGGGTCGAGTGGTTACCTCTTGCTGAATGGTGGTATAACACTTCCTTCCATACTGCAGCAAAAATGACCCCATTTATGGCACTTTATGGATATCATACACCATCCATCACATCATCTTTAAGAGAAAATTCGAAGGTTCAAGCAGTGGAAGATCACATCGAGCATCAGCAAGAAGTTCTCCAACTCTTAAAGGATAACCCGAATTTGGCACAAAATCGAATGAAACAACAGGCAGATCAACATCGCAGCGAGAGAAGTTTTGATGTAGGAGATTGGGTATTTTTACGGCTACAACCATACAAACAAATGTCCCTCAAGCATGCTAAGAAGGATAATAAATTATCACCAAAGTACTATGGTCCTTACAAGGTGTTGCAAAATATTGGTACTATGGCATACAAATTGGAGCTTCCTGCTTCTTCGCGAGTACATCCATTTTTCCATGTTTCATGCTTAAAGAAGGTTATAGGTGAAAATCTTCCAGTTCAAACAATATTGCCAGAACTTGATGAGGAAGGAAAATCATATTGGAACCTGAAGCGGTCATGGAAACAAGAACTCGACAGCTACGGAATCGATCAATTTCAGAGTATCTCATCAAGTGGAAGAACTTACCCACTGAAGATTCTACATGGGAGGATGAAAATTTTATACAGAAGCACCCGGAGCTACTCAAGCGTTGAGGACAACACTTTTTTTGAAAGAGAGGGGCATGTTAGGTCCCTATATCACTAGTATAGTCCTTTATTATTGTTAGTGTAAACCCCTTATTGTTATTATTGTACCCTTGTAACCCCCATTTTGTTATTATTGTGCCCTTAAATTATTATTGTTAGGTCGGCTAGGATTACATTGTGGCCCACTAGGATTACATTATGGCCCCATGGACTCCTATATATAGAAAGGAGGTTTTGTAATTGTATCATCCAAGAATTGTTCATTTATGTAATTTATTGGAGGTTTCCATGGAGTGGCTTATTTCGCTGACATATCTGACATTCTTTTCTTCTATTTTTTGAAGTTGGAAAATTTTTGCAATGAAAGATTTGGGAGCCGTACAAAAAATCTCTGGTATGAGAATAACTAAAGAAGATTATAACTAAAGAAGACTGGAAATAATCACAACAAAACATTTTCCGAGAATGATTACATACAAAAGGTGTTGAAAAGATTTAATATGCAGAATGCAAAACCAGTTAGTACACCTTTTGCTAGCCATTTCAAACTTAGTAAGGAGATGTGCCCAAAGACCCAAGAAGAAATGGACTATATGTCTAAAGTTCCATATGCATCAGCAGTTGGAAGCTTAATGTATGCAATGGTCTGCACAAGGCCTGATATTGCACATGCAATGGGAGTTGTAAGCAGGTACATGAATAATCCAGGAAAAGAACATTGGATGGCAGTAAAATGGATTCTCAGATATTTGAGAGGTACCACAAATCAAGCATTATGCTTTGGTGGTTCAAACATTGCTCTACAGGGATATGTTGATGCAGATATGGTAGGTGATAGAGATAACAGGAGGAGCACTATAGGATATGTATTTACTGTAGGTGGAACAACTGTCAGTTGGGTTTCAAAAATCCAAAGTGTTGTTGCACTTTCAACAACAGAAGCAGAGTATGTTGCTGCTACAGAGGCTAGTAAAGAAATGATTTGGTTACAAATGTTTATGGATGAATTGGGTAAGAAGCATGATATGGGCACACTATACAGTGATAGCCAAAGTGCTATTCATCTTGCAAAGAACTCAGCATTTCATTCCAGGACTAAACACATACATCTCAAGTACCATTTCATATAGTCAGTATTGGAAGATGGAGAGTTGAAGCTGGAAAAGATACACACTAGCCAGAATCCTGCAGATATGCTAACAAAAGTTGTAACCAGGGAGAAACTGAGAACATGCTCAGTTTCAATTGGTCTTCAAGGATGACGATGAAGATGAGAAACAGCCAGGTCCAAAGAGGAGTCATTTTCCAACAAATGAAGCAGCGGTGGAGTTTCTACAACTCGCCTCCAAGTGGGAGATTGTAGGGGTGTGGAGCCCGATTATCATCTTGATTTAAAGGTGTTTGTTTCAACCGGACGTGTATCCCAAGAATACATATTTAAATTCATGGGAGGTTGCAAGCACTAGTAGAAAATGATGAAATTAGTGACTAGGTGACTGAAAAAGTTAGTCACCACAATTATTTCAAGTGAATTACTACTAAATTTGAGAAATTTTGAGTGGATGAACTAAAAATGACTAACTTAAACGACTAATTTAGTTTAGGGATAAAATATATGACTACATAATAAGTGACCAAACTAAAAGCGACTAACTAAAATGACTAATTTAGTCCAGGACTAAAATATATGACTAGATAATAAGTGACCAAACTAAAAGAGACTAACTAAAATGACTAATTTAGTCTAGGAATAAAATATAAGAACAATTATTAAGTACAAGTATATGAATTTGTCATTTATGTCAGTAATTTTTAATTGTGTCACTCTCGAAATGAAAGTTTGCAATTTTGATACTAAAGTGTGAGTTGGCCGAATTTTATTGGTTGCAGTGTATTTTGGTGGCCCAATGCGAAGCTGCCACGTGGCCCAACTAAAGGCCACCACATGGGGCCTCCACATTGGCTAAAAATTTGTTAAAGGTTGAAAGGCCTTGGTGGGAATCAAACCGATGACCTGCCATAACAAACTCCAAAGCCTTACCATCTCACATACAGGTGGTTCTCAACCATAATGATTGCCACTTATATTTGAACGACATGCATGGACACGTTGGGAGGAGGGGTCGAGCGGTGAGCCCTGACCCCTAGTCGTATTGCACCCACAGAACCTGTTGCGGAGGTGGACGGAGAAAAGGAGCGTGGACCAACCCTAACTCCTAGTCATGTTCACAGCCCATGTTCACTTAGTCATGTTCACAAACCCACATATTTTAACTATAAGAAACTTTTTATTATTAATATTCTCTCTCTCTCTCTCTCTCTCTCTCTCTCTCTCTCTCTCTATATATATATATATATATATATAATTCGTGGACATGGTTGCAATATTCATGCATGAGTTCAAAATATATTTTCACTAATATTTTATTCTTAAGCTTTGTAGGAAAATTATCCAAAAATAAAATCCTTGAAGATAGCTCATACTCTAGTTAATACCATATTTACCATAACTTAATTTCCACTGTAATTTGAATAAATCTTTGTGTAAAAAATGGATATGAATACCTAACTAGAGTTACTTCCATCACTATTTATGTGTTCATTAACACTTATGTAAAAGTAAAACTATAAATGTGTAGTTTTATTAATGATTACTACTCACCAAACAAGTAATTTGTCAAGTTCACTTCTCAAATTGTTTTTATTTGCCAAAACAAATCTATATAAGATTGTAAGCATATTTATATAAAATTATATTTTACTATTGAGTGTTATTAATTTAAAATATATATAAATAATCATAAATATTCAATTTCTTAACTATACAATTTTGTAACTATATGAAAAATAAAATTAAAACAGTAATCTAGATAAGATTCAATTTTCCAATTAAGTATTATTAATTTAAAATAAAATATATGTAAATAATCGTAAATATTTAATTTTGTAATTATGAAAATAAAATTAGCACTTCAATATATATAGGATTCTATTTTCCTTATTTATTAATTTAAAATGTATTTAACTAATAATAAATATTCCATTGTATAACTATGTGAAAAAGGGCGCCATAGTTCAAAATATATTTAACTATCTGAAAATGAAAAGGGCGCTATAGTGAATGGCCTTTTAAAAAAATCATTGTTGTCCGCCATAGAAAAATAATTGTTGTCCGCCATTCGACCTCGTCATTCATCTAGGGCCAAGAGTAATGAAAACCCCAAAAATAACAAAAGAAAGACCAAGAGACTGGATCACGCAGAGGAAAATTTACAGCAAAAGGAGGCAGAGTACTCATCCATAGAACTGGGCACCACTGCAAATACATGGGTGCAACCTAACGTGAGTGGCGAAGGACCAGCAACTCGTGAGGGGGACAGTGCTGCATTCATTGACCAGCAGCTCGTGAGGGGGACAGTGCTGCATTCATTGATCACTGTCTATTTGTATTTGGAGGTTGTGAAAAAGCTCAAGACGAATCTGAAGAGATATATTACAACGACCTTTAAATACTAGACACGGGTAATCCACTATGTTATGTTGTTAGTTGTAGGGTTATGAAATTTAGTCGGTTTTTGAAAACTTCATTTTATAAATTGATTTTTGGATGCATGTTGATGTTCCCTTCGATGGCTTATTGTTGGATTATTTTACATTTATGCGGGTTTGTTACCATAGAAATGACGTAGCACATACTGAAATTTAATTACATTGTTGGCAAATCTATCTTTATATTGGTAGGACGTATGCCCTTTTTTATATTTTCCTCTTTATTATGTTATTTTCTTCTTTTAAGATTGTGCAGTTTAATTGTTTTTAAATTTTAACCATCTCTTTCCCAGTTTCTGGATGTTTTGGTTCTACTTTATGGTTACTTGTGGCATTAAGGCTTATTTATCATTTTCTGTGTGGAAATAGGGCCAATTTAATAACATTTAACTGATTAATAAATGACTCTGGCTGTTGAGATCTCAAAGAGTTTTTAGACCTATGGTGAACACTTCAGCAAACCCTAATCCAGCCAAACAAAAAACTTAACAAAAATTTAATGATGATCACACTGGAGATGAACCTATCCCATGAGCTTGAAAATTTTTAAAGGAAATTCAACACAAGATTGAAAAGTTCAATGTCCAAACACAACTGCTTAAGAAGATCATAAGGATTTTTAGATTTACATTAAACACTTCAACAAAGCCTAATGCAGCCAAAAAAAAAAAAATTAACACTTAAATAATGATCACACTACAGATGAACCCATAGCATGAGATTGAGAAAGAAATCCAACATGAGAGAAAAGATCACTATCCAAGCACAATAACTCAAGAAGAGAGTGTTATAGGTAATTTGCTCCGAGTATTTTTTCAAGTAAACAACTTGAATAAATGATTTACTGTAAAAAATGTAGCGAGCATGGTATTTTGGCTTGTGCCTTAGCCAGTGAAACCTTCGAATTTTCCTCATGAGTTAGACTCCGGTTAAGATGAGTTATTTCCATTTTACTGGAATAATCATCAAGTTAGCACACGTAGAGTTGGAGCTTCAGTTATAAGTGGAGTTTTCATCAGTTTAACTACAGGATTGGGTGACAGTTATTAGTTCAGTTAGAACGTGTTTGGGCTTCAGTCTTGATTGAAGGACGAACGAGTTAAGAAATCTAGTGTTGATTAGAGGGATAAAGAGTGTGACTCTCAGTTAACTCGTCAATC
Organism: Pinus albicaulis; assembly: GCA_034641835.2. Lineage (NCBI taxonomy): Eukaryota > Viridiplantae > Streptophyta > Pinopsida > Pinales > Pinaceae > Pinus > Pinus albicaulis. The sequence goes on from CM076571.1 coordinate 647,767,626, forward strand.
AACAACTCGAGCTCTAAATATGAACTAGCCTAATTTACTATTTAGCATGGATCGAATCTATAAAGGAGGACGAAGACACGAGGAAAGAACAATTGTTTTATGCACAAAGGTTTGTGTGAAAAGACAACTCACGAGTTTGTGAGAGGAGCCTTGATTGTGGAGAGTGCAGGAATTGTGTCCTAAGAAATAGGAGGAACAAGAGCACTAGGGAATAGGAGATTGATTGCATGTAGAGCTTGTGTTATAAGCAGTAGTAAGTCACAAGTGTGCAAGATTAAGAAGAAGAGAGCAGGGTTTGTAGAGCAAGTCAAGGCGGCAACAGAGGATCAATTGTGTGCAGGAATCGAGATCAAGTTGTGATCAAGGAAGGCCAAGATCAATTGTACTAGCTGAGATTTTTTTGAGAAGCAGAACACTTTCTCAAGAGAGACATATTGCTTTGTAATAGATCCAAGTGCTCAATAATAATAAATAAAATAGCCACATCAAGCAAGCAAGTTTTCCCTGTTCCTAAAAAAAGATAAGTGTCTTTTGTGTGACTGTTATTTATGTCTGTGACTGTCTTTGTTGAGAAATTCTGAGTTTAAGCTTGGCCAGATGCTGCATAGAGTGTTTTAGTTGCCTTTCCTAATCACACACATATTCCAATATACTAGGACAAAGTAAATAAATCAACTTACTTCACCAAGCATCATCCAAGATCTACCATAAGCATCCTTGAAAATAGATCACATACATTCCAATTGCACCCAATAAAAGTCACTCAACTCTTCCATCCATAGCCAAATTGTAAGAGAGAAAAATCACAAAAATTTTAGACCTTATAAGAGATTTCTCCCCCAAATCCAACCATGAGAAAATGAAATGAAAGCACCTATATTTATAGAGGAGGTGCTCAATTTCCCCTGCAGTGAAATATTATTTTTCTAAGCTAAAATCCCCAATTCTAGCTTAAGGAGGTGCAAAGGCCCTCTTGTACAATTAATTAACGAAAATTACATGAATTTATGGGAATTCATGCCACATGTACAATGATCAAGGGGAATGATCCCTCACAAAGTTCCCATCTCCACAAATGAATGGGATGAAGGGCTTGTTCGCATGGCATCCAGCCTCCCAAGGCCCATCAATAGCATAACTTATCTAAGGCCCAACAAAAGCCTCTAAAGTGGGCAGACAACCCAAAAATTCTCCTCCAAGGTGGGTACAACGGCTCCCAATGCCATTGACCAAGTGGGAGAGGGGGACCTTCAAGTTCCTCCACAGTTGTAACAAATCTTCCACTAAACAAGGGAGTTCCACCTCCAAATATATTTCAAAGTGGGCACTAAACCCTTTTTCTCTGATATAGGCTCATGTACCTCCAATAAATGAACCTTCAAATGGTGTATAGACCTTCAACTATTTATTATAAGGGTCACAAAACCATTATGAAGTGGGCCCATGGCTCACAAAGCAAGGCAAAGGAACAACCAAAGGGAAAACTACGCCTTGAAGATTCCTCCAAGTGTAGAGTGCTTCAAAGTGAACTCATATAGCTCCTTTAAAGGTGAGAAAACTCATCCTCTAGGTTCTCATAAGCTGGATTGAGCACCCCAATTCTGCCATGTGTTTGTTGTGCAAAGAAATGGGCTCTTCAATAGGCAATCGCAGATAGGATGAGAACATTTCTCCTAGAAATGGTCACAAGACTTTACATGCACAGGTCAACACATCATAAATTTCATTTCACGTGTACAAATCACCTTAAATAAAGGTTGGATCCAACAAAAAAAGCTGATTTTGGCCCACATTTAGGTTTCTCCTTGTGCCCCCTCCCACCCTCCCCTTCTTTAATTTTCTTTTTAATTCCAGTGCGCATACCTAGGTATATTATACACAGGAGAGAGACCTTACACCAATTAATTCTCTTGGGCAACTTCTGCTATGAAATTAGGCACTGTTCTCTGTATTCTTTTCCTCCCTTCAAGTTCCAAGTTAGTTCAGGACTTGGTTTATGATTGCAAACATAATTTTTGTGGTGTCCTATTTACATTTGCATGCCCAACTTAAGGTCTCTTCTGAGCCTCTACTTTTGTAGCTGACAGGGTTCCAAAAGATGCACCTATAGCCATCATGTTAGTTGTCTGCCCAAATTCTTTGAACTCCAGTGATCATGTGTTTGGGATCTTGAGTTGCTTGATGCTGTGTCATTGAAATAGGGTGGGACTGTAATGACTGCATTCGAGACAAACCTCCCTAGATAGGCTTACAAATTTACACTCGTCTTGTCTTTGTCAAGATGAATCCTTAATTTTGATATTGCAAATACTGGTTTCCATAACAATACAAACATCAAAAATGTCTCTTATCCTCGTTTCACTTCTCTCTACAGGAGTACTACTGATATGTGAACAATTATTCCATCAGACATGTTTGACCCATCCACTATCCCTCCTCTGGTCCTTGTATTACTGTGCTATCACCCTCCTTGCATGTGCACTACATGGATTCTGCAGAGGACTCTTCCAGGAGATCAAAAACTGTGATATCATCTTTTGTTACCTTTCTCATGCATTCAAATTCACCTATCAAACTAGAGCCATTCCAATAATACATTTCCTTACACTTCAGGAAGTATGGTCCCATGCCAGTATAGTTGATATGTTTCATAATGTATTACCAACATATATTGAATTGGGATAGCTCCCCTAGTTATCCAATTTTTGTCTTAAACAAAAATGTGGGTAATAATAACTCTAGGCTTTGTTGAAACCACTTATACTAGATTATGTTATTTACCTTTAGATATGTAAGATGAATGATTATCTCACTGGTCTGCATTAAGATGATTGTTGTGGAAAAATTGGGTGTCTTCACCTCATTTATGAGTTTAAGCCTGTCCATATGTTGCATAGAGTGTTTTAGTTGCCTTTCCTAATCACACACATTCCAACATACCAGGACAAAGTAAATAAACCAACTTACTTCACCAAGCATCGTCCAAGATCTCTACCATAAGCATCCATGAAAATAGATCACACACATTCCAATTGCACCCAAGAAAAGTCACTCAACTCTTCCATCCATAGCCAAATTGTAAGAGAGAAAATTCACAGAAATTTTAGACCTTCTAAGATATTTCTCCCCCAAATCCAACCGTGAGAAAATGAAAGGAAAGTACCTATATTTATAGAGGAGGTTCTCAATTTCCCTCGCAGTGAAATATTATTTTTCTAATCTAAAATCCCTAATTCGAGCTTAAGGAGGTGCAAGGCCCTCTTGTACAATTAATTAACGAAAATTACATGAATTTAGGGGAATTCATGCCACATTTACAATGATCAGGGGGAATGAGCCCTCACAAAGTGCCCATCTCCATAAATGAAGGAGATGAAGGGCTTGTTGGCATGGCATCCAGCCTCCCAAGGCCCATCAACATCATAGATTATCTAAGAAGTCTTTAAATCTGCCCACCAAAAGCCTCTAAAGTGGGCAGACAACCCAAAAATTCTCCTCCAAGGTGGGTACAAGGGCTCCCAATGCCATTGACCAAGTGGGAGAGGGGGACCTTCAAGTTCCCCCACAGCTGTAACAAATCCTCTACTAAACAAGGGAGTTACTCCTCCAAATGTCTTTCAAAGTGGGCTCTAAACCCTTTTTCTCTGATATAGGCTCATGTACCTCTAATAAATGACCCTTCAAAGGGTGTATAGACCTTCAAACTATTTATTATAAGGGTCAAAAAGCCGTTATGAAGTGGGAAAATGGCTCACAAAGCAAGGCAAAGGAATGACCAAAGGGAAAACTACACCTCCAAGATTCCTCCAAGTGTAGAGTGCTTCAAAGTGAACTCATCTGGCTCCTTTGAAGGTGGGAAAACTCATCCTCTGTGTCCTCATAAGCTGGGTTGAGCACCCCATTTCTGCCATGTGTCTGTTGTGCAAATAAATGGGCTCTTCAATAGGCAATCCCCCATAGGATGAGAACATTTCTCTTAGCAATGGTCACAAGACTTTGCACGCACTGGTCAGCCCATCATAAATTTCATTTCACATGTGTACAAATCACCTTAAATAAAGGTTGATTCCAACAACAAAAGCTGATTTTGGCCCAAATTTAGGTTCCCTGCCTTCTTTAATTTTCTTTTTAATTCCAGTGTGCATACTTATATATATTATACATAGGAGAGATACCTTACACCAATTAATTATCTTGGGCAATTTCTGCTGTGAAATTAATCTCTGTTCTCTGCATTCTTTTCCTCCCTTCAGGTTAAAGTTAGTTCAAGACTTGTTTTATGATTGCAGGCAGAATTTCTGTGGTGTCCTATTTACATTTTCATGCCCAGCTCAACGTCTCTTCTGAGCCTCTACTTCTGTAGCTGACAGGGTTCCAAAAGATGCATCTATAGCCATCATGTTAGCTATCTGCCCAAATTCTTTGAACTCCAATGATCATGTGTTTGGGAGCTTGAGTTGCTTGATGCTGAGTGTCATTGAAATAGGATGGGACTGTAATGATTGCATTTGAGACAGACCTCCCTGGATAGGCTTACAAATTTACACTCCTCTCGTCTTTGTCAAGATGAATTCTTAATTCTAACATTGTGAATACTGGTTTCCATAAAAATACAAACCTCAGAAAGGTCTCTTATCCTTGTTTAACTGCTCTCTACAGGAGTACTACTGACATGTGATCAGTTGTTCTATCAAATAGGTTTGACCCATCCACTATCCCTCCTCTGGTCCTTTTATTACTGTGCTATCACCCTCCTTGCCTGTGCACTATATGGATTCTGCAGAGGACTCTTCCAGGCGATCATAGCCTATGATATCATCTGTTGTTACCTTTCTCATGCATTCAAATTCACCTATCAATTTAGAGCCATTCTAATAATACATTTCCTCACTCTTCAAGAAGTATGGTCCCATGCCAGTATAGTTGATATGTTTCATAATGTATTACCAACATATATTGAATTGGGATAGCTCCCCTGGTTATCCCATTTTTGTCTTAAAAAAAAATGTGGGTAACATTACCTCTAGGCTCTGTTGAAACCACGTATACTAGATTCTGATATTTACCTTTAGATATGTAAGATTCTCACTGGTCTGCATTAAGATGATTGTTGTGGAAAAAGTGGGTGGCTTCACCTCATTTGTGATTTTAAGCCTGGCCAGATGCTGCATAGAGTGTTTTAGTTTCCTTTCCTTTTGAAACGTTGCTAATTGACATGTCTGAGAAAATAACTTTGTAATAAAATAAATATAAGGCCCAAGATCTTGCATGAAATACAATGCCACAATTTTCTTGGATCCATTTCAACCACCATAAGGACATAATTAAATTGGCTTTTAGCATGCATTTTTTATTGTAGATTTAAAACAAAATTTTTCTTTCCATATGAGCTTTCATAAAATTTGGTTCTACCAACTATAGTTTGCTTCATCAAGTTTTACAACAATTAATTCTATAGTGGCTGCATTCCAACAAGAAACACGTTCAAAATCTTTAATTTGTTGAAGCTACAGGTCCTACTAATTTCTTTAGACAGACTTCACTTTTATTTGACTCATTACTGTATCTTAAATCAGTGGGGTTGGCTTAGAAACATAGAGATTTTATTCCTTCTGGTGCCCTAATTGTTTAAATGGTTAAAATGAGTCCATGGCTTCTGGGAAGGATGCCAAAAAAAGAAATGAATAGCCACCTTTGACTCTGCCCTGTTTGATTGCAGTGGTTGTTGCTTGCTCCATTTGTGTCCAGACCTGCTGTTACTAGACATCCTGAGTGCTGTGTCTATCCTCCTTGCCATTCCATTCTATTTTCTTCATGTAATTGAATGTGTCACTTTTGAATCTTTCTCCCTTTGAGTCAATATGAGCTTGAGTCCTCCATCTCCCATCTCCACTTGATTATGTTGGTTGGTTGCCTGGTATGCAGTGAACAATTTTGAAGAATCAATCAGTTCCCTGTTGGGACTTCCAGCTAGCACAACTGTGAGAATTGACCCTTGCATTGGTACATCAACAACATTTAAGTAGAAGAAATGTTGCATCATCTAGGATAACATGCACTGGGAGGATGAGTTATCTGCGTTCTTTCTTATACAATAGAATATTCACAATCATATATGATCTAAACTAAGTTCCAACTAGAAGTGTATTTTATGTATGCATTTGTAGTTTTAACTTTGAAAATGCTTTCGAAACTAAATGAACTATACTTTGCCTCTTGAAATCGGTAATTTTAAGGCATGGTTCTCCCCATCTTAATTTTATTATTGCTAATAAGTGGTGACTTTTAGCAACTTTTATGAATGGACAGGTTATACAGTCAGTTATAAAGGGAGATCTAGTGAGTGAAGTGCATCAACAATTTTCCCCATGGGCATCACAGGTTTTTTTCGAAACTACAATCATTTAGAATCTTAAATATATAAATTGCGTCATTATGGATCCATTGTGATGTTGGTAAATCATAGGAAATTATAATATTGGAGAAATGATTTAAATGGTTTTGCAACTTTTAGCTAGATCTACATTCAAATAGAGAAATAATTGAAAGTATTCTTTCTCAATGGAAAGATATTAGCAATTTATAGCTATAAAATATAAAACTAGGATTTTCCTTAATGTAAATGTCAATACTTAGAACACTACTTTTTCTGAGTTGTGGGCTTCATTATCTTCAGTGGGCATTCTTCTTTGTTGATTTGTAGAATCCATGGTCTCTCAAAGTGAAGTTTTCTCTGCTCCTAATCCAAAATCAGACAGGCAGGGTTGTCAATCACTTTTGCCCCTTGAATAAATCCCAAGCGGTTTGACTGGACAGTTTATGAATGCTACAACTGTTGCGGAAAATAATCCTCACTTCAAAGCATGCTAGTTCTAGCCTTCTAGGGCATGTCTAGGATAATTGGTTGATCCAGACTCCAAAATCTGTCACTTAACCTTCCAAATTAGTGAATTGGAAGCATGTATCTAGTCTTAAATCCTTCAAAATATGCAATAAATCTACCAACATGTTGATTAAATTTTGACTGATCTGCGAGAATAACAATTAAATATGTGTGATAAATAAATTAAAATCAATGAATGCAACGAGTAAATTGTCCATATATTTGAAATTTTTTTGCAAGGATATGTGTTGGGGGAGAGTGATGGGGAACAAGAATGGCAGTAGGAGACACAGGGTGATGGGCAGGGAGGATGTATTGATGCGAATGGCAGCAAGGGAGATGGATATGGATATTGTGCAGATGCACAGGTCTAGGAGAAAGGGCATAGGCAGAGTTTCACTAAAATGAGGAAAGTTGTTGCCTCGGCGATAGTGGCGACACTTTCTTGTTCCACTGTCCTTATCACCTTGTGAAGGATTTGAGATAGCAGTCCCATTGAATTATTTTGTTCATTTGTGGACATTGAAAATTTGTTTTCTTTATTTTCACATGTGCAGTAGAAAACACTAGTTTGGGATTAAATTCAAAAGAAAAAGTTAGGGCAGATAATTGGTGTGAGATGAGGAAATCATGAAAGTGAAGAAGCACAGAACTCAATGCTGCGTAATTTCCAACTTAAAAATAAGGTATTCAAACTACATTCCAGCACTGTTGGGATCGACCTCTTTCATTGTTAGTTGTTGGTTGGTTTTCCATGTCTTAATCTTGCAAGTTTGTTGGACATAAATGCATTTTGTACTCAATAAAATGTTCAAAATATTATAGTTCCATCGCCTACTCGTGAATGTGGTTGCATTAAATAACGGGTTTAAAGTAAAATTAGAGAGTCATTGTCAAACTTCATTTTTCATCTCCATTATTCCAAAATATCATGGTTCACAGGTTATGTTCACTTGCTACTGCTTCCTGTATAATATTCTACCATCCCAAAAACTGGAATATTCACTTCCTACGCATCCATCTGTAGAGTTTGCTCTTGCCTAAACAATGGATTCTTCCTCAACATTAACTTATAATGGATATCATGTTAAGATGTGACAAGGGTGAATAGGGATTATGTACTTCAAGTAACTAGCATTTTTATGTGAATGCATGTGTCTATTTGCACTGGTATTTTACTATTTTTACGTCAATTGTGCCCATGTACATGTCTATATGTATGTATCCAGAAAAATTGTACAACAAGAACATACTAACATAGGAAAATCCAGCTTATAGATACTGAACAAATAGTCAACGATGGAAGTGTTCCTCTTAAGGAACAGGTAGATATTTATGTTTGTCTGAAGTGATGCCATTATCAACCGTTGAGTGTTGACATTTAAGATTTAAGAAGTTAAACATTTAGTTCCTGAAGCCAAAAGGGAAGGAGAAACTGTGTGCAGCATGTGGTGCATGGTCATAGTCACTCTTGTTGATTGCTGCAGAGTCCAGACCACGTATTGTCCCTTACTAGTTTTGCAATGCAAATTCTAACTATATATCAAGTATTATATACCTTTGTAAACTTTTTCTTAACAGTGGGAGGGAATAACCAATAATTTTGTCATCCTTTTGTAGCTTAATAAATTATAGCTTCACAGCATAAAGAACAATAACCATCATGTATCATATGAAAACTTAAAATCTACCTACACCAGACGTACCATTAATGAGAAAATAAGACACAAGCATCTGCATTGAAATGTTCTGATGTAACCATTGAATACCTGCCAGTAAAATAAAAGGCCTATTCAACTCCATCACCATGGTGGACATCAATATTAACATTTAGAACTCTGGCATGATGTTTAAGCAACTCCAAAATTCCCAGCACGAAGTCATTAATATAACAGAAACCTGATGCCTGACACTTTTTAGCATGATGAAGACCACCAGACCAATTGATTGCAATATAAAAAATATGGTTGTTCAGTCGATGAGCAGCATCTTCTTATGAATCAAAGGATATCATCCTTATTAGGCCTCAATAACATATATTGATAATAGATAAAGCATGTCTCCTTGAAAGGTTGACTACTATAGTGCCACACGGCATAAATTTGACAAAACTCAAAGAGGTTGTCAAATACGGATATCTTCTCCCATATTATCTACCAAAAACAAAAACCACAATGGTAGGAATATTAATTTATGCCGATAAAACCGGAAAAAAAGAAGATATATTGACGGAATTGAAAAAATGAGATATACATAAAAAATACAAAACAGTACAATCACTTCATATAGACCCGGACAATGCAATGGGTACAACTACATTAAACTTCTTGGAATTGAAAACAATAGCAATATCAATACATTGAGAAATATTTGTCTAGAATTTATCATCCCTATAGTCATATAAAGGCATGGGAGCCTTACATTTACTATAGCTTCTTAATGAGCATGATGTGTATATGAGGCTATTTGATGATCTTGAGAATTCACACAGTGCCCAGATAAACTAAGCAAGTTCCACTGGATATGGCATGTGGTCACTACATAAAAGCCTAGAAAATACTAAGCATGAATATGGGCTAAAATTAGTCAGTATGAAAACAAAATCTTTGAATGAGATAAATGACATGTTTGGCAGAGTCTAGGACACATAGATCTCCATCTTCTTGTAAGTTCATAGGAAAGGACAGATGGTGTATGTACATGATAGATATATTTCATGAAGGGATTTAGGGCCAGTAGATGCTTCACATCCTGCATGATTTATTAAGCACATTAGCATTTTCTCTGACTTAAAATAGCCTGTGGAAAAATTAATAAAAATAATTTAAATTCAATGACACTCTGAACAAACCTAGATATCTTCACACTGTTCATTGCAATTTAGATTTTGATCATGTATACAAACGAAAATGATCCATGTTTCTCATACAAAAAAGCGAGGAAAAAATCAATATCTAGTTATATTAATGAACCATACAGTGAAGACTTAGTAAAATCTTGACATATATTAGTTATTCTTGTTTCATCCAGATGCTTAACTGACAAACTCTAAGTTAATGGAAATTTTCCAGTCTCCCTAAGAAATCAAAGCAGTAATAATTTATAGCATTAACAAGCATGTAATGGAACTATGTTTACTTTAATGAGGCTTAAAGGAAAGTAAAGCGGTATCATCGAACTTTGAAATATTCATCAAAATAAAATTTTGTTATTAAATAGACTAAATAGAAAAGTTATTTAAATAAATAAACTGACAGTTCTATGATATTTTGTAAATCTTATGCACAATCTTATAGCAATAATGATATAATAAAAAAACACGTAAAAAATCATCGTAGTGCTTAGTTAGTCATAGAGCACTTAAGATCAACTAAAAGTGGCTAATTTAAAGATTTGCCTTCCCTTATGTATCCAAAACTTAGAATTTATGTTGGCAGGCGGGGAAAGAGTTTCCCATACGAGGAGGACATTGTTGTAATCGTTTACTCGTACTTGGCATGCATGAGCTACGGATGCCATTGTTGGACTTCAGACAACTAAAGACAAAAATCCCTTATCTACAAAGTGGATTTTCTATTTTACATTTGGACTACCGAATTCCTTCCACATTTCTTGATGAGGTAACAACCTCCTCCTCATTAAAGTAAACATATCATTTGTGTTGGATTTTTGCTTAAATTTTATGTATTTTCAGGACATGGGAAAATTTCAGCCTTACAATATCGTGGTCTCAAGTTGTAAGGAGGTTATTTGGACAGGAGAACTACTCACTTGATTTTACGCATACGATTACAACTACATAAAGAATCCGGGATTTAAAATAATATTTGAAAAACTGCAGTAAAATGATCTAGTTACAGAACAAAGTGAATTGATGTCATTTCTCGAAACTCAAGCACAATGAAAACACTATGAAATGATGATGTTGTGTTACTGGGAAGCATTCTCTCGTGGATAGGATAATACTTTAGTGTTAAATAATTCGTTCCATTCATGAAGATGTAATGGGTTCATGGTTGCACCACCTATTGATGATTCATTAGATGAGAAATATTGCTCTGAATTCTTTGGAGGTTTTCTTACGTATTTCTAAATCTAGGTCACTAGATCCAGAGTTATTTTGTTTGCTATATTTTTATTTCACCCATTTAGATCTAACACAAAGAACTTAATTGAGTTTTCGTGCTTGAAAAAATTGAATATGTATTTCTCATTTGATGTCAATTTACAATGACTTGTGCATGTGAGATATCTTTATGATCTCTGATCCTGAAAGACTAATTGATGTAAATAAGATTGAACAACCTACTTAATAATAAGGGAACAAACTATGCCATTTTAGAGATTGATTTCTAGGGGTTAACTGAAGCCTTGAGATCTAATTTTGTTTTGGGTGGATATTGCATGATCCATGACCTTATTATTCCTTGTTATTCATTTAACACCTCTTTCTGTGAGTCACAGAGCTATTGTATGTTACACCTTGATTATTTCAATGTTTTTCCCACAATGAAGTCTTCAACACCTTCTAATCACATAAATGCAACAGTACAGCTCAACCTTACATTTTATAATTCAACAACATACTCAGATTTGTCATCGACATAAAAATTAGCTCACAGTTTCTCTTGTTTCTCTATGTATTTTGTGTGGTAGAATATGAAGTTTACATTGCATATTATTTGATGATCTATATACTTTCTGGCTTGAGTCATATAACACTTAATGTCTGTCTCTTAGCATTGGTGATGAGGATTACATCTTATTAGAAAATTGTTTAAAGTCTCCTTAAAGCAAATCAATACCTGGGATTTCATAGAGTTTGAAACGATTTGGGTTTCAAGTCCCTCTTAAGGTAAACCAACAACATAATAATTCCAACAACCTAGCCTATGGTGGTGCCACACGATCTCGGAATAAGCCACCTTTATCCCCTAGCCATATAACACAAAGCGTATTGTTCCAAACAGTTTCTTAAATGTTGAACATTCATGTGACTTATACTTCTAGGCTAAGAAACGTGCATCTCAATAGGTATAAGTACCATAAAGAGATTTTATCTTATTTGGAAAGATTTCTGAAAGGATCGTAGAACTTTATCTCATAGGTTTGAGCGCAAGGATATGGTGAGTCATGCGGATATGAGATGGATAAGAGGTTATAGACGATAATGAGAAGCAGGCATCAATGATCTTTCTTTGCTGCTTTGGCTCAGTAGGATATTCGCCTAGAAGCTACTCAATATTGCGTTGAGGCACAAGATCATGGTCTGGATATGGTACATTTGTGTGGGGCTCCTCCATGATCTAAATCGGCATTAGATCATCCATGCTCTCCCCCTTGTTGTGTCTCTCCCAATTTCTCTTCTAGTAATACCTTTACACCAATTCTTATTTACATCCTCCTTTTCAGCCTGTACCCTTCCACATCACATTTTGAACTGCCATTCTTTATCAGACCTAACTTACGATAATGGGGAGTCTGTGCCTTAGGAGTTTTGAGGGATCACGAAGTAATGGTTCAATCTCCATCCCCATCTCCATGGCCTCTTTGCTCTATCTAGCATTTTTCTTACCATGATGTCTTGGAGGTGGCTTCCTGTCTTCAATCACAAGGGACTGGTAAACTCTTGAACCAAAATATTGAAAAACAAGGATGGTGAGGTGAAAATAAGCCCCTTGACTGGCCTCAGGGCTAGACAATTATGGAAGATTCCTCTTTGTGAATTCGGATAAATCCTGCTTGAAAATCTTGTTTTAATAAACAGTCATGCCTCTATCATAAAACTTTTAGATTATTTCTGATTTCCCATAGGTCTATTGTTTCTGGTATACTTCTTGTCTCTTAGTTTATTTGTATAGTAGGTCCCTTTCCTTTGCCAGGATGGAGGATTCAGTTGCCTTGGTTGCACAAGTCAGCAGGTCATCTATTTTGAAGTTGCTCTCTCTAGGCAGACAGCTTTTCTCCTTTAATTCTAAATGTCCCCATATACTCACAAGTCTCTCAAGCTACTGATAGGCCCGATATACGAGAAAATACTTGTTTCTTTCTAACCAAACTTCATAGCCTTCATATGTTTACAAATTGCTTTAAGCTTTAAGGGATTATAAATATCCATACGAGATTTGAAAAGATGCGTAACAAGGTAGGAAAGCTCAGTGAGGTCATGTTTCTCTATAAATGACTTCAAATCGACATGGGTACTCACATAAGGAGGGCGGGAAACGGAGCATTAGAAGGGCCAGACGTTTTCATACTAGGATATAATCCGTGTTAGGTTGTTTTTAGTGGATAGGCATAAGAAATTCTTTGCTTTAGGTAAGTCTTCCTTCACTACCTTATTGGGGTTTGTTGGAAGTTGCTCCTTCTTCATGACCTCTCTTTATATGTACAATCCGGTCTTGGAAGCTCTCCATTTCGGAATCATTGATAAAAGCGTCGTTAGAATTCTAAAATTATAGGATATTTCTTGAGTGTTTTGTTGCATCTCTATTGATGCAGGTTCCTAAATTCCTTAATATTTTCTAGTGTCTCTCCCTTAAAATTGTCATCTTGACTTCATACCTAAATTTTCAAATAATAAACCCAAGAAGTACATTGTAAGGGCCTGGACTTGCTAAATCTTCCATGCTAAGAGCGTTATCTTCAAATTCACTAGTTCTCCACAACTTAGCCTTGGATCCATCCTTGCTATCTAAAAAATATAATCCCCTTATTTATGTCTGAGTTGTATCAAATGAAGCGCGGATGATTGAGCGGGCATTAGGGGATATGGTGCCTATGTAGTTTGCCCTTAAAGCTTGTTTCTTCCTTGCAAATATCTTGCACCATCTTTTCAATAAACATATTAATCAATCCCCATAACGTAGACCCAAGGTTCTACAAGCCTTATACATTCTTCCGAGACTGACAAGATAATATTTTTTGATACATTTGTGTTTAGCAATAGGACTACACATTCACGATGTTTTAGTGTAGATTGTAGAATAGTTTGACAGACGTAGTTTTCCGGTAGAGAGTCATTTCCTTTCCAAATTGTTCCTTTACTAGAAAAATCCTTTGGCAATATTTTTCCAAAAAAGGCCCTTGCGCGTGATCATGAAGGAGAAGGATTCCAGAGATTACACAGTAGTTTGTTTTGTGCTCTATTTCTTTGTGTGTGTATATGTAAATTTTTGATAACAATGGTATGTTTTATGATTTAGAGCAATTTACTTCAATCTTTTCTTATTGGCCAATATCATTTCGTTAAATCACATTACGTGATAGTAAATGTTGATAGAACATAAACAATAAGCGAGAAGACAAAAACAAGACAAAGGAGGACAATCCTTTAAGCGGAGCCGAGGGAAAAACAAATGCGGGGAAAAACCCTTTGATCAAATATTCTTATTATTCTTCAAAAGTTCCCGGCCAGAGAGACTACAATATACAATACACTTGCCCAATCCGCATCCATGCGTCTGATCAAATTGCCGATCAACGGGATGCCCTAACTAGAAAGTCAACGGCGGTCAAACCCGGCTTTAAAGCTCCTTCAAATCATTTCCCGGTCAAACTCGGTGAATGCGGCCTCCAAAGTAGTCTAAATCAACCCAAAACTAATCCAAAATCTCGTCAAGCTGGTCAACAAAAAGTCAACAAGTTAGTCAAAGTTGTTGCCGTCAACGTGCCAATTTCCCGATTTCTATGCCGGAGGATGTGGCCCCGGAGAGATTGAACTATCTCCCTGAAAAATACGACAAAACAAGCTCTATAATTTAGCCCAAAAATAGTCACGAAAATTTGAGAATTTCCCAGTCCACTTTGCCACATGTGAAGAGAGAGAAATGTATTGGTGATGATTTCGAAAATGAGGAAAATTATCTCATATTTATACACTTCGGTGAGAGTGGAGACACGTCCAGCTGGAAGCACTGAGGCTAGGTTAGACCTCTAACTAGCACTGACAGACCCCATGGCAATGGCAGAGATTAAATTCAATATCTCTACTTTTTTTCATCCAAACAATTGATCTTTAGATCAATCACCTCTCGGAAAGGAATCCAAACAAAATATCATCTCCATCATATGAGATGACCAAGGCAGTTTGGTCCTAGTTGACAATTTTAACACTTCCTCTCAACTAAGGAGAAATCCACTGCCAAATCATACGTAACTTGTACCAGCACCTGTCATCCCTGCTCTCTGCTGTGAAATATGAAGAAATAATGAAGAATGATTTGATCTAGAGAGTGAGTCACAGTGCCTACTCTCACTTGACCTTTAAATTCGATTAGCGACAAAAACCTCAACCAAGCTGATCCGGATCAAGTTGTTGGACACCATGCATCCTAACATAGAGTATGATATTACGATGTGTCCATTGGTAGTGCTATGGTCTCTATCACCCATTTTCCAAACTCATTTGCTAGATGACAAGTACTTCATGATCTTGAACTACCATGGAGTGAGATACATGTTGGGGCATCAACAAGGAGAGGTGAACTTTGCTCATATATCAACCAGCAATAGAGGTATCGCGGGGGAAGGTGAACCATTCACACGTACACGGTGCACCACTGGGAGGGGTGAACCTCACCCTAGCAATTAAGCTCATAGCTCCAAGAAGGCATGGCACCTAGGCTCCCATAACTCAATGTCAACTCAAGCGGGACCCTCATGGGAGGGTTTGTCCACGACTCCATGTCTCTAACAAAAGGTTAAAGATTTGACCTTCCTCGGGGCTTAGTGATAATATCTGTGACACACTCCATCGATTGTAATGTGATGGAGCCTTACAATGCCCTATTTTACCATACCCTGGATAGAATGGTACACGATATCAATATCCTTGGAGGCATTAGTGGAACCATAAGAGATTCAGTTCAAATCACTTTGGTTGTCACAATAGATCATGGTGGTATCCAACATACCCAAACAACTCACTAAAGAGCTTCCTCAACCATATAGATTCACAGCAATCCATACTTTAGCCAACATACCTTCGTGACAAAGGGCTCAAAAAACATTCATGGTGAGATGATAGACCTTAATGTGGGCTAGGGATACAAGAAAACAATGTGAAGGATCTTGATATTTTGACGGACTTACTAGGTTTACATTTCAAAGGAAGTGTAGTAGTGAGGGTCCATTTCAATAGAATGGTAACTTGGTTTAGGAAAGGACAAATGGGAAACTAAACAACATGAACATTTTCTTGGTACTCTACCAGCGCGTGAAATCACCACAAAACACAAAATGATTTTGTTTGCATGCCAAAGAGATCTAGCTTGAAATAGATTAGATACAAAAATTTTACAAACTCGGCAGGCACCTTGCATCAATTACATATTTGTTTCAAGAAGACTCATCACACATCTCAAGCTCAAATACATAGGAAGAGATTATAAGTGTGGTCCACAGTCTAATCGACGTTTTATAAATGTTGTTCAAACTTGTTGGCTCTGGGTAAGAGGCTTTTCTTATAGTGGTATTTTGTTTACAACAAGTGAAGATAATTACTGAAGTACAAAGAACAACATATACCAAATGGAGATAACCCGGGGAAGATATAAGAAAGCGCCTAATGGATCTAGCTGAATGTGTTGCCTTTATCATAAGGAAATGAGAACAAAGAATGCATTTCTCTGAGAGAATGATTTGAGTCTGGTCAGTGAGGAAAGACATATGGTAGGCCTGTCTATTTTAAAAATTGTAAACATATATATACTGTAACTATTGTTGCAATTTTAATGCAATATTGTACACATGCAAGGGGACACCATGTTTCTATTGCAATGGCATATCCTTATGCAAGTTTGAAAATACCCGATATGAATGTTGATTTCGAAGACATGAGTTCGTACAAAAGAAAATGTTGTGTGTTTTCTTTCTCAAAGAACAATATGTGTAACCTATAGGAAAAGTTGTACACTTGATGGAGGCTCAGTCCATTTGGATAGAAAATATTCTCCAAATTCGAGTTTGATGCATCTTAGTGTGTTGAAAATTAGCTTCCGATCATTACGTGCTGTGCGGTTAGAAATCAAGAGAAGAAAAAATATTGTGTCTTGTCCATGTGTGTTGCATCATTTCTTCCACAATATAGAAGCAAAGTGCACGGAAGGCGAATCTTCTCAAACCTGGTGGAGATAAGAAAGTTGCATCTTCTACTAGGGGATTCTAGGCATGAGAAGTTGAAAATAAATATGCAAATAGTTGTGGACTAGATACTAATAAGAATGTTGAAGGGAAGGAAATCTAGAAGTTGATTTCAGTACCTCTAGCAGCTTCTTGTTAAGGATGGAGTAAGTGTACGGTTGCACTATATGTAACTCCAGCCACAAATTCTCATCTCAAAGAAAATGCTCCTGGGCGTAACTGCCAGGACTCTGATAATAGGAATGATGGTGGGGGTGCAACTTTGTGAGATATGATTCAGAAAGTTGAGTTATTTTCTTGTAGAGTAGGTAGTCAACGGAAGTTGCACTTGAGTAAAAGAACTTATAAGCTTGACAACTATACAAATAGGAATTTCCTAAACTTGACATATTTACTCTTTGTTGATTATGTTTACTTTTGGGTGATAGGATCCAGAAATGAGATCTGATTAAGTTGAAAATTGTACCCTTGAAGAATAAAATTTCCTACCTTAAAAGCTACCATCAACGAGAACAAGTGCTTACCATCTTGATTTTGAACCTAAAGTCTTATTTTCTTGAGTATTTCCCTAATCCTATTGACTAGTAGATTCTCCTCATAGTTATTTATCTCATTCCATCTGTGTAATTTAAATACAAAATGTATCTCTACATTTCAATCTTGGGAAACAAATATATAATTGTTATCATTTAAATTATCCATATCTCTTGGAGCCCAAAATTCCATTTTCTTTGGATGCAACTTATATAACCTCAAAGAAACCTATTATAAAGTGAAAGAACATTATGTCCTCTTGAGTCTTGAAAGGTATGATGGAATGAAAGTGGGTGATCAGACTGAATCCGGTTTACCATGTCGGGAGACCTAGGTTCATTGAGATATTGACCTTTGCTGAAAGATATCCACACCATGCACATTAAGACCACCCATACTTATGTTTTCCGTCTCTCTTTTATCATAAAGACTAACATACTAAGGACCTATAACCTATGGAGGCCCATGATAATCATCGCATTGTAATTTATTAGAATGCATGCTGTAATCTAATTTTTATATTTAATATTTGCATACGAATGTGGCCATTTCTTATTATGAGATTTACACATACTGAAAATGACATCGTTCACATCATTTTGAAGAGAAGGGTCTACAAATTAAGTCATATGGTATTTTTTCTATATTATTTTTCAACTTCCCTCACATTTGTTGGTTCTGGAGAACTTTCACTTAATAAAAATGGCCAATTCAAACATTTAAAAATAGTCCACTCTCTTTTCATTTGCTAATATTATAATAAGAGAGTTTTATTATGAGGCACTATTTGTTGTTTGTTTTGGTTAGAAAATGTTTGCTCTTGGTTTTATGCTTGGCTTTAAT
Source organism: Pinus albicaulis (assembly GCA_034641835.2). Taxonomy (NCBI): domain Eukaryota; kingdom Viridiplantae; phylum Streptophyta; class Pinopsida; order Pinales; family Pinaceae; genus Pinus; species Pinus albicaulis. The sequence continues at coordinate 647,786,029 of CM076571.1, forward strand.
TTATCATATGTAGCATGTTGATAAATGAGAAATAACAATGTGTGACATTTATCTTCTTAATTGATGTTGAATGAAAAAATTTTATAGTTTAACCAAGCTTCAGAGTTCATTTTGGTAAGGTAAAGAACATACGAAAAATATGTAAAATGCACCATATATAAACTTTGAATATAAGCAATATATGCATTTCTTTTGTAGACATGTTCTTTTTCTGCAAGATATCAAAGAAGAAAAATATTAATATTGTAGAAATTGTTTGAGGACCTCATTAAGATTACGATTTTCGATGTCTACTTGATTGAAACTTTCTCATATGTCGGGGAGGCTTTAAATATGAGTTAATATGTTCATGAAACAAATCGAGATTCAAATTTTATAGATACAAAGATTAAAAAAAATGTCAATGTCTTTGTTTAATTTATTGACTGTTGTGGGCACATTACGAAATATGATTGGAAAAGATGGGGATACAATACATAACACATCTTGGATATGATTCATTTGTTGTTAGAGATCCTTTAGGCTTTGAGCCATCGAATTTGGAAATGTTTCTAGTATGAATTTCATAGTTTTTAATGTTGTGATTATTTCACCTCATGATTTATTTTTAGCAGAAAATGTTTTAGGGATGCTAGACACGACATCGGTGGACGGGTAAACAAATTTTTTATAATTGTAATTTCCATTCCATGATATCCTCTATTGTTTGATTATTATTTTGGATGTTTCTTTTCATTTTGTTTTGTCTTTAAACTACAATTGAAAATGCTTGGTATCATGTCCATTTTAGCAACAACCAAAGCTTGAAGATGAAATTAATACACGATATTGATTGGAATAGTTATAACTATTTTGTGTTAAAATATTTTCATGACTATCGGAAAAGTTTACTCTCGTAATATTTGTTATTTGAAATGATCTTGTTTATATACTGACCAAGTTCATGTGTTAGAAATGAAATGTTGTTGTGAATAAAATGACCAAAATTAAACATCACACCTCCAGTTATTTTGTTTTCACACAGTTATCATCTTGAGATTTTTTAGCATATAACTTAGTTGACATGATTGTTCCTAAGCTTTCCCCAGAAAGTTAAATACTAAGTTACTAAGGTGTTCTTTTCTATATATGGTGACATTTTATTTGCTTTGTTTATACGGGTCATCGGGCTACATTATAGTGTCACTATCGCCCTGTGAAAATTTGTTTAAGTTTCTTGTATGGGGAAAAATGGCTTTGACATTACTCATGTTGGAGTATATGTTGAAGACTATTTTATAGTATAATTTAGTTTATATTCTAGTGTTTATTGTCTTTCATGTCTTACACTGCGTATTATCTTCTTTTTTCTTTAGAAAAGGAGCCTGATATTGATGGTAAATCGGAATTGAAGAAAGAGGAGAGCAATAACATTGGAGCGAAAATGCAAAAAGAGAATTGGTTTGAGTGAAGTACCCTTAGAACAATATCTCGCATAAGACACTTATATAGAGAGCGATGGTTAAGTCTTGAGTCGATGAATTCACACATGTCTTGGTACCACAATGATAATGTTTTGAAGTGATGAAATATTATTTCATGTGTAAATTGTAGTCAACCAATATCAAGTTGGAAACTCTTATGTAATGCTTTAACATTTCATATACAATATAATTTATGTGGTTGAAATTATTTATAGTTTACTTGACTATTGTTTAAGTGTTGTAATTAACACAAAACTTTGTGTTTTCATATTAGATGAACATGTACATTGTATGACATTTTAAATCATACAAATTTATTTATGTTGATTAATACTGAACACAAAATCAATTTAATACTACTAAATTAGTAGTTTATATTGGTTAATGATAAACACAAATAAAATAAATATATGATTGAATTAGTCATTTATAATGATTATTAATGAAAGTAAATGAGATGAATATAAAGTACTAGATTAGTTGTTTATATAATGAATATGAAACTACTAAAAAAATATAATGACTACGCAAATGATAAATTTGTGATTACAAATAATGACTAAATTTTGCATATACGACTATTAGTAGTTAATTTACAATATCTTATAACAAGACCAAAATTTAGTCATATTTCTTTGGTCATTATTTGGTTTCATGATGACTAAAATTTACATATATGACTATTAGTAGCTAATTTCTGATGTCTTATAACACGATAACATTTTGGTCCATATTTTAACAGTCATTAATTGGTTTTCTTGGGTGATCATATGGTAATATATTTTGTTGTATATTTGGTCATTAATTGTGACAATTTATTACCAAATCAATGATTAAATCAATGACCAAATTAATGACTAAATCAATGATTAAATTAATGACCCAATAAGTGACTAAATTAATGACCAAATATACTACTAGACAAAAATTTTGAGATAACCAATTAATGACTAAGCTAAAAACGACTAAAAGTTGGTCGTGTTATAAGATCTGCGTAAATTAGCTACTATTGGTCACCGACCGAAAAATAATCGTTTATATGCAAAATTTACAGTCATTTTAGTAACTAATTAGCCATTTTGTACTAGTGATATCTCCATGTCAAAACATGATCTTCTCGATCCATTTTGTTGTTCTTCGAAAGTGTTTTTACTTGAAGGAGATATGAAAGTGACCCATGATCCATTGGATGGAAAATTCTCCTAACGAGATATTATCTCCATTTGGCCAATGCATGCATAATTGCGAGCATTTCCTTGTTGTACGTGGACTTGAGATGCTCTCGCTTATTTAACTACTTAAAAGAAATAGGGTTCCCTTCTTGCAGTATCTTTGCCTAATACGGAATCCATAGGCATCACATTCGATGATAAATGGTTTAGAAAAGTTGGGAGTTGCCTTAATGCGGTGCATTAGCAACAATTACTTCCTTCAAATCTTCAATACTTCCACAGCTTCCTCATTCCATTGAAATGAATTTTTCTTTAAAATATTTGTAATAGTTGTAGTTCTATGCGCATAGTCTTTAATAAATCTTCGATAATATCCCATTAATCCTAAAAATCCTCACGAGCTTAGATATATTCTAGTTTATTCCATTCCCTTATAGCCTTAATTTTAGAAGGATCCACTTTTACCCCTTCATGGGATATTATGTGTCCCGGATATTCGACTTATTCTTTTCCAAAGGTGCATTTTGGACTTCTTATCATAAAATTTATGATTTTCTAATAATATTGGCTTTATCAGTGTTGCAGAATTGCTCTTTCCCAAGATTTTCTATAAATCAAATATCATCAAAAAATACTAGTACAAATTTCTAAGATATGGTCAAAATAATTCGTTCATAGTCACTTGCAGATACTAGTTGGTGCATTTGTCAACCAAAAGCGTATTTAAACTTGTAATGACCTTCATGTGTTTGAAATGTATTTTTGGTATATCTTCCAATCTAAATTTGATGCGGTAATAACGACCTTAAATCTAATTTAGAAGTATTTTGCACCATGTATCTCATCTAGCATTTCATCGATAAAGGGAATCGGAAACTTTATTTTTAATTGTTATCTTATTTTAATCCTCTATAGTCGATGCATGTATGACAGTCTTTTCTTACTAATATAGCTTGGGCGACATACGGACTCTTGCTTTGAGATATTTACTTTTTAAAAGGTCTTGGATTATCTTCCCAATTTGATTTATGGTGATGGGCAAATGGAGGCTTGATGTTAACGAGTCCCGATCACCTTGACTTATATTGTATGTTTGATTTCCCTATTAGGAGGCATTTTCATTGGTAGGTCTTGGAATACTTTTCGTGTTTACGACTGGTCTTGTACTTGATGACTCTTCGTGGTTTCCTTTTGTAGATAACATTTCTGTGATGACATTGCTATAGGTTGGCGCTCCTTTTCTAATCATCTTCATCATCTGGGATGATGATACGATTGATTTTAAGGCTTGGAATCCATATAACTGTGCTTCTTCCACTTCCACTTAAAGCTTATAAACTTCCTTGATGGTTGCTTGAGAATAAGTACCTGCGTTTATCATTGAGTCCTGAATACATCTACTCCTCTAGTAATACGACATAGAATGGAGATTCTAAACCTAAGTCTTTAATCTATAATTTGACTTTGGCATTTCCCTACTTGCTCAGATTTTCTTACCATGCTATTTTATTACCTTCATAATTAGGCATGGGAAAAGTAAGATGTTGGAGTCTTTTAGCCATGGTTGAATCTAGAAAATTGTGGAGTGTGTTTCCGGTATACGATGAGAACCATTACGTGTTTTCTTAATATGTCCTCTTAATTTTAGTGTCTAAGGTTATTATGATATACCTGTCATGGTGATAATGTGATACGAAAATGGAATGTACTTGTTTAATTGTGCGGAAGTATCGAATTTCCCAATATTTTCAAATGATACGAAATTGTGAACTAAACTATTTCTTTTCGAGAGATGGTTGAAGGGGCATTCTTGGACATGTCACCTCTAAAGAGAGGATGAGTTCAGAGGCTACTGGCCCTCTTGAGACTGCAGTCAAAATAAGATAAACACTAATATCAAAATCAATGAAAGTCTTTTGTTTTGAATTCGGAAGTGTTCGATGATCTATTTAAGTGTGAATACATAGAATATAAGTTCTGCAATTTGTGTAGAAGAGGTTTGAAGTTAAAACAACAAGTTTTGCTTCACGTATAAACTTGATTTAAGCATGCTCATGAAATTTTTCTTTGTACCAAACTATCAAATTATGGAAATAACAGCCATAAAGCCAAGATGGGTAGCAGATGTTTGTTTAAAGCGGTTCACTACCTCTTAAGGGCTACCTCCATTGGTCCAAAAGCCTCTAATTAGGCTGGTCCTTTTTGACGTTAAATGCTTCAATAAAATTACATCTGTATAAAGTTCTCCAATGAGAAAATAGACTGTAAAACAGACTCAGAACATCCAAATCATTGAAATAGACTACAAATTCACCTCCATTGGAGGAAAGGTAGCCCAATCACGGCAATCTTTCCCCTTAGCCTGATGGCTTCTCTATCAAAAGCGCTGTAAAATTCGCAGATACAATGCCCTGATGGCTCTGCAGGTGCTTACCTCCAACAGCTCCAGAATTCTCTACACTCAAAATCCAAAAAAAAATTCGTCTTCAAGGCCTTCCCCATCAAAGTTATGGCACATTCTTGTGCCTCTTTCTCCTTGAAACTCCACTAAATGTGGAGGATGTGCAGTTAAGGGCGCCAAATATGGAGTAACCGTTCAAATTAGGCGGAACCGCCAAGTCAGTTCCGTGCGGTTAGGTCGGCAATTAAGGTTGGCTGGGTTGTGTTCATGTACGGCATTTGTTATAACGGTTATGATAAATAACAACCGTTATATCGTAATAAACCACTTTATATAACAAACCAAGTTTGCCGCCGGTTAAAATTCGCCGATGATTTAAGATCACGGTCCTCCGCCTTGGTCCTGTTGGAAAGGGCTGGCCCTCGGGGCTGGCCCCCTTCCCGAGCCGCCATAAACAAATACGCAGATAAATAAAACTTCTTCCGCCCATATATATCCGTCGCATAAGCTCAGTGTGTTGGTAAACCGTTGCAGTACATCGGACAGGTCGCGGGTTCGATCCGTCAGGCCATAACCAAACTTTAACACTATTCCATTCGGCCTTAGGGCCACGTGGCGGCCTTCGGGCTAGCCGCGTGGCACCCGTTGATTGGTTGCCACCGAATATTCCCGGAATATTCTGCGGAATATTCACGGAATACTCCCCAGAATATTCTGTGGAATATTCTTTTTAATATTTTTTTCCAAAGTCTAATTTTTGCCATTTTTTAATGAAATTGACAAAACTTTGAAGCTGAATAACTTTTGCATACGGAGACCATTTTTCCGAACCGTTCCTTGGCGCCGAATCAGGAAGACGAGCACTATCCAGTCGATCTGTTTCGAATATTCTTGAGCACTTTCATTTTTAAACATTTTTCACCAAGAGACTTGATCTCCGATCATAATGACACTTGCGGAATGCTTTCATCATCTACTTATGGAGAGAAATCTGGGGTGTCTTCTATTCCTTCACTTATATGAATGTCATGTAGAGTCATTCGTTGCTTCACAATTATACAGATTTTTTTCTTTTCCATTAGCACATCATGGCAAGACCCCTTTTTCGCCACAACGTTTGCCTCTCTACATCCTTTTTATTTCCATGTTAGATTTGTCTCCTTCACGTAACAGGTGGAACATATTTCATGTTATCTTCACACACAGATTAGAGAAGCCTTCGTCTCTAATATACTCTTTATTGGTTTTACAGTAAGATAACCTTTCAAATTTCTTTTCGGCGGCTTTTGATTTTTGCCTTGCTAGTTCTACGATGTGTCATCGTGATTTGAGCTCCTCTTGTATATGGATTTTAAGTCTTGAGATGAAATCTGGATTAGAAGGTCAAATCCGCACTTGTGTCGCTAAGGTCTCCCATTCTCGAGTGTACTCATCACATCTCCTTTTGGCGTAATTTGATATGGAATGTTGAAAAAAAAATTTCTTCTTTTTATGTAACGAAATATTTTAAGAAATGCATCCTTAAATTTTTCCAAGCGATAGCAAGTGTCGTCTTTTTCCACCACATATACCAATTGCTATGCTTATCCTTCCATTTTCATGGAAGCGTGCTTAATTTCTTCGTCATCACTATTAATATATAGATAAAATATTCTTGACTTTATTAAGCCATGTTAATGCTATTCTTTTCATTATAAGGTAAACTTGGGTAGTTCAATTTTTGCTTTTCGATGATATCTTAACGGTGGGACGAGAAGGGGATATCGATTAACAAATGTGTTCAGCTTGTATTTTGAGAATCTGGTACCTCTTCGGTGATGATGTGAGAGAATCAGTTTTTCATGATATGTACCGAGTTTCTGAATCTATGCACGGATTACTTCTGTTGATTTTGTTCCTGTGTTAAAGGGAATATTGGTCATTATTAATAGAGCTTATCTTCTCACGAGTTACGTCATCTTTTACATTGCTTGGCTATGATTTTCGTAGCTCGCTATGGTTCGCTAAATTTGTCTTTCTATTCGGTTATCATTTCTTGAAGCTTTCGATGTCGTTGGTGTCACAACTATACCCTCGAGATCGACTAATCTTTTGTGAAGTCATCGAATTATTATTTATTTGTTTTCTCAAGATCCGGCCAATTGTTTTGGAATTCGACCATCAACATTGATGCCGAAGACATTGAACGCGTATGTGGTGGTGAATATTTTTACGCAGTTTTTTTTTAAATAATAAAATTATTATTATTATTTTTAAAATAATAATAATTATTATTATTATTACTATTTTATATATATATATATATATATATATATATATATATATATATATATATATATATATATATATATATATATATTATGATTATTAATCAAAAAATTTCGTTCAATTTTAAACTGGTATACCCATCAGAGTAAAAGTCACACTATTTAAAAGCTTCTGGCTTACTTATGCACTTGTGTCGCGTCAATTCGACGACGAGAGGGTGTGGGAACAACGGACATGAATGAAGGGAGTAGAGCACGTGGAGTGGGTAATAGGTAAACGGTAGAGGAATGACGATGGTGTGGAGCGGGAAGGGAGGGAAGCGGGCCAGCGTGTTTGAGAGAAGACGTGAAAACAAGCGGGGATGAGGATAGCGGGGCCGACGAGGAGTGGAGCGGGAGCGTGGATGAAGGAAGGAAGTGGAAGATGCGGGAAGACAACGAGATAGGGAGAAGACGATGGCGGAGGGACGCTACGGGTGGTGGGGAGGACGCGGGGGCCGGGATAAACGGGGACGGCGGGGAGTGGGCCGAGAGAACGGTGGGAAGGGGATCGAGGGCAGAGAGGGGTGGGAAATATGCGGGGATGGTGAAAAGGGTGGGGGAAGATGGGGAAGGGGTGGAGAGATGGGGAAGGGGTGGGAAGGAGTGAACGGTGGACGAAGAAGTGGCGAGGAGGAGGGGGGTGGAGAAGTGAGGCGTGTCTGGAAGTGTCGAAGATGAACACGAGAGCTGTGGATGGGGAGGAGAGGTAAACGATGGGGATTTTTTTGGGGAATTGATTTGCGGGAAAAAATGTGAGTTGATCACGGAAAAATTTCAAGCAGGAACATCAACAAATCCGAGAATGAGAGGCTGTTTAATGACTTGCAAATGGAATGTAAGAACTCTGGTAAATTGAATAAGTATATTATTATTGTGATAAAATATGAGATTATTACAAGTGGGGATCACCAAGGCTTTAAATACGGCCTTATGGTGTCTCTTGGCGAAGAGGCATGATCGTTGATCATGCCCTTCCACATTAATAAACCTAAGACAACTATATTTAACTAATAATTAATAAATTATACATAACACTATGCCACGTCATCGATCGCAAGTCGCATTTCACAAATTTTCCTTTTTTTGAGACTTACTTCTCCCAACCTTGGTGTGACATCAACTGTATCGATACCTTACATTCATCCTATCTAGTCTCATTTCATAGTTTTACTTACTCATAACAAATGTATAAAATCATAGTTTTTATTTGGTTCCTTTAACACTTCTTGCTCCCAACGTTGATTGTGATATTATCATACTCTACACTTGATCCCACACCATGTCACGGGCATTTCTCATACAGCAACTTTTACCATATCTTTTCGCATACAACTTTTACCACATCGAAAATCGCAACTTTTTGCCCCATCAGTTTGCACTTCTGATTTTGTACCATAATCATTTCTCACCTTCACAACTTTTACCATATCATTTCGCACTTCTAGTTTTTACCACATCCCGCAAATCGCAAATTTTGGCTGTGCCATACATGAACACCTTTACACCTTCGCAATCGGATTTCGCACTTCACAACTTTTACCATACTCCGAAAATGTCGATAAATTTTTCCCTTTGCACTTCGCACTTGCACTTTTTACCTCATCGCATTGGCATTTTTCTCCCCGCTCCTAACAAAACTTCCGCTATCCCTATAGTTACGATATCGCATATCGCACTTCCATCCTCCATGCCAACTCTACCATGCACTTTTCAAATTATTACGCCCCAAAAGCATTTTTTTCACTATAATAAAGTTTTAATAAGGTTTCAACCCCTCTTCCCAATTCTAAGCACAGTTAGCCCTCCATTGGCACCTTTAGCCCTTTCTTCTCCATTGCAAATCAACATGTTTTCAATTAGAATTAAATTAAATTGGATAGATTAAAATTTGCATGGATAAAAGCAGTAGATTGAGCATAAGATAAGTAGGGTATGTTTTTAGTCGATTGGCCAGAGTTAAGTGGTTTAAATTAGTTTTCCTTTGCAATTTAATTTAGTTTCCTTGTCATTTCCTTCGGCAATTTACTTTCCAATTTTACTCTAGTTTAAGAAATAGCACCCTTTCATAAACGGAGAGAGGATGACATAGAAAAATGCATGTTGTTGTGTATATAGCACTATCACCTCCTAATTTGTACGAACCACAGGTTGATAAAGTAAGTAGGGCGGTCTGGGAGTTACAGCACTCTTGGTGCAATACCGGTGCTAACCAATAACCATATGTTTCCATTGATGAAGGTTCTTTTGATCTTTGGAGTGAGCTATGTAGATTCCATATTCTTATATCCATTTTGAGAAGCTGTAAAAAAGTCGGAACTTAAATATCGCGTCCATGGATGTAGTTTGCTTACCAAACATATTGTAAATCCTTGTCGACCAATCCGCATCAAGATCATTTGAAATCAAAGCTTGCTTTAACATTGTTTATAAAAGGACCCAGACAGTCCAAAATCATGGAGGATCTCAAAAATCACTTGTCATTCTTATGGATCGGAGTTCCCACAGTGGACCAAAAATATGTATCTGATAGCGCCAGATTGTGATATGGATTTAATTGGAAATCTACTGACCTTTAATGTCCTCGATCTCATGCCATCCATAAATTTTTTGCTAAATCCATTGATCACCAAGACAAACAAGAGTGGAGGCAAGGGCGTATCCCCGTGAAGTCACGCTAGAAGCCTTCAAGAAGCCTGTGGGAGAGTAGTTGATGATAATAACAAAAAATTTGTCTGTCTAGATTTGATCTAAGCTCAATATTTTGCAAGATCATCACAAAAACTTGTGTGAGGTCAATCTTCATTAAGGTCGGCATCACAGTCGACTAGTATTTATGGAATGTATACATTCTTGGGCGATGAAACTATATTGTGAATATGGAGCTACTCTAGAAAACTAAATTGTTCGATTAGGGAATATGTTTAAATAGATATGACTTGAGTCGGTTTCTAAGGTTTTAGAGATCAATTTATAAATTGTATTGCATAGAGAGAGAAGGGTGGAAATGCTAAGGAATGTGTCGAGGGCTTGGGAACTTTAGGTATAAGATTGATAAAAATAAAATTCACGACACTATAAACCCATCCAAGCCTATGAGATTCCTGTACTTTCAGTTTTAACCATTACATCAGTGTTACATGGAAAATGGACAAAAGTTGCTCCATGGTCTAGCCATCGAAACTGAGATTTTCCTCTAGCCAAGTATTTCAAAATTGTTTTGGCCCTCATCCTTGAGGCTTGGGAGTTCCATAATTGTGTTGTCCTCCTCACTTGCCATAAGAGGGAAATATATTGCATAGATCACTCCACATTTGTTAAAGGAACATAATTTGTTTCATAGTAATTGTCGTTGAAGTAATGAAAGGCCTCCTTTCAATGTCCATTTATTGTAAATTGACAGCCACATCGATACTAATGCTCCAAATATAGTTCCTTTTTGTGAGTGTCACTTGTTTATTCGGCATTGTTTTTCTACCCACCCACATGGTCTGAATTTTTGTTGTCATTCCTCACTTGGAGAAAAAATTTCCAATCTACGGAAATCGATTTAATATCTCTTTTTGGGGAGCTAAGAAGTAGGTCAAGTCTGGGGTCCTCAAGTTTGATTTGATCATCAATGTTGATTGGATCTGAACCAATACTCCTTATTATGATCCCAATCTCATCACCTTATCTTCAAGGGCTCTTAATTTTTTGTATCTGATGCCTCATCCGAGAACCCGGCGATCAGAGTTGGATGCATCCAAAATAATCAGTTAGTTGATAAAATAATAAAGGCTCCTTCATCTAGGAATGGTTGAATTTAAAAGGAAATTCCTTTTTGGTACCCCTTTGTCAAGTTAGGAAATGGAAATGGTAAAGATATGAGGTATGGGAGGATCCATGAGGTTAACTCCTTGAGACTACTCTCTATACGAAGAAGAATTCCGGTCATTTTAATATGCCCTTGTTCCTTTAATGAATATTTTTCCAAGTTTGGACCAATAATCTCTTCCAACTTGATATCCACGAAATGATTTACATTTGGAAAAAATCCTTAAATTATTGCCCTATTCGATCATTGGCCAGGTGTACCCCATATTTAGAGATAAAATTAGTCCCCTTGTGATATCATCGAGTCAAGGTCTAGTATGTTGTTTTCAATCTTGTTCCAACAATCCCTCATGTTTTGAAGAGGTTTATAAATATTGTTAATAAATTTGGGAACATGTTTTTCAACCTCACGGACCACGAGATTAATAAACCTATAAGTAGAGTTGTAGCCATAGATTTATATGTGTCGGGCTCCACATTACGGCAATCCACCCGGATAAACCGAGGCATTTTTTGCACGCACGAGCCATTTTGGAAAGATGCGTAGTAAAAATACCCATGCCTTCTCCTTGCATGTCATAGTTTCTTGCTGTATTTAATTTCGGTTTGTACATTTTGAGAAATTAATGCTTTTCATAGATCATTTTATTTGGGCTAATCCCAAACCTTAAACGTTCAGAACATAATGGTCATTAGGGGAAAAATTATGGGTGACCCTACCTTTAGGACACGAGGCTCGGAAGAGAGTGACATCATGGTGTCCATCCTTGAAGTAAGCGAATTCGATGAACGAGAGGGGCATATCCTTCGAATGAATATTGAAATTCCTTGACGAAGGCTAGATGGGGCAAGAACACCCCAATTTTTTCTTCTTCCTTCTTGTCACAATGCCCCTCTCATCACCTAATGCATGAATTTTAACTCACTTACAACAACAACATGAGGTATAATTCTATTTCAAAATCCAAACCCTAGCAATGTACTATATATATTGAATAAGAGGGATAAGTTGGGAGTTTTATCCCTTTACAAATCTAGGGATTGTGATCCAATCTTGATGGGAGGATGGGATGAAAGGATAAGGGATGAAAAATCCAAGGTATCATAGGATAGGATCTGAATGTTTTATACGGGGTAAATGGATTTGCTTATAAAATTCAGGAAACTGTCAGGAAAAGAACTCGAATCTCTCTTTTCCCGAATTTATAGAACATGAGACATGCATAGGAGCAACCTATAGGCAAAAAACACATGCAGGTGGAGCAATATGTAGGAGTGAATTTTTCTCGGTCAGGCTAGGGAGCGTTGATCTAAAATATATTTGTCAGAATGTTTTAGGCGGTAAATGCGGGATACAGGGAGTGTATCATGCATAGGGTTGTACCATGATGATGTTAAGGGTAAAATGTTGATTTATCCGGTTTGCAGTTTGGGATTGATCATATGCTCTGTTGGTAAAATGGCCTATCCACCCAGTTCCCCACAAGCGCAAGTCAGAATGGTGATAAGGAAATTTGAAGTGATTTATTTTGTGACAATTCGGGATCCAGAACAACTAGCGAGATCATCATACGTTGCAATACAATTACATCATGATATTTTGTTGAGTAGGGTATACACATACTCCTTTTAATGACATTACATGTGTGATCGAAAAGACATGTTCCTTGATGAAAAATGTTGGACCCTTGGTAGATGACTTTGCCATGACCATATCCATCATACATTTTGATATTTTATTTATCTTAAGATCCACGGTCTGAATGGATGAAACTATATCTTGGGTCTTCTGTCTCACTCACATGATCTTCTAATGTACAAATCTAACCATGTGGAATCAATGAGTTGGATTCAAACATATTGAACACGATGTGATTACCCACACAAGGATGGCAAGTGGATTGCGGATGTGGGGAGAAATCCTGATGATGTTAATGAATATCAAGGTATTGTAGTAAAATCTATATGGTGTAGATTAAATGAGTTAATTTCGAACATGACGGAGAATATTTTGATCTAAGGCCAATGATTTAAACCTGCGTCGAGAGCGAAAAGCGTGTCATTGATGTATGCGAGCACAAGGTAGTGAGGGTTGTTTCTAAGTCAACTTCCCAGATAATGAGTTGATTGTGGATAGGAAGTGGCCTATTTTAGGAGGGCCTTGATCTATCCCCATCAACGACATGAAAAACAAGTATCATGATTTAGACAACATGATGACGGAACTAGATCGAACGATATACATGGAATGAAGGCTTAATATTATTGCACAACATATATCCATTGAATGACTTATATTGAACATTGTTGTGAAACCGGCTCAAAAAATAGAAAAAGAGATATCAACGCCTTCCCCAGAAATAAGCCACTTCGAGGGAAACCTCCAATACATTACATGAATGAACAATTCTTGGATGATCAAATTACAAAAACTCCTTTCTATATATAGAGATTAAAAGGACACAATGTAATCCTGTGGACTAAAACCAACTAATTAAGCAAATAATGTAACTATGTGGAGTTATAGAGATACAATATATATGTTACCTTAACATTTCTTGGGGACTATATATTTTTTCCTCGGGACTCTGCCCCTTTCCTTCAAAAGTCTTGTCCTCAATGCTTGAGTAGCTACCACGGTCGCCACGTATAAAATTCTCATCCTCCCATATAGAATCTTTTAGCTGGGTAAGTTCTTCCACTTGATGAGATACTGCGAAATTGATCGATTCCGTAGTTGTTGAGTTCTAGTTTTCGTGACCACTTTAGGTTCAATATGGTACCTTCCTCATGAAGTTACGATATTGTTTTGGTATTGAAGATTTTCACCCATAACCTTCTTTAAGCATGAAACATGGAGAGAATTGGATGCACTGCGTGAAGAGCGGGAAGCTCCCGATTTGTATGCCCATAACACCAATCTTTTGCAACACCTTATAAGGACCATATTACTTTTAGCGATAATTTATTATCTTTCTTAGCTTGCTTGAGGGACATTTTTTTGTATGAGTTTGTAGCCATAAAAATACTGATCTCCTACATCGATGCTTCTCCCTCCTTGCGATGTTGATATGCATGTTTATTTCATTCGATTTTGTGCCAAATTCGGGTTTTCCTTTAGAGTTGGAGAACTTCTTGTTGATGCTCGATGTGATCTTGCATTGCTTGAACCTTTAAAATTTTCTCTTAAAGATGATGTGATGGATGGTGGATGATATCCATAAAGTGCAATAAATGGGGTCATTTTATACTTGTGTCAAGCCTGACATACTATACCTATTCGATTGAGGGGCTCTTCCCTTGACCAATTGTGTTTGTTTATTAGATAAAAAAAAACGAAGATATCCTTCCAAACATTTATTTACTATCTTATTTTGACCATCGGATTGAGGATGATAAGATGAGCTATGGGCAATTGAGTACCCAAACAAGAAAATAACTCAGTCAAAAATTTCAGTAAAAATGGAATCTACGTCGCTCACAATAACCACATGGGTTTCCATGTAGCTTTTGAATTGTGTCCATAAATGTATTGCTTGATTGTACTTGCTTTAAATGGATATAATATGCACAAAAGTGTACATATACTTATTAAAAATCCCTATCAACTACTACCATGATGACACTCTTTTCTTCGGACTTAGACTTAAGAGTAAACTTTGTGATATTATTCATTGAAATATCCTCCAACTTATTTGGAATAGATAAAGGTTGTAGAACAAGGTCTTAATTGTCCTCAACATTAGCGACAAACCAAACATTCCGCCACAAACTTTTGAATATCCCAGTTAAGGCCATCCCCAAAAAATTCTTTCTTCACTTACGTGGTAAGTTTTTAAAAATCCAGTGTCTCTAAAGGAGAAAGTGTGCAATTCAAAAAGAATCTTGTTTTAGTTGGGAATTCTTACAAAGATATAAGCGATCCTTGTACTTCTAAGGAATCATTTTCCAACTAAATGTATCAAATGTACTGGAATCTTATGACAACTTTTGAATGAGTGTCACACTATTTAGTCCTTCTTCCATTTCATCTCTTGCTTCGATTATCAATGCGGTTGGATAATAGAAATGGCACAAAACAATCTTCCACCTCTTCATTCTTTCTTGAAGTGCGTCTGCAACAACATTTAGCTTCCCTTTTTTTGTAGATTAGCTAGTCTGTAACATCTTTGTGACCCATCTTTTTACTCTTGAAGATATTATTTGTTCAAAAAAGTGTTTAAGACCTATCATTCAGTTTTACTGTGAAGTGTCTTCCCATTAGGTAAGTTCTCCATTTCTTTAGTGCATACGATGTGCTACTCATTCCTTCTCATAAATAGGACTTTTATGTAAATACTTTCCTTTGATTGGATGACCTTCAAAAGCAATGGGTCCTTCCTTCTGCAGTAAAACAACACCTATTCCATTTCTGAGCCATCATTCCCACAATAAGGTTTGTGAAGTCTAGCGTAACTAAGACCGGAGCATATGACACATTGCCTCTTTAAGATGTTGAAAGGCCTTAGTTGCTTGAGGAATCCATGAAATGCATCTTTTCTTCAATAATGTTGTTAAGTCACTTTATTCTCTCAATTCTTAACAAACTTGATAATTTGTTAACTGAGAAATCCCCTCGCAACTACTTTATGGACCTTGAAATTTCCATTCCTTAATGGCTTTAATTTTTTAGGGTCTACCTTAACACCCGTGAAGTGGAATATGAACCAGATATTCCACCTCTTGTACTCCAAAGAAACATTTGGATGTTTTTATTGTTTCCTCTGCAATAGTTTATTTTGTCAACATGTTGAACATGATCCTTCCAAGATTTCTAGCTGTAGATTAGTATATAATCAAAAAAGACACAGCACAAATTTACCTACAGGGTTTGAAAATGGAATTCATCAACCCTTGAAATGTAAAAGGTGCATTGGTAAGGCCAAAGGCATGACCAAAAATTAATAATGACCCTCATGAGTTCGAAATGTTGTTTTCGGAATATGTTCAATCTTCATTCATTTGATGGGTATCTTTGACAGAAGATCCAACTTGGTAAAATAAATTGCTCCATAGCAATTCATCCAATAATTCATGATCACGGGAATGGGAAATTTATCTTTAATGGTGAGCTTATTGAGCTCCCTATAATTAGGACACATGTGCCATGATCCATCCTTCTTGTGTATCAATACTATGGGAAGCGAGAGAAAAAACTTTAACTAGGTTGAATTATACTGACCTCTAACATTTTTGCAATCATACGTTCCAAATTTCCTCTTTGAACATAGGATATCCTGGAGTCGGATTTTGGAGGAACACTTCTTGAATCAAATGAATAGCATGATCATGATCACGAATAGGTAAGTCCTTTGGGAGTATCAAACACATTG
The DNA here is from genome assembly GCA_034641835.2 of Pinus albicaulis. Classification (NCBI taxonomy): domain Eukaryota; kingdom Viridiplantae; phylum Streptophyta; class Pinopsida; order Pinales; family Pinaceae; genus Pinus; species Pinus albicaulis. Next base: position 647,802,559 of record CM076571.1, read on the forward strand.
GAATGATTGTCAGACTCTTTGGAGTCACGGAGAAATAGATGATTTACGATGTACAGAACTTCTAGTAGTATAGTATTGCAATTATGCCCTGGGTATTATTTCTTCACTTTGTCATGAAATTAGAGCTTATTATCCTACTGGTTCACTGAACACACATGGAATTCGATTTCCTTTCCTTAAGAAAAATTTTAAGAAAATTTAAAATTCTGAAAGCTATCTCCCCAAGGTGCAACATACATACACCTAGTACGACCATCTGGCTTCTCAGTGCTAGGATGGAAGCTTTGGACTATTAAAACCATATTCCTGTGTATAGCTTGATATTATGACATTTCGAAACATTTATAGTTCACTCCATTTGCAACCATCACTTGACATTAGAACATTGGGTACTGGAAGCAGTTCAATTCCTTGGATACCTTACAATGAATAAAACTATAGGTACTGAATCATCAACACTATTTTTTTTTTCTTAATATTTCCTTCCTATGTAGAGTTTGAGGAGGTGGTAATTCTGTAGTAGTACACGATATGGTGGGGACTCATTTCTTCCCTCTAGGGTTGGGTTCTGGTGTATATCCTCATACTTCTTCATTTCTTCTTCCTCTCTCACAATCTATGTAAAATAATTTCTTCTAGCGCATAGGTAACTGGTGTATTTTTCCTATCTGCTTCTCTAGCAAAGCCCTTTTCTCTTTTTCTTCCAATTTTGTATTGTCAAACCTTGTAGGTTGTTGAAATCTAGTGCATAAACACTTCCCTCTTTATAGAAGTGAGTGGTAGGCTTCCTTGTATATGTTTTACATTTCATTTTCCTTTACTGCTTTGAATACATACTCCATTGAATCAGGTTCCACAACGAGAACTTCATGTTGGATGTTATCCCTTAAAGTACCTGCGAAATTGATCACAGTATTTCCTACGCAATATCAATTACCCTTATATTCATTTTGGAAGTCCTGATATTGCTCCCCACCTAAAACCCTTTGTTTTGAGATTTATCAATTGGCTAAAGAAGGTGTTGCTCTTTGTATCCTCATAATATTATATCATTTCCTCAGTAAAGTATTAAGTGACAATTTTTTTCACAGAGAAAAACCATCAATACCATACAAATGTATTGTGTTCTAGATGTAAAAGTTCGAAATGTGTACCTTTTTGTGTAACATTAGTGAGATCAAATATTGCTCCATCTGTAGTATCCATGTTATGAGATCCTTGCCATCAGCTTCCCTCATGTCATCTTTGAATATGAGTGATTCTTCATCAACATTAGATTTTATGAAATCACAATTAGCATTTATTTTGTTCTCATCATGAGTTTCCTCTACTATCTTTTCACCATTAGGAAAAATTTGTTGTATCAACTTTGTCAAACCTTCCATGTTTGATTTTTAGATCACTCTTCATGTTTTTCCATTTTTTCATCGATCTTATCTTCGTTTCCATCATATTAGCTTCCATGCCATCCATATTAGCTTCAAAACCTTTCTTCAAAACTTCCATTTCATTTTTTGTTTGCTCTTTGCGATAAGCGAGAATTTGGTGCACTTGCTTTGAGGACTTTTGATATCTCATGTTGCATTTCTTCATCTTCATGAGTCATAGTAGATCCTTGCGGGAAGGCAATACGTGTTTAATTATTTTAGGAGGCATTTTAGAACCCAATGCGATAGATATATATTGGGCCTTTGGAATCAACTAGAACTGATTTTGAAACAAGACATACGGTGAAAAAAATACACACCTTTTTCTTGATTTTTGAGCTCGATAATGAGCGGAATTATCTACGTAGTTTCATATCTTATTCTGAAATTGTACAGAAGGGTAACCCTCTAAATATTCTTTCAAATGCCACAGGTCTGACCTGATTTTGATTCTTCAAGGAAAAGTTATGTCCAATCTCCCACAATGACCCAATTATGGATTGGTTCAGTATAGCGAACTTGTACGACTTTCCACGTATCACTGTTTCCTCCTTCGGCTCTGAAATTGATAGAAAATAAACCATAGTCCATGTACTTGTAGCCACTTTTTAGATAATTCCAATCTGATGCTCAGAGGGAGAGTTATGAATATTTTCCCACGATAACCTCTTTGAGATGAAATTCAAGAGCCTGCAAAAGACCTAAATTCCATAGATCATATCTCCGAAACTATTGCAAACCAAGCTCTGAAAATTTTCGAAGATGTTCTTTCATATTTCGGCTTTGCTCTCTAAAAATTTCAGCTTTTGTAACTTCATATAACAAAATTTATAGCGCAAATTCCACGATGACATGTTTAGGTTAAATTTAGGAGCCTACAAAAAGCCCTAACTTCCACAGATCGTATCTCTGAAAAAATTGTGAACCAAGCTCTGTAATTTTGCGATGATGTTCCTTAGGATTTCGGCTTCGCACTCTAAAACTTTCAGTTTCTGAACCTTCGTATAAAAAAACTTATAGCGAAAATGCCACGATGACCTGTTTGGGGCAAAAAAACCCTAGAATCCAAAGCTCTGATAACAATGTTGTGAAACCAACTCCAAAATAGAAGAAAAGAGATACCACTTGCTTCAGAAATAAGTTGCATTTTGGGAAACCTTCCGAATACATTACATGAATGAACAATTCTTGGATGATTCAAATTACAAAACCTCCTTTCTATATAGGAGTCCATGGGGGCCACAATGTAATCCCACGACCTAACAATAATAATTTAAGGGCACAATAATAACAATATGAGGGTTACAAGGGTACAATAATAACAGTAAGGGGGCTACACTAACAATAATAAGGGACTATACTGGTAATATAGGGACCTAACAAACATAACAGCGACACTGAATTTATTTGGCAGCATTGACCCAAAACCAAAAATGGAGGCTTTGAAACAGTATGATAAACCAAAAGACAAGCAGATTACCCACCCCAAAAGCCATGAAGATGAAGTGAAAGAGTGTCATGTTCAACAACATCTTGCTACCAGTAGCAAAGGAAGTGCTCTCTTTTCCTAATTTCCCCAACCATACTGGCCAGTACCTCTTTATTTTTTAATGATCTTGAGGAGGATAACATATGATTTTTTGTAATTTCATCCTTTAGATGAACCCCTCCGAGTATGTTTAATGAACCCTAAGAAGGAGTATTTTACCCTTGTCATGTGTGACAAGTCCATTGTTGTTTGAGTTTCTAATGGTTCCAACAAAGACAAAAACTTGACATCTTTTTCATGTTTATTGAGTTTGAAAAAGAGGCTAAAAATAAAACTCCAGATGTTGCTTTTCATAGATAGTCCATTGAGTCCAAAAAGGCAGAAATCAATACCCAGGAGAACCTATTAGCCATGTTCGACTAAGGTATTTATTTTTCGTAAATAACATATCTCATTCCGAAAAAGGGTTAAACTTATACTAAGTATATGTCTTTTCATTTACTTTAACGAGTTCGAAAAGACAAGTGCTCGACAATATTTTCTTATTTTGGGAGTCTGAAAAGAGCTGAAAGATGACTCCTCCTAGGGGAATGAGTGCTATAAATCGAAACAACTGGTTCTGGTCATGGTGGAATTTCCTAAAACACATATAGGTTAAGTGGATGGCTAATACGACCATTCATCGTAGTTGTTCCCCAAGAAAGGGTGAAAACAAAGTGAAAGTGTATGTGCGGCCAAGAAGATGGCGATGATGGAATGAGAAAACCAAGGCTCGTTTGTTTAAACAAAAACCGATAAAAATGGAACTCACGAGAGATAAATTGAGAATGGTTTAATTTTTACCCAAGCTTGAAACATGGGAAAGTATGCTTGAAAATACTTGAAGATGGTTTCATTTTTTCACAAGCTTGAAGCATGAGAAAAACTATGCTTGGAATTAGTTTCATTTTTAGACAAGATTGAAACATACGAAAACACTATGCTTGAAATAATTTTTCATGCCCCCAGCATAATGACCCAATTATATGTACATGCCCCCCAAGCTTCATTTCATACACCTAAGTAGACTAATGGTTACTAACAGCTGGATGGAACAAAGGTTCATTTACGAGATCAAGTGAAAGATTCGACTAGGAATTTACGAGATCTAATAAAATTCTCGATTTGAAAGGGATATATGTTTAATTTTTCAACGAGCTTGACACAGGAAAAGATATTTTCTCAAGGGTCCTTGTTTCATTTTTTAATGAGCTTGACACAAGAAAAGGAACTTTGCTCCGGAAACATTCATCATGAACTGTAGAAGGCCATGGCTTCCAAGAGGTTCTCATTAGATGGGAGAACAATTCTCTAGGAGGTATAAAAGGATCCAATGGACAGATCCAAATCCAATGCCCCCAATAAATGATGCACAATATCACCTACTATATATAGGTCAAAAGAAGTTGAGAAAATAATGAAAGCCTCCTCTTCATTAGTAGGTAAGGGCATGGGACAAGTTGCCACATAATTGACCCATGGTGAGGGAGATACCACTTACATATAAGAACAATTTAGGGATGTTGGTTGATTGGGAGTAAAAATAGGACCAATGAGTGAAATTTGATCAATGGTCACGATTTTTCCTTCATGCAAGAAACACATCACACGAAAGAGTGAAGAGATGATAACTACCATGACATAAACATAGTGACACCCAAGTAGTAAATTAAAATACAAAGGGCCTTGGACCACCATCACATTGATATTGATAGTTTTTCCTCCAAAAGTAATAGGAAACTTAGGGAGGATCCCTAATGGTTGATTGGTTTCTCTATTAAAATCCAGCAAATTTTGGGTAATAGGAACAAGCTTTGAAGAACCGAAAACTTTCAAAGTAGTTGAGGATGGAATACTAACGAATGTGCCTTCATCTATGATTGTGCTAGGTAAGACCACATTATAAGCATGTACTATGAACTAGAAGGGAACGTAAGGAGGAAGATGATATCTTGCCATTCTATTCCAATCAAAGTAAGTGACCATACTACTTGGAGGAGGTGTCATGGGAATGAGAGAACTTCCCCTGTGTGCTATGGGAATGGTAGAGTTTATCTCCAATGTTATGGGTGTTACCCTCCACAATTTCCCAAGGCTGAAAGGATATCGCCAGAGGTAACCTCAAACCAAGCTTTTAGTTTTTTATCTAGCCCTACCAAACCAGAGAGGGCTCTCTCTATGAAAAAAAAAACCAAGGATTTGACTAGTAAAAGAATGGATTTTAGGCTATATAGTTCAGATCTAGGGTTTGAAATGTTTTATGGTTTTTTTTTCTGGATCAAGAGTGAATATCAGGGAACTAGGTAAAAAGATCAAAGGTTTCAGTTTCAAGAGATATAGAGGAGCTCGGTAGGTATTATTTTGTGATAGCTCAAGAGTTGGTCAATGTAGTGTAGGATTGAATGAACAAGAAGGTCATAATGACCATGTATACTATAAATTCATTAATCAAGAAGGTAAAATACACAAAATGAGATTCCCAACAAAACAAAGCTTAATTAAAATAATTATGTTTAAAACCTATTAGGAAAATCACTGAAGATCAAAGATATGGTGAGGAGACTAGTTTATCATTCATATAAATCTATAACAGAGAGAAAAAATTATCGCAAACTCACAAAACAAGAATTCATGAATAATAGTTGCAACTTTCCTTTGATTTCATGTAAAAAAGTGATGAAGTACAAGCTACAAAACTTTCACCCTCTCATGTCCAACCTTTACATTGACTGAAAAGCACATACATATAAACTAAAAACAACTTCCCCTCTGTTACACGTCATTTTGTCACCATGATATTTGACTGTTCATATGGGTCTATCACCATCCATATCATGTTCCCTTAGAGGTCAAAAACACTAATGTTCTTGAATCAAGTCCTGGAAATTGGAGAAAAGCTCTATAAAACCCTAAAAGTTTACCTACGCGGTTTTTCTAGCCTTTCGCTGTGCATGCGCTAATGTTCCATCCATAAACTGCGGTGACTCCTGCACTTTTTGCCACTAAAACCTGCACACCCCCATGAAAAGCAAGTAAAAGAAAAAAGTAACTTCTAGAAGCTTAGTTGGTGAAATATTCTCCCAACTAGAAGCTTCTAGAGTCGCGACCAGTTCAAGGTTTATCCCTCCACTCATGGACTTATCCCTTGGTCCATGGAACTCAAATCCCTTCATGAGAGGAATCCATCCCCCTCTTCATGGAATTGAAACTACCTCCATTTCCCTATAAATTGAGCTCAAGTTTTAGGTTGAAGGGTAGACACATGTAGATACCAATGTGATTAGAGACTAATCTATATAGTTTCTAAGCTGAAGAGAGTTCATAGAGTGCATACTTTCTACACGAGTGAGTTGTTGTTGGCAGAAGGAAGATCACACCTTTGTGTCCATAACTTCATGCTGGTATTCTTAGAGAGGAAGGCTTATCAGACTGAAGGAGAACGATTGTTCAGGACCCTGGGAGAAATATGTACAACATCAAAGCATTAGGTTGTAAGATTACTCTTTCTATTCAATATAATGCATATGGAACTCTTTTTCTCATTGCTTTGATTCTATGCTTATTGGAATAATGTCAATACTTACACTCCTTGATCACTAAGTTAGATTAGTATTTTTCGATTATTATATGTTGTAGATGCTTTGATTATTTGTCTTGTCTTTGATTGCAGGTTCTACTCATTGGAGAACTACTTTGGAGCGACGGGGCAAAGGGCTACATAAAACGATTGGATTTCAAGGTAGGGGCATGTCCTCTCTACTTTACTATTATAATAATCTTGAAATGCAATTAATCTAGAGGAAGAGGTATCCAAATGGATCTTTGTTTCTAGTTACTCGCTGGAGTACTAGGGAGATCGCTCTTGTCCGCAAGAGGGATTAATCCACGTAACAAATTGGCGACTCCACTGGGGATATCTAGAGCTTAGTTTTATTTGTTTGAATTCAATTTGAAATTTTAGTTTTTTGATTTGACTTCTCTGAGTCTGGTTGGGTAGATAACTTTTGAGAATCCTTGAAAAATAAAGCTTGTTATTTATTTTTTCCATGTTTTTCCTTGCCTGCGCGGTTTTCTATAGAAAATAGTGTGGCAACTTGCACAACTTTTAGTTCAATTCAGTGTGTATGTGCACTGTATTCCACTGTAAGCTACGCACCCCCTGGGAATTTTTGCAAAATTAAATCTCTTTTTTAGAGCCAGATAACCTTATTCTTTAAGTTTTCCCTGATCCATCTTAGTTGTTAGGTCTTGTGTGAGAACTCCTTTTCAAAAAATTTTGAGTTTTGTGTGATTTATTGTCCTATTTGCATTTTATAAGTGAAAGTTTTCCCTAGTTTATTGATACTCTGTGTGAAATATACCTTCATTTGCCTCAGCTTATTGGTATTATGATTTTGTCTTTTTTGAGCCATCAGGATTGTTGCAAACCTTACTTTTATGAATATTTGTTCCCTATTCATTTGCAAACCCGAAAGAGCTTCTAGCTTACTGAAGCTTGATTTAACACCAAAGCACTCTTGGATGATTTAATTTATGCTGAGATACGTGGAAATTTTCTTAGTCTGATCACAACTAAGAGAAATCATCCTCAAACATTCTAGATAGACTTCAAAATTATAATTTTATTTTGATTTTGAAATTTATGCTTTTAGAGTTTTCTAGAGATTGTTTTCTTTTGGGAATTGATTGTTTGTTGAATTGTAGTTTTTGATTTGATTGTTCAAGGAATTTCATTTCAAAAGAGAAATTGATCATTCTTGCAAATTTAGTTCTTGATGAAATCGTCTTCTTTTCAAAAAGGATTTTGTTTATGAATGAAAGAGTTTGTGTTTTGAAAATCGATAAATCTCTCAACTTTCTCTTAAATAAGATCCATTGAAAAGAAAGAGATACACTTCTCATATAGATGCATTTAGAGTATTTTGCATAGGGTCACAAAATCATTAACGTTTCAACTCCATACCCTTTGTGTTAAATAACAACCATATTAAAACAACGCCTTAATAAAATCAATCTAGACATTTTACATTTTCTAGGTTTCATTCCACCAACATAGCTTAGGCCAGTGTTTTGGAATAGGTTGTAATAAACGTTCCAAAATAGTTTAAACAAACAAGTAGAATCTTGCGGTAGGGAAATCCAATTGTTTCATTTATACCCTGGGAAGCTCTTCTTAAAATAGTCCAGCACGAGATCATGTCAGACTTGGTGAGGTAATCGTACTTATCTCATTGGCGAGGATAGAAGATGTGCACGTAATACAAATGGTAAACCTCAGATTAACCATTGTCGAGGAGCTTAGGGTCACTTGTTGGCAAACCTTGGATTTACCATGTCGAGGAATCTTCAAGGGGATTGAGCTTGATACTCTGCCTTTGCGTGTATATCGGATTGTAGACTGTTCCCCCAGGTGCATTTGTCTCCGTTGGTGACCTTAGTGGCAATAATATTTAGGATTTTCCCAAGGTGACAATGGAGGGAAGGTCCCACTGTACTTGGACAGATGTCGGCTAGACTCACTTGGACTTCTGGAGGGTACTCTTCACTTCAAGATGGTATAAGTGGAGGGACTTGCATCGGATTGTTTCATTAAGCAAGTTGTCGGGGTAACTGTTCCAACTGCCAAGTTTTCCACATTGAACTTCTACGACGTTGGATTTCATCACCAACTAGTGTTTTTAGTGTGGAAACATACTGTTTGTGTGTGGTTTTTCTCTTAGATTTTGTAGGCGTGTGTTCAATTGCTTGTTTTCTTAGCGGCTTTAGGTCTTTTTTGTTGAAACTTTTTTTGATTTCATCTGTTAAACATTAACCGTCGCTGAATTACCGAGACACTCTCGTAGAATGCAGGGGAAACCCCCTGAGTATACACCAAGTCAATTAGAAAAGCTTAAATCTGAAAGAGGTCAACAATCAGGAACCAGATCTACTGAACAAGAGGAAACATTAGTAATAATACATCCTGATTACGAAGTAAATCAACCTCAGATAGTAGGAAGAAATCAAGAACAACCAGAAATTTCAGAATTAATTACAGTTGAGTTTGCAACCGGTGAATTCTCAGATAATCAACTTATTGACCCGTAATATCTGAACCTCAAACTGAATCTACTTCATTTGAGTCAACTTCAGAGTTCATAGCCTGAACCCCTGGCCGTCCTCGTTCACCTCGAGTGAAGCTTCGCATTACTTAGAAGTTAGAACCTTCCTCCTGGCCTGATTAGATCGCAATTCCCTCGCGTCAAGAATATTTATATCTAAGGTATAGTGAACCGATTTACCCTTACAGTCCTTTTAAACCAAACCCTTGGTATCATCACTTAACCAATTTTATGCATAATACTGGTCTCAATTATTCACCACGTTGCATTCCTTTTTACTCCATACCCAGAGGTAGTTACATGTCTTCATCAAGCATGTCATGTTAGTCATCCATGTTTTATTCATCGCCAGAAACTTTTTTGTATGGTGGTCCATCAATTCCTACTAGATATCAGTCACTCTCTGGTACTTTCTCAGGAGCATCTCTCTCTTCTAAAAAAATTACACAATCAACTAGTCTTAATGAATCTAATATCGAAAATTTGACAATGGAATAAGTATATATGATGTCTGGAAATATTCCTTCACGTGACCCTCAAGGTAGCAATTTACCGCCTGGGGGGCAGTGTACTCCTCAAGGACAATTTGTTCAAGGGCAATACCCTATACCAGGGCCACAACCTTTTCAAGGGCAATTGCCTCCTCAAGGGCAATAGTTCCATTAACATCAACTGTCCTTTCAAGGAGGACAACCCTTTATTGGAAATTATCCGGCAAATTGTCAAAATTATGTTCCGATGCCTCAAACCGGTTATGGTCAACCTTATGCACCGCAACCTTTAATGGGAGCTCGTTATCCTGGCGTTAATACAGTGTGGAACCCATCGTTGAACCAACAAAATTTGCAACCTACTGTACAAGTACCTTATAATCAACCTGGTCAGCCAAATGGTCAATTTGGTTATACCCAAGTCCAACAACTTGCCCAACCTACTCTTCAAATTGCACCGCAAGTATCTGTACCTAGTAGTCAGTAAGCTGGTCTGAGTATGCTGAAAAATCCTGTACAATTTGTTGTGCAAACTTCTGTTCAACAACCAAGTACACCTATCCCTGGAGTTTCCCAAGGCCCTATTGCTAAAACCCTTTAAACAACGACATCAATTGTATCACAAGCAATCCCTCAAGTCACTGCTCATCAAATTGGACCTGTGGTTCAGTCTAGTGTTTAAACTTTTGTAGGACAACCTGGTGCAGCTACAATTCCAACAAGCCAACCTTATGTGGGTCAGTTTGTTAATCAACCGTTTCAAGGGTAGTTTCAATATGGAACAATAGGAAAAAATCTAGTCTACCAAAGTCAACCATACCCTAGTTATACATATCAGATACCAGCTCAACCTCATTTTGGTATGGCTAACCCTGGATATCCCGGAGGTATTCCAATCCCATCTACACAGGCTATTCTAGGATATCTTGGATATCCTCCTCTAGGTACTAGTATCGTTCCTCAAGGTTATCAGTTTGCTCAGCAAGATCCTAACCGTCGGTTACCATTCATTGCAACTTTAGACTTGCCGGATTTGTCACGCCTCACGAATGATCCAATTTATTATCTTCCGTTTTGGCCGCCAATGCCACATAAGTTGCCCAGTGAAATACCTAAGTTTGAAGGAAAATTAGGAGAAGACCCCTTAAATCATGTGATGACTTATTATCTTTGGTACGCATCCAACTCTTTAATCGATGATTCCATTCGATTGAGACTTTTTCAAAGAACATTGATAGGCTTAGCTGTGAAGTGGTATATTGAATTACCATGTGGCTCTTTTAATAATTTCAACACGTTAGCAACAACTTTCTTAACTCACTTTCAGTTTTCAGTCCGTTATGACAATGGCACAGAACTCTTGACTTCATTAAAATAGAGTACGTTTACATGCATTTCAGATCACATACATGAATGGAGACGTAGATGACGTTTAGTGAAATATTTTTATTCCGGAACAAATCTTGGCAGAATGGTTAATCAAATCATTACTTCCAAAGATTACTGAAGACATAGCTAAGGGAGGTGTTGTTACAAAAGAACATGTCATAGCTCAAGCACAATACTTAGACCTTGTATATACACAGTCTAGTACTTTATACGAAAAAAATCCTGACTTGCCACGCCCAGGTCAAATTACTGCAACTCCTAGTTCTCATTCTGCAGATGGTGTATTTGGTACAGATAGTGCTAACAAGAGTAAGAAGAAGTCATCCAAACCTACTTCTCCCATAATAAATTTACCAGATTCACCTAAAGGAGATTCTTCCATTGAAACTTCTGCCGACATTTATGTTGTAGATTCATCCATGACTAAAGCTAAAACCGGCAATAAGAAGAAAGGAAAGAATAAAAATAAACAAAATACATCTCCTAAAGAGAAAACAGAAAAGACTGAACCAACTAATGAAAAGCGGAAACCTCGTTATCCTTGTCTTATCTGTCACGAGGATCACTATACTAAAGAGTTTCCACATTGGTCCGAGCTATCCAAATTTGTCAAAGGTTCACCCACATGTCTTGAAGGATCCTTTTACCACTCAAGATAGTAAAATGATCGGATCTTCTTCCAATTCATCGACATATATTTTAATGATGTCTTAGGTCATGGCTGCGACACGCTCTCAAGAATATGGAACTAAGAGTCCTGTAATTGGTAAAGAGATTGAAAATTCTAGACAAACACCAGCCATACCTCATTCTATTTCCAAACCGCTTCAAATCGAGAAACCTAATCCTGATCTAGTGATTAAACATCTGCTAAAGGTGTACTTCGAAAGTCAGCTTTCAATCCACATGTGAGAGCTGCTAGAATTACAACATTGTTGAATATTTGGTGATATCCCATTTAGCAATGTTGGCCTTATAAGTGCTACAATCATGTCTAGCACAATGGAAATTACTATTATCAGCTATCAGAGATATTGATCCCCAAGACTCGAACCTAATGGTCTTTGCTCTCGAAAATTTTGTACCTAGACTCCCTCATCAGATTCCCGTATTAGTCAAATCAAGACAAGTTTTTCGTACTGTAATTGATGAGGGGGCATCTACGTGTATAATGTCATTAAATTGTTGGAAAACCCTTGGTTCTCCAACACTCAACAAATCACCGACTATCCTTAAAGCCTTTGATGGAAGAGGTTTCCATCCATACAGAATACTCCAGGATTTGCCTATAGAAGTAGAAGGAAAAACCGTTAATCTAGAGGTGGAAGTTGTTGATGCCCCTCTTGATTACAACCTTCTTTTGGGTCGTAGTTGGTCTTACGCCATGATTTCTGTTGTTTCATCAGTCTTTCGGGTAATTATGTTTCCTTAGAAAGGAAATATTCTTAAAATCGATCAGTTGTTATACTTTTCATCAGACCCTATTTCTACGGATAGCATCCAACATGTCGGAAAATCGGTTATCCCATACGAAGATGGTGTAGGATTAATGAAGGATTCCACTCTCATGGGAACTTTAACTATACCCGCACCCAATGTACTGCGAACAATTTCCAATATCAATATGATCTCATCAAGCACAATACCATTTGATGACACATGGACTGTGCCTTCAGAATTAGAATTGGACTCTTTCAACGCCGAGATGCCTTTGAGTCCTTGTGAATCAACATATGTAGCAGTACAATCGTATTCTAACACCCCATCAACTATTCTTGATCAAATGAATTTGATCAACAAAGAATCATCTTCTCTATTGAGCTCAACCCTGACACCATTTTCGGATCCCTTTCAATATGTATTTGAAACTGATGAAAGTAGATGGGAAATTTTGTCATCGGATGAATTACCATGGGATGATCTACATCATAGATCTTCTTTTTTTCCTGATCTTGATATCTTGATAAGCTTGAAAATGTTTTTTCGTCTATTTTTACAATTGATTATGTCAAGGAACCACAAAATCCCACATCGATTACACATTCGAATTATGAGACAAATTTGGGAAATATTTCTACAACAGTTCCTATTGACATATCAATTAAACCTGGAATTATTGAAAACATTCATATAGGTGCTTCTTGTTCGATGGAAGAGATTAACACTTACAAAGCCCTATTTCAAGAATTTTGAGACATTTTGGCCTAGTCTTACAAAGAGATCCCAGGTATCGATCCTAAGATTGGAATTCATGAAATTAAGACATACCCGGATGCTAAGCCTATTAGACAGAGATTATGTCCAATACATCCGCGGAAAGCTGCAACAATCAAAGCTGAAGTTGAGAAGCTATTACAAGCAGGATTTATTTATCCAATTCCTTTGACAGATTGGGTGTCTAACATAGTTCTTGTTACGAATAAACAAGGAACTATCAGAGTATGTGTCGATTATCAGGACATTAACAAGGCATGTCCAAAAGACAACTATCCTACGCCCTATATCAACCAAATGTTTGATGATTGTGCCGGAAACGAAATATTCTCATTTATGGATGGTTTTTCTAGCTACAATCAAATCAACATACTCCCTGCTGATCAACCAAAAACAACGTTTATATGTCCTTCGGACACATTTTGTAATATCCCTTTTCAGGGATATCTCTCGAACACAAGAAAATTCAAACCAGAGATGGACTGGGAGGGCATTTACCAGATACTTCACCTCTGAAAAGAGGGTGAGATATGGAGGCTACCTGGCCCTTTCCAGACTCTATCTAAGAGTATGGGGAAAACACACCAATTGGTATAGTAACTGGAATGTTCGGAGAGAAAAATAATAGTAGTGCAAGCATACAATAGCATATATAGAACATGTAACAGATATTCAAGAAATGTAGAGAGAATGCTAAGCCATTTTATTATACTGAGAAATATAAGTGAGTACAATAGGTGATCAGAGTGATGGCACCTAGTCTTGCACCAGGAAAGTGAAGAAATACTCTTAGAATGGCAAGGAAATGGCTGCTCTCTGATCTATGTCCAAGCTGTTGGGGAACTGCTGTGCTGATGCTACTGTTGGAACCAACACTAGAAATTTGGCCCAATTTCCGACGGCCACTTCGTCGCTATTCCGACACATAGTCGTCGCAAGAGAGATAGTTCGAGGACGAGAAAAACGTGGTTCGCCATTACGTCGCAATTCCGACGCCTTGACAAAGTGTCGCAATACTGACACTTTTTCCGTCACTTCCAAACAAGCATCGCTCTTCCGACGTTTCCTAAACCGTCGCTCTTCTGACGTTTGTAAACTGTCGAAATTTCGACGAAATGTGGTCCGACATTTTGAACGTCGCTGTGACGACATTTTTATACCGTCGCTCTTCCGACGTTTGTAAACTGTCGCAATTCCGACGAAATGTGGTCTAACGTTTTGAACATCATTCTTCCGACATTTTTATACTGTCGCTCTTCCAACGTTTGTAAACTGTCGCAATTCCGACGAAATGTGGTCCGATGTTTTGAACGTCGCTCTTCCAACGTTTTTATACTGTCGCTTTTCCGACGTTTTTAAGCTGTCGCAATTCTGACGCTATACAAAAGTGTCGCAATATCGACGCATTGCAAAAGTGTTGCAAGACCGACGCTTTCCAGAAGCGTCCCAATACCGACACATTCCAAAAGCGTTGCAATACCGACGCTAGGAAGAACTGTCGCAATATCGACGGACGTCACAAGGCCGACGAAAATGGAAATCGTTCAAAACGTCGGAAGATCGACGCTTATGAAGCGTTAGTATACTGATGGCGGGTTCATATTAAAAAAAAATGAAACTTTAAAACAGGACAGTAAATCTCCAATATTTGTTATCAATTGTGGGCGTTCCAATTGTTATGAACATAATTCAACCGTGAAATATTAATATAATAAACCACCCCGCAACGCTTCGACTATAAACAATCATGTAAACATGGCTTTGTATTTCAAAAAACAGGTTTAAAATAGAAACATGGAAACTTTTTTTTTTTCTAAGTAAAGTTAATCTATTAACAGTAGGAATAAAATTATAGCATGACCGAAGTCAAAAACATTGCCCAGACTTATGGCAAATTTGTCAAAAAATCAAAAAAGAAGACTGCCCTCATACGGGGAAACCAGTCTTGAACGTTTTTCAGGTCGTTGCATTGCCCACGCAGGGGAACCATCATTTGATATCTTTGACGATTACAGTGTTTACAGGATTCAAAAATAAAACAGAGGTCCAACACAGTAATATAAGCAAAAACATGCCCAATTAAGTGGGCCGCGAAGCAAGAAAACCAAACCAAAGAGAAGCAGCTACTCATCCGGTGGTTCTTTGACAATTCGACACCATCCTTCGGCAAACATGTCACTGTCCATGGCAGGAGCAGCTTCAGACACGGAAGGTCCAGGATCTCCAAGCACTATCTCCACATCACGAGCCCTACGAACCTGAGCCTCCGGTTCCTGCACATTCACGCCACCGCTCCCCTCCTGAAGGCCTGAAAGCTGGGCTTTTTCTGAGCTCAAAACCGTCGGACGAGTGCATTGTTCCTCCACTTGGGCCTCTTCACGGAAAACCACGGTGATTGAAGCTGTGATTCGTGGGCAGTTTAGAGAGAAATTAAAGGAAAAAAGCGCAGTGCGCGTCGTGGGAGAAGGTGAAGCAGTGGGGAAATGAGGAGCAGGGGAGCCCATATGGTGGCTAGATCCTAGAACCCGACCCCGCCCACTTCTAGTGTTTGGATAGCAGCCTGCGTAAAAATCATTGGAGTGGGAAGACGACTCGGTTGAGGGGCTGGAGGGAGCGTGTAAGGGTTGGCCTCTGGTGCTACCCCTGCGGCAACACATCCTGTGACGCAGGCGAGGCATGGGTGCAGTCTCAGCAGTGGGCACAAGACGAGACAGAGAAGCA